>WAAF01008964.1:2490-54818 GCA_013400475.1 Tricholaema leucomelas | reverse complement strand
GGGAGGGGAACAGGAGGGGAACGGGAGGGGAACGGGAGGGGAACGGGAGGGGAACAGGAGGGGAACAGGAGGGGAACAGGAGGGGAACAGGAGGGGAACAGGAGGGGAACAGGAGGGGAACAGGAGGGGAACAGGAGGGGAACAGGAGGGGTTGCACCATCGCTCTCCCAAAGAGAAGACAAAGGGAGCTGGCAGATCTCCTCCTGAGGAGAGGCAGAGTAGCCGCTACAGGGAGAACAGAGGCTAGTTCACATGTTGTGTTTTGTACCACAGTTGTTCTAGGGAATAGACTTTTTTTTTGGTTGGAAAAGACCTCTAAGATCATCTAGTCCAACCATCATCCCACCATCACCACAGTCAATATGCCATGTCCACATGTTTTTTTTAAACACCTCCAAGGACAATGCCTGGATAAACTTACAGGAAGACCATACATAGAATTTACCTGTCCAAGCCAGAGTCACAGCTGGGAGCTAAGATGTTTTTTGAAGGCGCATGCATCACAAACTCTTTGTTTCCATGAGTCTGTCACAGCTTTCAAGATAAAGAGATGCTGTGGAGAAGCACCCATCAAAGACCCTTGGGAGATACTTCTTGTGATTTCTAAGATGATCCTCTGCCCTTTCAAATCATGATCTAAGCCTGAGCTGTGGAACTCTTGCATTTTTTCAAAGAAATGAGTCTGATTTAGAGTGTGTTGTGTATGAGACATCACTCACTCAAAGGTGTTGGTCTCTTCTCCCCAGTAATAAGCAATAGGACAAAAGGAAATGGCCTCAGATTGCACCAAGGGAGGTTGCACATTAGAATAAACATCTTCACCAAAAAGGTTCTCAAACACTGGAACAGGGTCACAAGGGAGATGGTTGAAATCCCATCCCTGAAGGTGTTTAAAAGGGACAGAGATGTAGTGCTGAGGGCCATGGATTAACACCAGAGTTGGTAAAGTTAGAGAATGGTTGGATTCTATGATCTTGAAGGTCTTTTCCAATCAAAACCATTCTATGATTCTAAACTACCTATCATCCAGCCTAGACCTCCCCAGCACAACTTGAGACTGTGTCCCCTTGTTCTGTTGCTGCTTGCCTCGGAGCAGAGCCCAACCCCACCTGGCTACAGCCTCCTTTCAGGTAGCTGCAGACAGCAATGAGCCTCCTCTTCTCCAGGCTGCACACCCCCAGCTCCCTCAGCCTCTCCTCACAGGGATGTGCTCCAGGCCCCTCACCAGCTTCATCGCCCTTCTCTGGACTTGTTTCAATACCTCAACATCTCTCTTGAATTGAGGAGCCCAGAACTGGACACAGCACTCAAGGTGTGGCCTGAGCAGTGCTGAGCACAGGGGTAGAAGAACCTCCATTGTCCTACTGTCCACACTGTTCCTGCTCCAGGCCAGGATGCCATTGGCTCTCCTGCCCACCTGGGCACACTGCTGCCTCATCTTCAGCTACTCTCTACCAGCACCCTCAGAGCCCTTTCTGCCTGGCTGCTCTCCAGCCACTCAGTCTCCAGCCTGTAGTGCTGCTTGGGGTTGTTGTGGCCGAAGTGTAGAACCCTGCACTTGGCCTTGTTCAATCTCATCACATTGGCCTCTGCTCACTCATCCAGCCTGGCAAGGTCCCTCTGCAGGGCTCTCCTGTGCAGTCTCCCTTTCAAGGTGGCAGCCTCCAACAGATCCACACCTGCTCCTAGCTTGGTGTCATCTGCAAACTTACTGATGCTGGACTCAATACCCTGGTCCAGATAATCAATGAAGATATTGAACACACTACCCTCCTTCCTGAATTTTGAAAGTAATGCCCAAGTAGTGCAGAACAGTTTGGCTAGCTCTCTTGGTGAATCTGGCTGCAAATTAACCTTCAAGCAGTGCACTCTTGGCTCTGTTAGAACTGGCAAGTCAGAGCTTCCAACCATCCATTAGCAAAGGCTGTTAGCAGGAAAAGAATGAGAATGTCAGGGCACTAGGTCAGGGGAACAGTAGAGAAAACCCAAGTAGGTCAAATCCGTTAGAAAGACCAATTCAGTCTTAACTGTTACAGAATCACAGAAGGTGATTTGTTGGAAGGGAACCTCAAAGGTCATCAAGTCCAACTCCCCTGCAGTCAGCAAGGACATCCCCAAGTAGATCAGATTGTTCAGAGACCCATCAAGTTTGATCTTGAATGTTTCCAGGATGAGGATTCAACCACATCCCTGGGCAAACCTGTTACAGTATTTCACCACCCTCATAGTAAAGAGCTTCTTCCTCATGTTCAACCTAAGCCTCCTTTTCTCCAGGCTGCACACCCCGAGCTGCATGGGGTGAGTTGCTGGTTGTAGTGAAATCAGAACAGATCATAGAATCAAGCAGGTTGGAAGAGACATCCAAGATCATCCAGTCCAACCTAGCACCCAGCCCTAGCCAATCAACCAGACCATGGCACTAAGTGCCTCATCCAGGCTTTTCTTCAACACCTCCAGGGACGGTGACTCCACCACCTCTCTGGGCAGCCCATTCCAATGCAAATCACTCCCTCTGGCAAGAACTTCCTCCTAACATCCAGCCTAGACCTCCTCTGACACAACTTGAGACTGTGTCCCCTTGTTCTGTTGCTACTTGCCTGGCAGAATAGACCAACCCCCACTTGGCTATGACCACCTTTCAGGTAGTTGTAGACAGCAACGAGATCACCCCTGAGCCCCCTCTTCTCTAGGCTAAACATCCCCAGCTCCCTCAGCCTCTCTTCAAAGGGCTTGTGTGTGTTTTTTAAGATCCTCAGTTAGGCTTGAGTATCTTAATGGTCTTTTTGAAAGGCAGCAATTCTATGATTCTGTAACATTGTCAGCAGATGGGAGCAATGAGTTTGCTGGAGGAGAGAGAAACATCTCTCGGAGATGTGTTTCAAAGCAATCACCAGAACTCTCATGCACGTCAGCAAGCCTAGGGCAGAACAAGCCTCTGTAGCACACAGCGCCTGGCCTGTTCCAGTGGTTGTGTCATCTCGTGCCAAGGCACAGCAGCAAGCCAGCTTGTGAGTTTATATTTAATTTCCTTCTTGCCCTGTACAATGATATTTGAGCTTGGTGATCTACCTGACCCATCCAAACCTGCAAGAGCTGCTGCCACCCCTCAGCTTTGTTTCACTGTTTTACCCAGATGGAGAAATCTAAATGCAGAGTCACTTCAGTGGTGCAGTGTGTCTTGCCCTCTGCCTTCTCCAAGGATGATGACCGACCCAAATCCAGATTTCCTTTTAATCTGGCCTATTTTCAATCAAACTGCAAAGAGAGATATTAAAGCTACTACTGTGAAACACACTGCTCCATGAATTATTAATTGTGTTTGCCTTCTACACTGAGATTTTTTTGCCTATGCTGCTGTTTCTTACTGCCACTTAACAGGAGGAGCTTTTATTCGAGTGAGACTCTTTCAGAGGACTTCTGCACACACATAGAGTCAGGGACTTATTTACTTTCTGACAGTTATTTACTTCCCGTAAATATTTCACAGCCACAGGATTTCCCAGATGAAAGCAGAGTTTGCTCTGTGCTCCTCTTTGGGAGTCTAATTAAAAACTGAATAAAATGGGAGGGAACAGAGCTTAAGCACTAACCGTGATGGATGTATCTGGAGGGAATTCAGCAAGAGGAGCCTGCTTCTTGGCACAACTATTGAAACCTCTGCTTGAAAGCAAAAAGAAAATGCCCAACACAGGAACTGAAAGCCCCGAGATGGACAGAGGGAGCAGAGGAGAGGCTTTCAGAGACAGGAGAGCTGTGGAAAGGGACTGTTTACAAAGGCACGCAGCACAAGGACAAGGGGCAGTGATCTTAATCTAGAGCACGGCACGTTTAGGTTAGACATTAGGAAGAAGTTTACTCTGAGGGTAGTGGAACACCAGAACAAGTTTCCCAGGAACGGGGTGGAGGGCCCATCCCTGGGGGCATTCAAGGTCAGGCTTGATGGGCCTCTAAGCAACCTGATCTAGCTGGGGATGTCCCTGCTGATTGCAGGGACTTTGGACTAGATGACCTCAAGAAGTCTCTTCCGAACCAGTGCATTCTATGGTTCTCTAAACCCACACTGCTGCTGCACAAACTACACCCTGCTGTCACAAGAGAGCTGGTACTGGTTGCTATTTCACATCATACAAGCTGCCCTGAACATCCATCCCAAAGCACAAAATTTGAGTCATCATCAGCATCTCCCTGCACCTGCAATCCCAACATCAAGAGTGGAGTGTCAAGAGGGAGGAGACAATCGCTCCTCAGTTGTGCCCTGTGATAGGACAAGGGGCAATGAACCACAGAATCAACCAGGTTGGAAGAGACCTCCAAGATCATCCAGCCCAACCTATCACCCAGCCCTAGCCAGTCAACCAGACCATGGCATTAAGTGCCTCATCCAGGCTTTGCTTGAACACTTCCAGGGATGGCAACTCCACCACCTTCCTGGACAGCCCATTCCAACGGAAAAATCACTCTCTCTGTCAATAACTTCCTCCTAATATCCAGCCTATCCCTCCCCTGGCACAACTTGAGACTGTGTCCCCTTGTTCTGTTGCTGGTTGCCTGGGAGAAGAGATGGTATGAATGGGTACAAAATACATCACAGGAAGTTCAACCTCAATGTGAGGAAGAACTTCTTTACTGTAAGGGTCACTGAGCCCTGGAACAGGCTGCCCAGAGAGATTGTAGAATCTCCTTTTCTGGAGACTTTCAAGACCCAGCAGATGCATTCCTGTGAGACCTTAACTAGATTCTATGGTCCTGCTCTGGCAGGGGAGTTGGACTCAACAATCTATGAAGGTCACTTCAACCCCTAACATCTTGTGATCCTGTAATCCCAGAGGCTTCTGCTTCCCACCTGTGAAAGCTGAGGACATCTCCTCACCTGGGTTGTGCCACTAATGCTACTGATGTCCAAATACACCCTAATATCTCTAGAGGCTTTGGGAGTTTTACCAGCAGCAGTACTTTCTCCGGTATGCTAATGACTACAACAGAATGATAGGCACTGCCAAGGACCCCATGGCTGTGCTGCCTCTCTATTTGGACAACTTCCCACAATCACTGCTCCAAAAAAGGAGAGAGACTTCAAAGCAATCAAATAAAGAAGAAAAAAAAATTAAACCCAAGCATTACTCTCTCAGTGTTGGCATGTGTGTGTCCCCCCCCCAGAAATAGCTTGTTTGCAGTTGGTTAAGAGAAGATTACTTCCCATAGCTGTTTAGAGGGCAAGGGCAAATTGCACTGTGCTTAATGTTTTCCATGAGGATTTTTCACTTAAAAGAGTGCATTTGAGACAAGGGAGATTATGAGCAATCCTTTAACAAGATCCTCATGCCATCGGGCTGTTTAATGTTATTGATCAGTTCAGCTAGGGCACATTTAAAAGGAAAAAAACCCAATAAACAGAAAATAATCTACCAGATTAAAATGGAAATGGCTTTCTTGTTCTGACTTCTCAGAAACTTGGTTTTATTTTGCAGCAGAAAGCTTCTCTGACAGACAGGCAGGCCCCAGGTCTGAGGTGGTGGCTCTGCCAGGAATGCAAGGTCCTCTATCTATGCCAATTCCCTCTGCCTTGGACACAAACGCCCACCCAGCAGCAGTCTCTTGTGTGCATCATTTCTGTTCCAACCTATAAAGGAATGTTCCAAACAAAAGAAAAGGGGGGGAGGAAAAAGGCATATTCCAACAAGGAGATTTTTTTTTTAAAAAAAGGGATATTTCAAAGGCTGGGGGGAAAAGATATTTCAACCAAAAAACCTCCAAACCAAATACTTCACACCAGAATCCCTGTCATGGTAGGCCTGATAGGGCAAAATCAGGCCTATTACATGTCCTGGCTTGCCCAGGCAGGTTTTTCTGCTCTCCCTCCTTCTGTTTTGGGGAGAAGCAGCCACAGGAAAGAGGACAAAGAACCTGGAGCCACCGAGTTTAAGGACTCTGGCCTGCCTAGACTTGTTTTCATCCTGTGGTAAACAAAGTACACATGCTTAGCTTGTGTCTGTCCTGTGCAAGACCTGTTTTTCCCCAAATTTAGGTAAAGCAAGCCTCTGGCTTCACCTAATATGGTCAAGCTTGGGTAAATGCCATTCTGATTGGCTGTTCTGTGTCCAAAGGCCCATTGGTCTCGGGCTGCATTGATAAAAAGAGTTACACAGGTAAACAGTGTGCTCTGCCATTGTATTCATGCTTGCTACTGTCTGCTGCCATTGCTCTCTGTTCCTGGCAGTATACTGCCTTACTGCCTTCAGCAGCGTTATGCTAAAGCTATAAGCTAGCTCTGCTGAATTGCCTAGAAACTGCCTGCCTCAAATTTACCAGGAACAGGCTCTAAATGCCTCCACACGATAGCCGATGTGACATTGTGCCAAGGCTGCAGGTCACAAGACGTCCTGTCTACGCCTGAAAGTCCCCTGCCAAGGCGTCGTGTCACAAGACATCCTGCCTGCACCTGAAAGGGTTGGAGGGGACCACAAGGATCATCTAGTTCCAACCCCCCTGCCATGGGCAGGAACACCCTACCCTAGATCAGCCTGCCTAGAGCCTCATCCAGCCTGGCCTGAAACACCTCCAGGGATGGGGCCTCAACCACCTCCCTGGGCAACCCATTCCAGGCTCTCATCACTCTCATGCTGAACAACTTCTTCCTCACATCCAGGCTGAACCTCCCCACCTCCAGCTTTGCTCCATTCCCTCTAGTCCTGTTGCTACCTAACATTTCCTAAATGCCTGTGGTGGGAATTGCAATTCTGGGAAATTTGTTTGCAAATTAAATAAAAAAGGAGCAGTTTTGCTTTCAATTTGGTGCCCCCAAAGTTGACAGCAACAGCAGCAAATAATAGAAATTATTTGTATTAATAGCCTTGTTTAGCCTAATGATGCTGGTGTTTTCTGTGAAGATTAATTAGCAATAATGCTGCAAACACTATTATAAGTGAAATATGCCCCATAAACCAAAACTAATTTGACTGACCTATGTTCTAAAGTAAAATATTTACAGTAATGAGATTCTAATTATCCTTTGTTATGGCAGGCCATTCTCTACACTCTCCTCTTTATTGATAGGAGACGTACTGTTTCAGCACTTCAGCTCAATTTATTTTCTCATATTTGCATTTTCTCATGTACAGAAAATGAGAGATGATCATTACCTTCTTCACTCTGCATTCAATTTCTATCAGCAGCACATTACCTCATCCTAACTCATTTATCTACCAGAGAAATTTGATAACAAAAGCTACTGTCAGTGACGAATAAAGATCATTTCAAATGGAGCAAGCAGCAGCAAGATGAATTATAGGGTTTGGGACCTTTTGTTTGCTCAAGAAAGGGAAAATAAAGGATTATTTTTTTTCCCCACTTAGGCAACACAGCTCTCACAAGGCTGTAACTCACATTCAGCATCTGATGTTTACCTGCAGCTGATGGGTCCTTTCTGCATACAAAAGTAACTCCAAATACCCATGAAACCACAAATATCATCTCCCATTTGCTGCACAAAAGAACAGTTTTAATTTTCTTGGACTGAGTGCACAGAATTTATGGTTCATAAGCTCAAGCAAACACTTTAGCAACTAGCCAAAGGCTATAGTATCCTCACAGTAACTAATAGCTCTCCAGCACATCCAACACAGTGCATATCCTGGGTCTCAGTGGGTGGTGGTGACCTGCTCATGGGCGCTTGCATCACTCCAAAACATGCTGTGGGGTTCCTGTGCACTAACAATAGCAGAATATCCATCTTTCTTTGCTGAGTACTAGTTAAACCTGCCAGCTGCCCTCTTCTAGCTCTTCTTCTTTAACCAACCATCAGAGCCTGCCAGCCACTCGCTGCTCTGCTAAAGCATAAAAGTAACACTAAACCAATACTAAAAGGCAAGAGCACCAACAACAGCCAGAAATGGAGTTCTGCTTTAACACACCTCTGGCCAAGACCTTCTCACAGTTGAGCAGAGGACTGCAAGCTCCAGATGTGCATAGGTGCAGCAACAGATTCCAGTGTTGCCCTATGCATGGGGAAGCAGAGGGAGAAGCAGAAACTGTACCCAGTTTTGGGCTACCCATTTGAAGTAGGAAGGTAGCTTAAGAGGCTACAGCAAAGGGCTACAAAGGTGATTAAAGGACTAGAACACCTCTCTAAGGACATGGGGCTTTTTATCCTGGAGAGCAGAACACTTGAGGGTGTAATCTCATAAATGCTTATAAATAAAGGGTGGGTGTCAGGGTGGGATGAGTCTTGGTGCAGGCAAGAACAAGAGAAGCCAGACTGGGTTAGACACACTACTAACATGCCAGCCTTTTTACAGTGGTGTCTAGTGGCTGGATGACAGTGGTAATGAGCACAAATTTGAACACAGGAAGTTCCATCTGAACGTGAGGAAGAACTTCTTTACATTGAGATTGGTAGAGCACTGGAACAGACTGTCTGGAGAGGTGGTGGAGTTTCCCTCTCTAAAGTCATTCTAAACCTACATGTGCACACTTCTGTGCAGCCTGCTCTGGCAAAGAAGTTGAGCTAGATGACCTCCAAGGGTCCTTTTCAACCCCTATCATCCTGTGATTCTGTGAAACTGGGAAACAGAAAGCTCCACAGAGAGGGATGAATGACTTTGGCCTACTTTTCCTTACAGCTCCTCAAGGTAGGGGGTGGGAGTGGGAAGGAGAGTTTTGACCTTTCCAGAAGTGAAGGTTTCATTTGGGTTTTTTACAATAGGTAGTATTTTTCCAAGAGCAATTACTCATTTTGAACTGGCTCATCATATTAAAGGCAAGTTAGGAGGGAAGAATTGGGTTTTAAATGTTGTAAGTAACCCACCATTAAATATGAATGAGGTTAGACAAAACCCCACTCTTTTCTCTGTGAAAACCTGCTCTTTCTCCTTTTTTCATCTCCCCCATCACCCCTCCCTTTCAGTCTGCTCTTTGGCCAGTGTGGACCAGCAGCAGCCTCTGAACATACCCCAGACAAAGACTGCCCTGCAGCCAGCAGCTTGCACATTCATCAGCACATTCCATCACCAACCTACTGCCTCAGCCACCACCAGCAGATTTCTTCCTCTGTCTTCCAGTACAAAACCTAGGGAAGTCTAGAGTTTGCCCCAGCATATCTGGATGATAGGCCAATGGTCTCATTTCATTAGAAAACCTGCATGAGAGCTTACTGAATGACAGAGTCTTGCTCCATGGGCATCAGCTCCTCAAGAAGAGACATCATCTGTAGGATCATCTTCAAGGGACTTGTGCCAGCTCTTTAGGATGAAACACAACCATATTAGAGTCTACTGTGGCTTTTTCAATGGTTAACATCACCACTTGGATAGGAAAGAGAAATCCAGGGCTTTAAAGAGCTCCACTGAAGCTGAATGCATTTATTCTTATACCATGCTCAATCCCCCCCAGACCTGGCAGTAATATCCTACAGAGCAGATGATGAGCCCAAAAACTGCAGCCACCTTGCAGGTTCCTTGTTCATGGACATGCCCTGTCTAGTAACACTCATGCTGCCATTCCAAGCTTCAGCAATAACACATCTGGGGAACTTAAATTAAAGGGTTACCCGGAGTAAATAAACAAGCACTTGCACTTTGGAACTATTGACTGAGCTCCACCACCCGAACAATTTGTTAGTGAGAGGTTTGGGCAGTGGGAAGAAGATGGCAAATATCCACCTCATATTCTCCATTTGTCTTCTGGGAGCTTGCCTTGGCAAAGAAAATACAGGTGGGTTCACTAGAAGCCTTGCAAGTCCTTCACTTTTGGGTGCTGGGTGGGAGTGGGGGGCCTTAGTGCCACAGGTGAAGGAACAGGTGTCGCTTAATGGTGGGAGAGCTTCTGCATTCTCATGAGAGATGAGAGCTCAGAGGGATTGCTGTGTCTCACAGGTCCTCCAAGCTCTGGTTCTTTCCTTGGGGAGGAAAAAATAATTTTCATGCTGATTTTACTCAGAATATACCATAGGATTAATTTTAACACTAAGCTTTCCCCAAATTTCTGCAGCTTTTAGAGCTTGCTTCAGCCATTTTAGAGCTTATGCTTCCACACACAGAGTGGGGAGAATATGCCTGGTGGAGTAACATCCTCACCTCTGCATGTGCCACCGCTTTGTCCTGGAGCACAAACTACTGCTCACAGCCATAAAACAGTCATTGGATTTGCCACTGCAAGAACTGTTTCAAGCCAAACTCAGCACGAGTTTAACAAAGACTGCAAGATGCAGCCAAATTCATAGACAGGATAGGGTAGTTGATGGATGTGGGCAATCACACGTAGTAATGCAGGCTGCTGCTTGATTTATCTGTAGTACCAACAGTTCCAGTAGAGGCTGGTTCACATCCAGGGTGAGGAGTCGCTTGGTACAAGCCTGGGCTTCCTTCCTCTGGTAAAACATTGTGAGTAACAGTTTTTTAAAGAGCCTCTCTCTAAAATGTTTGCCTAGCAATGAACCTCATATTGCTACCCAGTCAGGTATACCTCCTAGAAAATACTATGCTCAGCTGGCAGGACAGGGCCTTTCTCACAGACCCTTGGCCAAGAGACCCACCTCACTCTCAGGTACTGGTTCAGAAGTCAATAAGCCATGTGTGAGTGTATTCTTGGCGTGAGGATGGTTTCCAGCCAGGGCGAGTACCACACAGGCAACCCCATGGAACCTGCAACCTTTGGTTCAAATCAAGTTTTGTTTGTAAAGCAGCGTGTGGGATCAGCAAGTAACTGAGAGAGCCTAGAGGGGACTGAGAGTGGCAAAGCTGTATCCATTAAAATGAGTTCTCTCCATTAAATGGCTTAAGGCAGGTGTCTGGCACATCCCACTGGGAAGAGTGAAGGAGAGGGTCTAATAGCTGCCTTCCTTTGCGCTGGGCAAAGTGTGGCTGCACCCACGTCAGGTTCCCCAGGCACCAAGCACATGGAGAGCCCCAAAAAATTACAAACCCAAGGAAAAATGCTCCACTGTTCCTACCTGAGCCTTTTCTGCCCAGCTTGGGGACAGGCTGGAGGCTGCAGCCCATTCCACAAGGAGAAGGGGAAAGTCTCCTTCAGCAACACCTGCTTGGGGGTGTATGTTAATGTCTCACACATAAACCACGACCTTGCAGCTGTGAGGGAGCTGGTCACCTCATAAGGGCTGCAGAGTTTGAAACAAACTTGTTTTTTTCCAGAGGTCAGTGCTTTACCTGTCAATATCTACTGCCAAACAACAAGACTGTCAAGATTTTAATGCAATCCTTTTTGCTTATAATCGAAACCCAAAGCACACGAGGAAGCCAGAGGTGGTAGCTTGCTGTATCATGATTAAAAGCACTGCAAAAACAATTAGCTCAGTCTCTTGCAGAGAGATCTTTAGGTGAAGGGGCTAGTAACATCATCAGTGGCATGGCATAAACCAGAGCAACCCACCTGGGACTTATGACAGTTCAACAAATTGGATGCTCTGCAGGTCTGGAGAGGCTGGGATCCACTGGATTGAGAGAAGAAGGTAGTCATGGAAAGGAGCAAGTGGCTCACTCTTCCCTTGACTCTCCTCTCTGCTCGAGCCCATGCTCTCTTTCACCCATCACAGAGTCCTCAGGTAAGAGCCTTTGTCAAGGGTGGCCACCACCAGTTTCAAGAAGAGCTGCTAGACTGTGCCATCTTGTGACAGAAAGGGACATGGCTGCAAGCACTAAGGGAGGATGGAGAGAGGAGAGAGCCTGGAGAGGCAAAGCAGGAAGCTCCTCTGGGGTAACAAAGTCTTTTTGAGCAGCAGGAAGAGTGCCCACCAGACCTGTGGGATCCCAAAAGGCAGGGCAGGAGCAAATGCTGCTTTGCAGCCGCTACCAGGAGGCTGCTGCTGCCGAGCCTGTCGATGGGATGTGGCCCTCCTGGGGGAAGATTTATGGTAGCACTATGATCATCCCTGTGCTCTTCAGTAAGCAGCCACTGTGGGAAGCTCGGTTGCTACCATGGACATTCTGCCTAAATTGAGAGTCCCTGCAGTGCCAGAAGCTCTCTGCTGGAGGTTTCTGGCCACAACCTTGTCTGATGAGTTGAAGATGGATGAACATCACCTCAGTGACCTGGCCCAAAGGTTGAGGAGGGCTCATATCACCCCTCCTGCCAGCAGGAAATGGTGGGACCCAGGTGCATGGGCAAGGATGAGGAGCAGGGAGAGAAGCAAATGGCCTTTGGCTTCCAAGGGCTCCAGCTGCTTGCAGAGGCAGATGGCCTTTCCCAGCCCGAACTGCAGAGACAGTTAAAGCAGGACAATGTCTGTGTCTAAACAACACCTCAGCGAGCAGCAGCATGGAAAAGCCTCTTGTTTTTGTCAAACAAGGTGCATCTATGGTAGGAGACACGCTGGCTGCTAGAAGCATCAAACTGAGACACTCCTGATCACCCTCTGCCCATCGGTTGTTTCTATCAACTGCTTTGACCCTTAGTTCTCCAGATTTGATCCCCTGGATTACACTGAAGTTAGACATCAAAGAAACCTCAAGTAGATAACATCTCAAGCAGATGATAACACTCCTGAAATGTCCCCAGCCACGGGGCAAGGGAGGGGTGAAGGCATGAAAAGAGTTTGCTTACTGCAAGAACAGAGCCCTAACAGCCCAGCCCAGCTGCACCACACGATGGTGGATGCTCCCCTTTAGCTCCTGTTCCTTTCCAAATTGCAGTCTTCATTGGGAACGAAGAGGCAAGCTCCGTTCTGCAGAGGCAAAGGCGAGCCAATTCAAACAGACTGGAGGAGGTTATTCCTGGGAACCTCGAGAGGGAATGCATAGAAGAAAAATGCAGCTTTGAGGAAGCCAGAGAAGTGTTTGAAAACACGGAGAAAACAGTGAGTATCAGTGCTCACCATGGGAACACCTGGGTCACCCCAGCACACACCTCCACCAGCCTTCTGGGGGAGGAGGCGCAGAGGAGGGGGGAGTGGACAGCAAAGGGAACACCTGCAGGGCTAAGTGCAGCGTCTGTCATGTTTTACTCTCATTTGTGATCCATCAGCTGGGGAACTGCTTTAAAGGTTTGTTGGTCAGCACTGGGGTTATGGAGATGGTTGTTTTTCCTGCAAGCTGGATGAGGCACTTAGTGCCATGGTCTAGTTGACTGGATAGGGCTGGGTGATAGGTTGGATTGGATGACTTGAAGGTCTCTTCCAACCTAGTTGATTCTATTCTATTCCTTTAGCTCTGGAGCTCTACCTGTACTACTTCAGTCAGGCAGTGCCCAGGAATGAGAAATAAAAGGAAACTTTGTTTTGTTTTGTTTGTTTTTCCCTTTGCAGATGGAGTTTTGGAATACATATATTGGTAAGAGCTGCTTTCTTTGTGTTCAAATGCATAATATTAATTTCTCAGTGCTCAAATAGCAGACATTTATTGAAGCAAATGTATTCTAACATTCAGAAACTGTGTCACGATAGAGTTAGTCACCCTACATCCTGCAGCTAACCAGCCTGAGCCTGACTCATCTGCAAATTGAAATCCCAAAAAATATCAACTCAATAATTACTTAACATTTTCTTTGTCCAAGCAGAGGTGGTTTTTTTTTTTTAAATCAGACTTTAAAACCTCACAGAACAAAACCAGTTCACACACAGCAGTGGATCCACTGAGCTTAGGTCATACTCTGGGCTTCTATTTTCAGTTGTGGTATGGAGTAAAAGAGGACAGCAATAATTAACACCCCTTCAGCAAACAGCACAGGCTCTGTTACCGAGCAGAGATCTCCACATGAGGCACAGCCTTGTGCGAGCACAGTGGGAATCCCTGGAAATGCCATGTTGGAAGTGGAGCCTCAGTATGATCACAGCAAACAGCTGTTTGCCAGTCACACCAGTGGCAACTGAGGAGAAACTGAGGGACCCGGGACTTTTCAGTCTGGAGAAGAGAAGACTAAGAGGGGATTTAATCAATGTTTATGAATATCTGAGGGATGGGGGTCAGGAAGGGGTGGGGACAGGCTCTGCTCACTTGCTGCCTGGGATAAAACAAGGAGCAATGGGTGTAAGTTGCAGCACAGGAGGTTCCACCTCAACACGAGGGGGAACTTCTTTACTGTAAGGGTCCCAGAGCACTGGCACAGGCTGCCCAGAGAGGTTGTGGAGTCTCCTTCCCTGGAGACTTTCAAGGCCTGTCTGGATGTGTTCCTCTGTGATCTTTGCTGGATTGTGTGGTCCTGCTCTGGCAGGGGGGTTGGACTTGATGATCATCTTGGGTCCCTTCCAACTCCTAATATCCTGTGATCCCAAGCTTATGTCTCCACCATTTTCTTCCCAACACCTGTTTTTCCCCACCGTTCAGTCTCCATCCTCAGTGGCCCTTCATTCCCCTACCAAAGATTTCAACGCCCACTAAAACATCTGAAGCTCATCTTAAGGACATTTCAGTAAATGAACAGCTTTGTAGATTGGCAACGTGCCCAGAACATCTCACTAAAAACCCTTAAATAATTCAGATTATTCAGTCCAGACTATACAATTTTAAAAGTTTCATTTGTGTTGTAGGACTATCCCCTGAAATACCAACTGATGAAACTTAATGATGCTTTTTTTTCCCTCCTCTCCCTGCCACCATGACCAATTAGCTCTTCAAAAGTAATGCATGCCATGTACTCCTCTATCATCCAAAGTGCCTGCTTTGACACTCAGCTTACCCCCTGCTCTTCCCAACACACACAGCCCAGGGGATCTGACCCCATGCACAGCACCCAAGTGCTGCCAAGCCCAGATTGCCTTGACTAGGCAGCAACATCCACCACCCTCCATACCTGATGTGCACACCCCAATGCCCTGCCTTTGACCAAACAAATCCATTTGGTCCTTGTTTGCAGTCTGCCTTCTGTATTCGAGTCCATTCCATACCGAGATGACACAAAGGTATCAAGATGTTTTCCTTTCCCCATGTCTTTACATTACCATTTCAAAGCACACTGCCCTGGAATTTAGCATCACCAGCTTCCTCTTCCAAAGCTTAGATCACTAATTTTGCAGTCCTGGGTACTTTTATTAAAGCTTCATCTTCTCAGCTGTAGGCAACTGTGAAAATGAAAGCCCTGACATATAAAGAAAGATCTAGACCAGTTACAAATAGCACAAAACTTAGTGCAATGACCAAGGTCCTCCATTATAATACACAGAGAAGTCTTTAAACCCAAGTGAACAGTGCTCAAACCTTCAGAAAACAAAGGCAGAAGTGTTAAGATAATTCAGATTAGCAAATCCTAACCATTCTGGATGAAGCAGACCTTCTAACATTGCGAAGGTCCTGCTGAGATGTTGTGTGAGAGAGACTGAACGGGAGTTATGCTGAAACAAGCAGAATTAACCCCCACAGGACAGGGAACAAAATTAGGACTCTAAATAAAACACTGCTGCCTTCATTACCTCAGTGCTGAGATTCTATGTTGTGCTCTTGGGTACCAGGATCTGACTTCCCATTACAAAAAAGGAAGAGGTGCAGTCTCTTGCTCGTCTTTAACAGGAAGCTTGCACAGAGCAAGGCTCCAGTGCTTGGTCAGCATTAGCCATGGTGCACTCATGTTTGCTAACTCTTCTCTCTTCTTTCCAAGATGGAGACCAGTGTGTCCCAAATCCATGCAAAAATGGAGCCATTTGCAAGGACAGAGTAAGTTCCTATGTGTGCTGGTGCCCAGCTGGGTATGAAGGCAGAAACTGTGAGATAGGTAGGTACCAGGTGCTCCTTTTGTGTGGCTCTTCTGCTCTAGTCAAAATCCCATTGGACCCTTCCCTACAAGGACACTGAGGTGGTGGAGCATGTTCAGAAAAGGGCAATGAGGCTGGTGAGGAGTGTTGAATACAAGTCCTACGAGGAGCCACTGAAAGAGCTGAGGTTGATCAGCCTAGAGAAGAGGAGCCTGAAGGGAGAACTCATAGTTCTCTAAAAATGCCTGAAAGGAGGTTGTAGCATAGTGGGGGATGGCCTCTTCTCCCAGCTAGCAAGTGATAGAACAAGAGGAAATGGACTTAAGTTACACCAAGGAAGGCTTAGATTGGATATTAAGAGAAATTCCCTCAAAATAGTTATCAGGAACTGGGACAGACTGCCCAGGGAGTCACTGTCCCTGGAGATGTTTAAAAGACATCTGTGTGAAGTGCTCAGGGACATGGTCTAACAGTTGCCTACAGGCAGATGCTAGGTTATGGCTAGATTCAATGGTCTTAATGTCTTTTCCAGAGAGCAGATTCTGTGTTCTGGTATTTTGAATCACTGGATCAAAGTGGTCTCAGAGTTTCATCTAACTAGAAGGCTGTCTTGGACACATTTTGCCTTGCAGTCAGGTGCCGCATGCATGTGCCAATTCAGCCTGTCACCAATGGGATTACAAAGAGACATGCTTGGGGATACAAGAGCGGATGTCTCTTTCCTCTCCTGTCTCTGGCACAGCCTCAGCTCCAGTTCTGCTGAGTACCCTGCACAGGGTTCAGTGGAGAGCCAGGCTCAAGGTCTTTTGTTCAGCACACTGTGGCTGCCAGCACAAATGTTGACACAGAGACCTTCCTTTATCTCCCCAGCACAAGCCTTTCCGGAGCTGCTCATCAATCAGGGATGACGTGCTCATCACTGAAAGAAACAAGTCTCCACCAACCCCAGTGAGACCCTATGATCTCACTCCTCCTCTCCATTTCTCACACCGGGCTGGGCAGCAGGTGCCGAGCAGGGCAGGATCATCACAACCTCCTCTCAGTGGCACTCTGCTAAACTCAGAATTCTAATTATCACCAGCAACCTTGACTCTGAAGGAAAACAAAAGGCAAATATTTTCCTGATGGGTCGAGGAGTTTATGGAAAGCAAACAGCTGATAATTTAAGCAAGAGGGATACTCAGCTCTTATATTTATAATCGGGGACTGTGCGACTCGCATAATGTGCCAGACTCACTGCACTCATCAAAGATTCTCTTTCTAGTTGTGCTTCTGCTCTGGCATGAGAGGAGCTTACGTTAAAAAGAGCATTTCAAAGCACCATCAAATTTAAACAGTCTCATTGCAGATTTCTGGTGGAAGCGAGACAGGAACGAAAATAGGAGCTAGAAGCGAGGCGTGAATAAGAGCTCCGCAAAAATAGTAAATGATGGCACTAAAATGGCTACAGGAAGGGAGGTGTCCTGTGAGGACAGACTGAAAGAGTTGGGGCTGTTCAGGCTGCAGAAGAGGAGGCTCCCAGGTGACCTTCTTGTGGCCTTCCAGGATCTGAAGGGGGCCTACAAAAAAAGCTGTGGAGGGACTTTTTAGGCTATCAGGGAGTGACAGGACTGGGGGGAATGGAGCAAAGTGGAAATGAGTAGGTTCAGAGTGGATGTGAGAAGAAGTTGTTGAGCATGAGAGTGGTGAGAGGCTGGAATGGGTTCCCCAGGGAGGCGGTTGAGGCTCCATCCCCAGAGGTGTTTAAGGCCACACTGGATGAGGCTCTGGCCAGGCTGATCTAGGGTAGAGTGTCCCTACCCATGGCAGGAGGGTTGGAACTAAATGATCCTTGTGATCCCTTCCAACCCTGACTGATTCTATGGTTCTATAAATAGGAGTAGAGTTAATCTGCTACAAAGGTATTTCAAAACTCACTCAGAATTAAAAGGGTGTCTGTGGATTAGTGGTTTCCCACCTCCAAGAGATGATGTTCCCACCACAGAGGAGTACAAGAAGACACATGCAAGCAACAGGAACCTCACCATGCCTCAGGTTGGGACTCACGTCATCAAACAGCATGCTGAAGTGCATCTTTCACATCAGGTTGTGGTGGTTTGTTGGTCTATCAGGGAGAACACATGGATTTGCTCTAGGTTTTAAAACTGGAGCCCAAGAATAGTCTTGGGACAAAGGTTGAGGGTTGGCTCCCATCTGACACACTATGCTCTCCACTAGCATCTGCTCTGGGTGGCCGTAAGCAAAGCAGGGAAGAAAAGCAACACGACTGTGGGGAAACCACGTGGCTTGTAACCAAATATTTGCAGGAGTCCTTCATGATCAGGTTGCCAAATTTCAGATAGTATGCAGCTATTGGAGGCAGGAGGCTGTGCCAGGGCTCAGCAGGGCCTCCCACGGGGCCATTGCTCAACATACATTCTCAAACAGGTACCCAGTACTCCATCATTGCAAGTGGAGATGAGATTTGGAAGAAGGACTCGTTCATTGAAAAGAAGCATCCATTTTCCATAGCCTGGGACAACCAGAGAGGGTTTATAGGCTGAGTCTAAAGGCCCAACAAATCACTAACCAGATGTATTTTACAGCATCACAGGTTGGAAAAGACCTCAAGGGTCATCTGGCCCAAGCTTTCTTTGGCAAAAGCATAGCCTAGACAAGATGGCCCAGTGCCCTGTCCAGATGAATCTTCAATGCACCCAGCGCTGGGGAAATTTCACAGCATTAACCAGGTTGGAAAACACCTCTAAGACCATTAAGTCCAACCTTTCACCTAACCCTTCTAAACAACTAAACCATGGCACTAGATGCCCCATCCAGTCTCCTTTTAAACACCTCCAGGGATGGTGACTCCACCACCTCTCCAGGCAGCCCATTCCAATGCCAATCACTCTTTCTGTGAAGAACTTAAGAATCATAGAATCGACCAGGTCAGAAGAGACCTCCAAGTCATCCAATCCAATCTATCACCCAGCCCTATCCAGTCAACTAGACCATGGCACTAAGTGCCTTATCCAGGCTTTGCTTGAACACCTCCAGGGACAGCAACTCCACCACCTCCCTGGGTCAGCCCATTCCAATGCCAATCACTCTCTCTGCCAACAACTTGTCTTAACATCCAGCCTCGACCTCCCCTAGCACCACTTGAGACTGTGTCCCCTTGTTCTGTTGCTGGTTGCCTGGCAGAAGAGACCAACCTCACCTGGCTACAGCCTCCCTTCAGGCAGTTGTAGATAGTAACGAGGTCTGCCCTGAGCCTCCTCTTCTGCAGGCTGCACACCCCCAGCTCCCTCAGCCTCTCCTCACAAGGCTGTGCTCCAAGCCCCTCACCAGCTTCATCACCCTTCTCTGGACACATTCTAGCATCTCAACATCTCTTTGGCTCTGGCCAGAGAGCTTTCATAGTTTCCTTTTATGTCTTTCAGATTTCACTTGTGCTATTAAAAATGGAGGCTGCAAGCACTTCTGCAGGCATGACCCACCACAGAAAGTTGTGTGCTCCTGCGCTGATGGGTACAAACTCCATGAAGATGGAAAGTCCTGTGAACCTGCAGGTTGACTTCCAAATGTTTGCAATAGATCTGGGTGAAAGATTCCAAGATCTTCTCACTTTAGATACACCGATCTCACAGAAATTTAATATGCTGTTGGAGGCCAGCCTTGTCTTCCGGCTTAGCAAATGTAGAGAGCCTCGAGCCTGAACTTTCCCAACAGGAGATGTAGGGTTAGGCTTAAAGGGTGTTTAAATTGCTTCCTTCTTGTAGGCTTAGAGGGGTGAAAGAGGGTGCCTGTCCAAAAATGTGTGCGCAATTGAAATACTCATTTCAGATGGCTCCTCACACAGATGCCTCTCCCACTTGCTGCCATGTTTCTAGACATTCCTGCTTCCAGTACTGATCTACACGTTCAGATACACATCAGCACACTCACTAGTGTCCAGCCAGCCAGAGCTCACTCCCGTGTTGTTCCGGTAGGAGCTTCTGATCCTACATTGAAGATACTGTGAGATTTTTCAGAACAAAAGACAGTCTTACTGTAATTTCTCCTGATTATCTGTCTCATGGATGGCCGTCACCCAGTCTCTTATAATTACCTGAGTTGAATGGAAACATGAGAAGCTTTGTGGTGGTGCTGTCCTCCCAACAGCACCTATCTGCACACAAAGATCCCCAACAAGAACTAGCCTCTGTGCTTTAACTGTGGTATTGAGTAAGGTGCAGGGGAAATGCATTACTGAAGGTTACAACTTCCTAGAAGGCTAAAGCTGCTTCTTTTCTCGTTATAGTCCCCAACTTCCCTTCACTCCCAGGCTGCTATAGTAGCTCTAATGTCACTCACATACTCAAGCCCAACCCACCACAAGACAACAAGTTAACTGGGCATGAACATCTCAGAAGCACATCTGGTATAGGAAAGAGAAGATTGGGTAGAGAAATAATTTGTCATGTGAGGTTAATTTAACCTTTGATGCTGTCACATTTCTACTACCTGAGAATGCCAGAGTTGCACACCTAAGGTAGCATGCAGGCACATGCACTGCTGAGTTAGTTTCTGATAGCTACGGAGAGCTACACACTTTGAGCTCCTGAAAATGCTTTCAGCAATCAGTGTAGGAAGTACCTTAAGCTGGGAGTCCTTCTGTTAATGGAGGTCATTAAGAGCTCAGGCCTGTGTTGCTCAACTTGGTGTATCACTTTCATTGGACCAGAAAGTTCTGCTGTTAGCAGTAAGATCATCTTTCTGGTTGGGTAATTGCCCTTCCTGCAAAAGCTCAGCTTTTGTTGGCTCTGACACCTTCATTTCCTAGCCTAACCTTGTGGGCAGCACTTGCCATCACTCAACACTTAAGTCCTCTTCCTAAAGCAGACTGTTTAAAAAGGGAAAAGTGAAACCTCAGCAGGCCACACTTACACCTGATTTTACACTACTGTTTGTTTGCACAGTGCCGTCAAAAGCTTTTCAGATGAAAGACAATGCCTGATGTTATTTACTGTTTTGGCCGCCACTATCAGCAGGAATTGGGCACACACTGCGTAGGAGAGAAATAGGAAGAGCTCATCTGAAATGAGCCTACAGATGAGATCTTCATTAACAGAGAAAATCTACAACTCTGAAAAGAGTTTATTAATGCCTTCCTCACCTTGGTGCCAAGCCGGACTATCTCTACAACTGGCAGATATTTCCTGCCCTCTCCCAGCAGGACTTTCATTGTACTGGAGTTACCGGCTGCAGAAATGTCAGCCAAGTTCCCGGCTGTGGTCCACAGCAAGCCTCTCAGCTATGCACCTCAGCATCCTGCTGAGGAGAGGCACAGCTGCACCCTCCCATCCAACATGTGCCCTCTTTCATCAGCTTCCCTTTTTAGAGAACTCTTCAGGTGGCATTTCTAGGGACCAGAAACCACTGCTGCTTTTGCTACTCTTACGCATCACCTGCGCTGCACCTCAAAGGCACAGGCATGTTTGCACAGAGGAGACACAGTCAGTGCACAGCCTTGTGTTTCCCATTTCCATCCCAGAACAGGCAACATTTGCCTCCCTTCCCGCTCCTTCTCTTGCCGTAGCCCTCAGTGTGACGCACAGGTAGTCATAACTGCGATTGTCTCCCCTCCCAGTGCCATATCCCTGTGGGAAAATCACGGCTCCCGAGGCAAAGAGCAAGCTAACCCGAGCCATGAACACTTTTGACCACTGGAACGTCACCTTTGATGACCAGGATGATGATCAGGATGAGGAGATGGACAACATCACAGAAACCAGCACCCCTGCCAGCACAAAAATCACACCAATCGTCAAGACGGGCACCCGGGTCGTGGGTGGCACAGACAGCATGAGAGGCGAGGTGCCTTGGCAGGTACTGGCTGCTTCTGCAGGTCTCCTCTAGCTCTGTCTATTCATTCCCTTCTGAACACAGTATCACTTTACTTCTACATGCCCCAAGCCCGTCTCTGAGGTTAGTTTCACAACAGATCCCAAACCTGACAGCAACACAGCTTCTTTCTGTGCAGAGCTTTTTGCCACAGCAACCAAACTTGCCTTTGCTGGGAGTCTGCACTGGCAAAAAAAGCTACAAGTCAGAGTCACAGCAGCTTTATCTGGTGGAGCACAAAGGATCTAGTTTTGAGCTACAACAATAGCTCAAATAGTCCTTGAGTAGTCAAGATGAAACCGAAGCTTGAGGAAGGGGAGCTCTGCAAAGCACAGCTTTGCAAGGAAGAGTCCAGCTCAATTTGGGCTCTATTATTTTCAACAGATCCATGACAATTCATACCAACAAAGGATCTGTCCTTGTATGACACTTAACCAAATCCAGTTGCTCTTTCTTTATCCAATGTGCAACATCTCAGTCATCTCCACCTCACCAAAACCAACAACACAGGTGGAGGAGGCTGAAAAAAAAAAAAAAAAAAAAACAAACCAACTCCTCCAACCCACTCAGCCTCAGGCTGCGCCGGGGGAAGTTTAGGCTCGAGGTGAGGAGAAAGTTCTTCACTGAGAGAGTCATTGGCTACTGGAATGGGCTGCCCAGGGAGGTGGTGGAGTCGCCGTCCCTGGAGCTGTTCAAGGCAGGGTTGGACGTGGCACTTGGTGCCATGGTCTAGCCTTGAGCTCTGTGGTAAAGGGTTGGACTTGATGATCTGTGAGGTCTCTTCCAACCTTGGTGATACTGTGATACTATTCTGCAAATACCTTTAAGTTGTTGTTCAAAGGAAAGTTAGCTCCTTGCTTGGAGCTTTTTCAAAGTCATCTACTGCCCCTGAATTCTACTCAGGCTTCAGTGAGCCCAGAAATATCAGTGACCAAGAACAAAGAATAATAAATTCAGATGAGGTTTTAGGAATGGCAAACCTTCTTCTGTTGCAAGCACTGGCACAGACCAGCACTGGTGTTCTCAGTGACAAGTTGTCCACACAGGGATGCAAATGTCTGTTTAGGCAGATCTGCTGATCCCTCCATGTCTGCTGAGGGAGTGAAGCAGGAGCAGGGTGTATAAAGATAGGTTAGAAGCAGGCATCTGCCCTCTATTTCAGAGTTTAAAAGCCCAGTAAGATGATGGGGATGTACATGGCCACCAGAAGCAGATGTTTGCTGGTAGATCATGTATTGTGTCTGACAGGAAGAAGCTATTCCACTGCCCTACCCATGCCAAGTGTTCTGGTACAGCCTTTGGGTGTACAAATCACAGGCGAGGATGGCAACCATCATGCATTCACAGAGAGCCAAGAGGAAAATTGAGGAGTCAAATATGAGAAATCAGTAGCCATAAAGTATATTCACATACTACAGGGGCACCAAGTTAGTTCTGCTCATGGAGACCTTTACCTCACCAGGCACCCTCTCCAGGGAGGTAGCTGAAACCCCATCCTTGGAGGTGTTTCAAAGACATGGAGATGTGGTGCTGAGGGCTGTGGTTTAGCACTTAGAGAGTGGTTAGACTTGATCTTAAAGGTTGTTTCTGATGGAAACAACTCTATGATTCTATCACCTCTGCCAGCACTACAACCTAATCACAGCCTGTCCTATAGCCAAGCAAACCTCTCTTGTCCCACTCTTTTTTCTCCACTGATTTACAAAGGCCCACAGGTGTGACTTCCTTCTGCTCCCACAGGTTCATCTGGTGAACAGCCATGGGGTGGGCTTCTGTGGAGCATCCATCATCAATGAGAAATGGTTAGTGACAGCAGCCCACTGTCTGAAGACAGGTGATGACGTCACTGCTGTGGCAGGTGAGCATCTGGGGTGGTATCAGGACAGAACAGGTGAGGGACATAGGACGGGGCTCACACTGGCCATGCACAGGGTATTGCACAGAACCTGAGGATCCACACCACCATGATGGGCAATAACATGGCACAAGTTGGTTGGGGCAATTAAGATCCCAGACAGCAGCATTTTGGCAGCCTACTCTGTCCAGATACCACCACCCTCAGCAGAAGCAGCAAGCTGGGTCTGGCCTCAGTCTCAAAGCCATATTGCATATTGGTCCCAAAGCCATATTGGCCACAGGCAAGCTCACCTGCGCCAGGACAGATCCAAAGCCATTTAAAAGCCCATTGGGCTTCAAATAAGATGCTGCTTCATGAGCTAGTGTGATGTGTTTGGCCAGTAGAGCTAGAAATAGGACCTCCCTAGGGATTTCTGATCTTCTTGGGGCTCACATTAAGTTTTCACATAACTCTCAGACAATAGATATTTGCAGGCAACCTGAATACCTCCTTGCAAGTAGAAGATGACTACCATTGCTTCAAGCTTCTTTAGAAGAAAATAGATTTCATTGATTGGAGGCCTTGAGTGACCTTTCCAGTGAGAGATGTCCCTGCCTATGGCAGGGGGTTGGAACTAGATGATCTTTGAGGTACCCTTCCAACCTAAACCATTCTATGATTCTAAGTAGAGGACCGTGGCTGGCACATGGGGAAGTGTGCTTTCACAGAAGGGTCTCCAAGGAGCTGGGCAGGAACAATGTGGCCAAACTGCCCAGCAAGTGATGCCGCTGCTTTACTAAACAAACACACCTCTGCTAGACAAATGGTGTTTGCCCATGGCTCTTGGTACCTGTCTGCTAGGCAGCCTGCTGGTAACTCAGCATGGGGCTTTGGCAAGCACTGCAGGGCCATGTTTCACAGCCGAGGCAGAATCAACTTCCCCAGATTATTTGTTTCTCCATTTTTTGATTGTCTGGTGTATGAGGGTCACACTGAGAGGTGGAGGAGTGGGACACTAACATGGCCAATAACTGCTACAGGCACTGCTGAGAGGAGACATGGAAGAATGACACTCTCAGTGTAAACACTACCAAATGTACTACACTATGAAATTCTACCTGAACACTGAAGAGCTGAGTTTATACCCTCAGAAACAAGCTCAACAAGAGGGCTCCAGCTGCATCTTCATTCTCTATGTTAACATGGATGAGCTCTTGGGGTATGCCTGCTCAGACCATGGAGACTGAGTGTCACAGAACTGGGCACCACCTGTCTGGTGCTGGCAGGATGACCCTCACGGCTTGCACACAGCTTTTTTCCTATCTACTTTCAGGCAGTTTTGCTGGAAAGCCCAGTGCAAAGCCCAGCCTTACACCTGCTAACCTGACGAAGTACAAAACACTGAGGTCAAAAATAGCTCCTCTCCCGAAAAGCACACTTCCACCTGGACAGAGGTTTTGTGTTTGCTGCATCTACATGCAAACTGCCCCTCCTTTTTCCTCTCCTACATGTCCCTCACCCCCTCCACTTAGAATCTATTGCCAGCCAAGTCCCCTTGTGCTCCCTTCACACTACTCTGCAGCACTGCTGGATTTCCAGACAGGATTTCGGAGAGGCAGAAAGTCAAGGAAGCAAAACAGGATTTTGCAGGGCTTCAGGGACTATTGAATTTGTGCCTGCGCCACGTACACTGCATGGGCAACATCTGACTCTCTCACGTCCATTCATGCTAGATGTTCAGCTTTGTATCCTGAGAGGCCCAAAAATCAATATCAAGGGTAGAAGCAGCATTCCCCTCCCTTTCTTTTCCTCTCCACTTTCATCTCAGAAGCATATTTTCAGATCCCCAGCAATAGTAAGCCCCCATAGCACAAGAAAAGCCTTCTGTAAATCTCCCCTACATCGGTCTTGTGTTTATACTGTGGAAAGACAGCCTGGGAGAAAGCTAACATTCACACTGCTGCAAACCCTCCCCCCCGCACCGAGAGAGCACAGCAGCAGCACCAGCGCTAGCATGAACATAGAAAGCTGCCTCACCTCTTGTGCTGGGCTCCGTGCTGCTCGTCGCCGGCAGATGTAGCAGACACAGGACACTGCTGGGGCCAGGAGTGCTGCAGATACCGTTTAGAGGAGATGGTGTACTCTGGAGATCACAGCAAAGCCGGCAAAAATACCGCAGGAGGGGTTAAATGCGTCCTGTGCCTCTTGGGTTGCAAGAAGGCAAGAGGGAAAAGTCATCCTGCTCAGGAGCCTTCAGCTCAGCCAGTTCAGAGGCAGGAGAGGGGATGTGGCTGCAGACAGACCCAGCCACTACCCACTTGCTGACCCCAGCCCGCCGAGGGTTTTCTCTTCTCTCTACCTGTTACACGAGCCAGGAGGGGAAGTAACAGAACTTGATCACGAGAGCCTGGAACTGCCCGCAGCAATTGTCAGCAGCTGAGCCTGGTGTGGGTGGAGGGACCCAGGGCCACCTGTGAGCATTAGGGAGGGGCTGTGGGGGAGGGTGTGGAGGTTGGTGCGTAGCCTCCTGCCCTCCCTTCACCTGTGTGGTTTTAGGAGGGGAAAGGTCAGGCTCCTTTTCATTAAGAGATGACTTATTCTAAACAAAGATTTTTAATTCCGGAGGCTTTCCCTTCTTTGATGTATGGGCAACATCCCCGTCCATCTCTTTGGGGGTGATAAATCCCCCAGACTAGCTGCAGTCAGAGAGGCACAGAATGGTGGATGTCGAGGTGAAGCCTTGGAGATCGCCTAGCCCAGCCTTCCCCTGCTAAAGCAGGTCCTCCTTGAGCAGGTTGCCCAGGATCACACTTTGGCATGTTTGGAATCTCTGCAGAGACAGAGACGGCACAGCCTTTCTGGGCAGCCTGCTCCAGGGCCCCAGCACCCTCACAGAAAAGAAGTTTTGCTTCGTGTTCAGATGGAACTCCTGTGCTCCAGCTCGTGCCCACTGCACCTTGTCCTGCCTCTGGACACCACTGGAAATATTTTCGTTCCAGACCATTGGATCACAGAATCACAGAATCAGGCAGGGTTGGAAGGGACCACAAGGATCATCCAGCTCCAACCCCCTGCCATGGGCAGGGACACCCTACCCTAGATCAGGCTGCACACAACCTCAGCCAGCCTGGCCTTAAACACCTCTGGGGATGAGGCCTGGCCAGAGCCTCATCCGGCCTGGCCTTAAACACCTCTGGGGACGAGGCCTGGCCAGAGCCTCACACAGCCTGGCCTTAAAACACCTCCAGGGATAGGGCCTCAACCACCTCCCTGGGCAACACATTCCAGCCTCTCACCACCCTCATGCTCAACAACCTCCTCCTCACAGCCAGTCTGACTCTCCCCACCTCCAGCTTTGCTCCATTCCCCCCAGGCCTGTCACTCCCTGATAGTCCAAAAAGTCCCTCCCCAGCTTTTTTGTAGGCCCCATTCAGATCCTGGAAGGCCACAGGAAGGTCACCTGGGAGCCTCCTCTTCTGCAGCCTGAACAGCCCCAACTCTTTCAGTCTGTGCTCACAGCAGAGCTGCTGCAGCCCTCTGAGCATGCCAGTGGCTCGTTGCTACTAACCTTGGTGAAAGCATGTGGACCTTTGCCATTTGGTCAGCTAGCACATGCTCAATGTCTGGCAGTTTCTGTAGGCTGTAGGGGCAGAGGAGGTGCTGCTGTGGGGGAAACCTCCACTGCCCTTTGACAAGGAGCAAACAGCCTTTCTAGCCACCAGGCTTGGAGCTGAGGTTTGCCAGGTCTCATTCCTGCAAAGCCTCCTGGCTAGGGTGGTGTCACAGTGGGGTGTCCCCACCAGGCCTCGGTCACCGGTCTGGCCACAGAGCTCAAAGCCACGCTTGTCTCTGCAGGCGAGTACAACACTAATGAGGAAGACAACACAGAGCAGTGGCGGAAGGTGGTGAAAATCCTTCCCCACCCCACCTACAACGCCACCATCAACCAGCACCACAATGACATCGCCCTGCTGGAGTTGGACCGGCCGCTCAGCTTCAACAGCTACGTGACCCCCATCTGCATCGGCAACCGGGAGTTCACCAACACCCTGCTGAAGCACGGGCAGGGGACGGTGAGCGGCTGGGGCAGCACGTTCTTCCGCGGCCGGCCCGCCACCATCCTCCAGGTCCTCAAGGTGCCCTACGTTGACAGGCCCACCTGCCTCAAGAGCACCTCCACCACCATCCTGCAGAACATGTTCTGTGCAGGCTTCTCAGCTGGCGGCAGTGACACCTGTGGGGGGGACAGCGGAGGTCCCTACACCGTCGAGATCGAGGGCACCTGGTTTCTCACGGGCATCACCAGCTGGGGCGAGGAATGTGCCAAGCCGGGTAAATATGGCATCTACACCAGGGTCTCCAAGTACCTGAAGTGGATAAAGGAAAATACCAGGCTTACCTAAGCCACGAGTGGTTGCACCATGCTGCCAGATGGACTGATCAGTTCAAGAGATACCACTGCAAGTCACTCATTCTCCAGAAATGGCTGCAGTTTAATAAACATTTAGAACTGAACTGATTTCTGCTTGTGGAAGGTAAAAGTTGAGAGACAGAGGGGAAATGTGGCAATAAGGAAATAAAAATACCTTACAATCACCCATTGCTACTGAAAGCACCAGCACTGCTGAGATGGTCTCAGCTCCCAAACTCTGAATGCAGAGGCTGTGGTGAATGAGATGGGGCATGGTTCACACGTGTCCCAGGGCCAGAATGCTAAGGGCGCTGCCCACAGCAGCCACACAGCACAGTGGGCAGGGGGAACCCAGCAGGTGCTGAGTGCTTTGGGAATTGGTATCCAGCACTATCTCTGTAGCAGGAGCCCATGAGGGACGTGAGCAGGCAAAGCACTGCACTCTCAAGCTTAATGTTTTCATATTAGACAGGCTGAGCTGGATCATGGCTCATTGATCCCCTTTTGAGTCTGAGAGACCTGCTCACTATCTACCTGAAAGGAGATTGGAGTGAGGTGGGAGTTGGTCTCTTCCCACTCATAACAAGTGGCAGAACAAGAGAAAATGGCCTCAAGCTGCACCAGGAGAGGTTTAGGCTGGATATTAGGAAAAATGTCTTTACTGCAAGAATGGTCAAGGATTGGAACAGTTTGCCCAGGGAGGTGGTGAAGCCACCATACCTGGAGGTGTTGAAATGGCATGTAGACATGGCACATCAGGTATGGTTTAATGGGCATAATGATGCCCATTGATGGTTGGACTTGATGATCTAAGGTCTTTTCCAACTTTAATGATTCTATGGACAGCAATAAATGCTTCTCCTGCTTCAGGACAGTGTAAATTTGAGTGTAAAATTTGCTGTATAAATGACCTAAGGTCTGTACAAATCTCTTTTAAAGGTAGTATGCCTTCTCTGGAACCTTGTTAGGATTATCAAGACAGATGTTTGGTGCCCATCACCTGTCTTGGTCTCCATATTTATCATGTTAGAGACTGCAGGCATGGGGGCTGGTGGTGGTGATGGAGACAGAGCATCACCCTCCCCAGACAAGCTTGTGGGATTGTCCCCTGAGCACAGATCGTGTCTGGCCTGAGCTGGTGGCAGAAACCACGGTGGAAGGTGCATGCCCAAGCACTGCCGGCATTGAGGTACGGGGAAGGGCAGGTGTCATCCCAAGCAAAGCTAACACTGGGCACAGGTCCTTTCCAGACTGCCTCCAGAGAAATTTCCATTCCCACCTCCAAGGGAAGGGAACAGTTGCAGAGGAAGGGCTGATCGCAGTGCTGGTTGCTCTTGCGTGGCCATCCAGGAAAATCTCCAGGAAAAAACCCAGGGAAGCAGCGTGCCCTTTGGGAGCTGCACCTCATAATGCCTGGCATGGGCAGCTTCTTGTCCTGGAGTCCTGGATACCCCAGATTTCCTCTCATTCCGGGGTTTGAATAGGAGATGAAAGACATGAAAAACCTGTTCCCACCCTGCCCTGCAGGCTTGAAGAGGGAGGGAAGCAAAGGGTCCTTCTGTGCAGATGCCTGCGCTGGAATTGGGCTGGTGATTGCCTGTGGTCTTCACACCTAGGAAATGCTAACTCTACTCTGTCTAGGAAAGGAATAAATATTGGGGTACTTCCCACCTTAGGGGCTCCTGCCTTACAGCTCTCCCCTGCCTGCATAGTTCCTGTAGAGAGAGTCCCCTGACCCTTTGAAGGATAAGCTCCTAAGACCATCTCTCCTCACATACCACCTGGAAAAAGTGTTGTGGATGCCTGCACAGCCCTTGTACTCTGCAGTCCTTGTAGTCCACCTGTAAGCACGCTCCAAACCCAGAGGTTCCTTCTTGGCAGCACTGCCTAGTGCTGGGATGCAGAGAATGTGGTGATGTAGTGACATCCTGAGGCAGGACAGCTGCCATATCAGACACCAGTATGAGTGCTAAGGTGCCTCTCCCACTTTTACATGTATTACAGCCAGCAAGAAGCTACTTGCATCATCTGCCACTGCTTCTTTTTAACACAAAAGGTTATATTTGTTCCACAGAAATTAAATAAAGCCAACATTGTGAGGATTATTACTTTTTGTCCCCCACAATTACAGCAGAAGTATCTTTGGACAGAATTGCACGTGGTCATATGAATTTATTTAACAAGTTTTTAATCTTTAAATATAGATTTAACACTTTTTTTTTTTTACAGGTACATATACAATATAGTTCATTTAAACTTGCAGTCAGAGAAAATTCTCTCCTGTCATTTATACATGTACATGAAGAGCCTAAGTTCAACAGCATACCAAAGGTAACATCCCATGTCGTGTGCAAAGTTCCCAACGTTAAAAACCTCAGACTGTACATTCAGCTTTGCAGAACTTATCCACCTCATAAATTAACAAAAAGCTTAGATTTAAAACTACAGAAGACAAAATGAAAAAAAAAGGGGAGAAAGATTAAAACCATGTGAATATGTAACGTGTGCTATGTCTGAGACAAGTATTTACAGCTGTACCACAAGAATTGTTACCACTATAAACAGCCCCAACAGTAATTTAAGAGACTCCTACTTCTCCACCTAGCAAGTGCGTTGTGACCTGTTTAAAAGTAGACAGAAATAACCTTCTAGTGACTTAAAACCTCTCTGCTGTGACTGCAGGTAGCTGAAGAATACTGGGATCTCGCAGCATTGCTCAGCTGGGTCAGGTTTTAGAGGAGTTATCTGCAATACTGGCCACTTGAACCGGAGAAATGCCCACCAGTGTGGTGGGGAACACACACCACACACCCGCCCCCGCCAAGGCAACCACAGCCATCACATAGCCCAACAATTCCTCTGTACAAGAATGGTCACCAAAAAACCCCACCCTGGTCTGTTTTAACTTAACACCTTGGTACCGTGTCTATGAAAGTCAGATCATAAAGGTCCCCCTTTAGTTCACGGTATAAAAGGCTCCACACTTTGCTGGGACAGAGCAACTCCACTACTGCATGCATAATACAAACCCTGCTCTTAACACAGTCAGCTGCTCTTTGCACACATCTGCTTAAAAGTCAAACCACCTGCACCCACGTGCTACAAAAGCAAAACTAGACAAAGAAACACAGAAATTGAATTGTGACTGTCCAATATTCCTTTTCCTGTCTCAAAAAAAAAAAAATTCAAGAGATGCATTATTAAAGATGCTGAAAAGTACAGTCTTAAACCACAAGACCATCCTTAGTGCAAACATGGACAATTCACTTGGATTTATGGCACGTGTTCCAAAAGTACAGACACTTAATGTAAACTTCAACACTTGCTAGATACAGGTTTCAGCTTTGGGACCCTAAGTGATTAGTGACAACCCTGAGTTGTCGGTTTGATCTGATCCAAACCTCACTGCAATCCAGGAGAGTGAGCACAGCGGGCTGGAGTCAGACCCTAAGTGCAAACAGAGGATCTTCAGTGTTATTGCATCGTGACACGTGAGTCAGCCGGATGATGCTCTTACAGAACATTACATTCACATAGCTGAAGGAGATCTTTAAGTAAAACCCATTCATAAAATCAATTAAGCAGGACATACACAGCTTCTTTGTTTGGTTTTGGGTTGTATGGTGTTTTGTTTGGTTGTTGGGCTTGTTTTACTTGTTTGGTTTACCAAAATTCGACTCTTTTATTTGCAACTTTCAACGGTTGTCAGCTACTAAGTAGGTAAAGCCTTCAACCTCCAGAGGAAATTTCAAGCATCTAAACAAAGTGTTCAGGAAACTGTAGTCTGATGAAGCGTGATGGATGCCATGGAAAAACAGCAGGTCAAAATAAGAAAAGTACTGTACTTTCCATACAAGGAAAGAAACCAAAGCCAACAGAAAGAGCAGAGAATGACTTCCTTTATGACTATGAGAAGCTGCTTAGGACCCCGGTCCCGTTCAGTGCAGATGAAGCTGTGGAGGTCTGTGAATGTGATGAATAGTACAGGACAACTCCAACTATTGTGCTATTTCTCTGTAACACTTAGTTGAAAGCTTCCAAAGAGCATCGAAAATAGGATGCTACTTGTTCACCCTTAATTCAAGGGGAACTGAACTTTCTCGTGTTACACAGGGCAGCATCTATAAAGTAATGAAGAATGATGTTAATATTAAAGCATCTTATTCCCAGAAAGACATTGTTCCCTGTAATCATGTAACATTTGTATAGCATAAAAAAAAAGTGCACTCCCATGGTTCTCCCTAAAAGCTGAGCTCCCATTAGCTTCAGAGAGAGCCTTGTCTAAGGCAGCACCGTTTCCATCACCTATCAATTGATTATCACATCAGGGCCAGCTACTATCTTCTCTAGGCTCCTTATTTTGCTCAAAATGGTTTTCTACAGCATTACAAAACAGCTCTTCTGTGAAGCTGGCTGGCACTGCAGATTGTACAAGGAGACCCTGCTTTTATGCTTGAAAGGCCAAAAGGAAATCAGCGTTACCTCTGACGCACCCTGCATAAATACAAAAGCCTGTGGCTGCAGTCATTAAAGTGCATGAGTAACAGTGCAGACGGCTTAGCTGCAGCTGCAGAACTACAAGTGGCATCTGAACAGAACCTGGAAAAACTTGCACGCTTCAGCTAACATGCTCATGCCAGGCTGCAAGAGCTCAGCCATACACAACACTCTGATCAGGCAGATTCATACCATGTGGCCAGAAGAAGCCACGTAAAGGGTTGCCTCAAGCTCACCAGATTCAAAAGGACAACCTCCACTGCCCTGGCCAGCAGGAGCAGGGGAGAGGAGAGCTTGGTCATTTGGGCACTACCAGTGGGGGAAACCTTTCATCTGCTTTACCACATGAAGAACACACACACAGGGGATCCCCTTAAGGCTTGGAAACTGAGGTGTTAAAATGAATTCTCCTAGGTCTGGTGTGTAGAACAGGAGCTTGTGTCATCCTGAATCCAAGTGGGTGCATGTGTTTGTGCCAGGACAGAGAATCCTTTCGTACCTGCTCTGAATGCTCCTCACCTTTAGGCTCGACAGATTCTGCCTTACAAATTCTTTTGCTGTTTAGAAGAACTTGAAAGTTGTAGCAATATTTCTTTGATATTAAAGGCATTTATCACTGCTTCCACTTGAACCCCTTTTTTTTGTATTCAGGCTCCTCTATTTCATGTTCTTGCTAAAATTAATCAGCATCATGCAACCTTCACACAGAGAATGGAAACTGGACACGTTGCCCTTCTCTCTAGCCAGCTTTTAAAGGTCAAGTGAAAATAGCTGAAAAGGCTTTGACCTGATGTGAAAATTAAGGGAGCAAGCAACATCTCCTTTTGCTTGCATCTGTTTAGTGCTTCTGAGAGAAAGAGCGAGCAGGGACAAAGAGCCTTGATGAGAGGGGAGGCTATGGGATATGAGCACTGTGTCACTGAAGTGAAAAGGAGTCAGACATCTGCTTTGGGTTACGGCAAGGACCTCATTTCTGCCATGCCCACTCTGCCTGCCCTGAAGCAGGTGCTGCAGGGCAGCTGAGAGGCCACATGCCTTTTCCTTCACTGATACAGGTGCTGTAAATCATCATCTTTGGCAAGTTAGCAACCAGAGGACTTGCAGGCATGCTTTTTTTCTTCTGCCCCACTGTGGAAGAGGATTTGGGATTGTAACAATGCAGCCTTCACTTTCATGAAGATGTGTGTCGTGCACAAGGGCAACGAAGATATAATCTTGCATCTTCTTGTTAATGACACAGAAGTCAAGTCAACTGGCCTAAATGCCAGGCCTAAAACTTTAGCAAGGCAGACTTAACACATGTATATATCTCAGGAGTAGCTATTTGCTCAATCTTGCTTTTTCTGAGTAGACTTCTCTCTAAACCACTTCCATTTTTGAGATCTCTGTGTTATCACCTGCAATGTGAAACTATTTCTAAGGGATACACACTTGAAAAAAAAAAAAATCCACCATGGATATTATCTATTCAGAAGGAAGCAGCAAGGATTCATCCCAAAAATTGCAGCTAGAGGCACACCAGAAGCAAAAATGGTTTTCAAAATGACCTCAAGCCAGCCATCTTCCTCCCAAAAAGCCTCCAGGGCTTATAGCCAGGCCAAGATTGACAAAAAAAAAAGTTTAATAAGGCTTCTCCCATGCACACCTCTGCAAAAGAACATCTGGACCAAAACAGTTGTTTTATCAAGAGCTACATGGCATGGTCAATAGCAACCACTCATCTGTAAAGAAAACTACCCGTGCAGCCATGTCAGGGAAGAAAGAAAAACCATCTGTGGATTCATTTAAGGTGTTGCAAGCTCATCTTTGCATGTGAGCTGCCCCTTGGCAGGCTGGTGCAGGAGAACAGGTTTGCAAAGCTGCAGTGCTCAAAATACATATTGACCAAATACACATCTTATGACTTAAAATGGGCAGCAAAAAGTTCCCTGTAACTCCATTATGATTTGTACTAGCTCAGCACTGGAATTACTAGCAGGAGGAGAGAGGAATAGCTTGCAAGTGAGCAAGCATCAGCCACCCTGTGGCGGGAGGGTTTTTTTTATGACTGCAGTGCAAATCTAAGGACAAAAAATATTAAAGGCAAGGGAACCATTTAGCCTGTTCAGCTAAAGGCTTTACACTGAAAAAAGAAATCCAAATCCCAGAATTCTGGTTATGAAATTGCATGATTAGAGATATAGCAGGAGATGAGTAACAATGGTTACTACTCCTTGCAAAGGGAGAGAACTGCCTCTGTCCCAGCACTGAAGTGATTCCAGCACACTCTAGCTTTTGGGGACGCCATAACATGTTAGGCAAGTTTAGCCTGCTTGCATGCCAAGCAGTATTTCAGCACAAGCATCAAATAGTGCATGAGGGTTACGGTGCTTGCTCCTGCCCCTGCTTTGCTCTGCGAGGTCAGCTGCCCAAATCTCCCACTGCTATACTGGAGCAAGAGCTCCATCTTCTGAAGAAGTAGGAAACAGAGCCCAAGCCAACCCACATCCCCGAGCAGCTGGTGCTATCGAGTCACCCATGCTATAAAATGATTAGCCCACAGAGGAAATGGAATGGCTGAAGGCAAAGGTGTGCTGAAAGATCAGTCTTCAGAGTGCAAGTACATTATGGCTATAAGGACACATCACTGAAAAGCTCTAGGAGTAGCTCTTGGAAAGAGCAGGAAAACATCCTACAACATCCTACGACATTGCCTGGAGTGTGTGTAAAATTAGAACTGTGCCTAGAGACTGTAAAACATGATCAGCCACAGCAAGGAGGAACACAGCTAACCTTAGGGGGAAAGAGCAGCCTCGATGCTGTGACTAGACCCTGACAACACGACTGAGAAGCATCTGGGCAGCGGTTTGAGTCTTGTAGGAGGAGCTTTCTGCCTTTCATCTTGTGCAATTCTACTTGGTTCATAATCAGCAGCTTTGTAAACCAGCCTGGAGGTGTGAGTCTTTAGGCTGTGGGGGGTATGATCATTGCCAAAGCAAACTGCTGCTCCAAGTTTGCCACCACCCTGTTTTCAGGATGCATTTATGACTGGATAAGCCCTCTGCACAGGTTGTGGTCCAGGACCTTGTGGGATGTGACAAGAAAACTCCCCAGAGAAACAATATGTAGTATTCTAGGGTGGGACTACAGCAAAGGCAATCCTCTCAGGTGTGCTGCTGGCTCACTAGAAGCTGTCCCTTATTTCACCTCTAGTCTGTGAAATTTGACTGCCCTGCAGCAAAGGGGATTAAAAAGCCACTTTCTCCTGTAGGAAGAAATATACTGCAAAACCATCAAGACCTAGCTGGAATTTTAAGCTTTTTAGAAAGCTTCCTTCATATTGATCAAAATACCGGATTTTGACCTAAAAAATAAAGTAGTTAAAAGAGATCTACCTGCAAAATTTGTTTCCTATGGCCATACCTGATGGACTCTTCTTCATTTTATAATGGGCTAAATCCAGGTGGGCTTCCTGAGCTGCTCTCATCACAAACCCTGGTCTCCCATTTCCAGTGGACAGCATGGTGATGAGTCAACACATGAAGCAGTGATGCTGTGTGCATGGCGAGGGTGACAGGCTGCTCTTAAGGCATTTTCTTGTGTCATCTGTTATGCTTCTCTATCTATTTCTATCTACATTCACAGCTAGGAAATGAGAACGATTATTGTGGAGACTAGAAGCCTTCTGCTGAAACTTGGTAACCTGTTTCTATACTTTATTCTAATGATGGATTAACGAGCAGGCAGCAATGAGGGCAAGGGTGAAGCTGCAGAAATGAAGCATTGCCTGGAGAGTACTGGGGGTCAGCCCTCAGCACTGGTTGCAGCAGGAGGAGATTTTGCCTAGGTACCTCATGTTCACACAAGGGTTGAGCTATGGCAACAAGGAGGCAAAACAGTCATGGGAATTCCTGGTCAGGCTCCTTCTCTTCTCCTCAATCTTCTATGCAGCGCTCTTGCAAAAAAATCTACAGTTTTAAATGCTTGTTTTAATTTGCTAGTGCTTAAAGGCAGAGAAATTTCTTAAGGAGTTAGCCAGCAGAAAAAGCTTCATTTACTACTTTTGTACTACTTTTGCAGGCTTTTTGGAGTAGCTGCTTTCTCTTTTTTATTGTGGTTTTTTTTCCTGCAGAGGTATACACAGCCAGATTTAGTACACTAAGTCTAATGCAAATGGCTTAAAAGACCTAATTGGAGTGCTAAACTATTTCTGCTAGGCGTGCTATATGATACCTGCAACTTTGGCATTCCGAAATCTGCAGTCACCCACTACGATCTGCAGACTGTGGACAGGAATCCAGCCTTCTTTTCTTCTGTTTAGGTTTTTCACCAACCTTTGAATGACAACAGCATTAGGAAAAGAAACAAACCAACCCAGGAGCACTTTGATATGGGCACAGTCTACACAGCTGGCAGTGCAAACCAGGGAAGAGTTTTACCAAGAGCTGGGCATGCTTTTAAAGTATTCTCCCAATCTAAATTTAGGAACCTAATTAAAAAGCTTACATGGGGAATATAGTTGCCTTGAGTCAGTCAGTGGAGAGGAACAGGACTCTCCAGAGCATGTATTGCCTTGCCTGAGAGCTCCAGAGATGCTAGATCTCCTACACTGAATACTGATGGAGCCAAGTGCCACTACTCCACTCTGGTGAGACCCTACCTGGAGTACTGCATCCAGTTCTGCAGCCCCTATGACAAGAGGGATGTGGAGATGCTGGAGTGTGTCCAGAGAAGGGCCACGAGGATGATCAGAGGGCTGAAGCAGCTCTCCTATGAGGACAGACTGAAAGAGTTGGGGCTGTGCAGCCTGGAGAAGAGGAGGCTCCCAGGTGACCTTCTTGTGGCCTTTTAGTATATGGAGGTGGGCTACAAAAAAGCTGTGGAGGGACCTTTTAGGCTATCAGGGAGTGACAGGAATAGGTGATTAGAGCAAAGCTGGAGATGGGTACGTTCAGACTGGCTGTGAGGAAGAAGTTGTTCAGCATGAGAGTGGTGAGAGCCTGGAATAGGTTGCCCAGGGAGGTGGTTGAGGCCCCATGCCTGGAGGTGTTTAAGGCCAGGCTGGATGAGGCTGTGGGCAGCCTGCTCTAGGGTAGGGTGTCCCTGCCCATGGCAGGGGGGTTTGAACTAGATGATCCTTGTGGTCCCAACCCTGACTGATTCTATGATTCTTCTTTCCTCACTTTTCTGCTGTTGAGCTAGACTGATAGAAAGAATATAGTCAGAGCACTAGAAGTAGATTTCAGCCAAGATTTAGGCAGCTGGAAATACTCATGCTCACTCGTATGGTGAAATTTGTACTAACAAAAGAGGTCTGGTGTGAGAAATCTTTGCCTGCCGTTGGCCAAACCCCCTGTGAGAGGCGATGATCATTTGTCAGAATGCAGTTTGTTGCGGATGTGTATCTTGTTTTTTGCTAGAAAACACCCTACCCTAGATCAGCCTGGCCAGAGCCTCATCCAGCCTGGCCTTAAACACCTCCAGGGATGGGCCTCAACCACCTCCTTGGGTAACACATTCCAGCCTCTCACCACTCTCATGCTGAACAACTTCATCCTCACAGCCAGTCTCAATCTCCCCACCTCCAGCTTTGCTCCATTCCCCCCAGTCCTGTCACTTCCTAATAGTCTAAAAAGTCCTTCCCCAGCTTTTTTGTAGGCCCCCCTTCAGATACTGGAAGGCCACAAGAAGGTCACCTGGGAGCCTCTTCTTCTGCAGACTGAACAGCCCCAACCCCTTCAGTCTGTCCTCATAGGAGAGCTGCTGCAGCCCTCTGAGCATCCTCTTGGCTCTTCTCTAGACATGCTCCAGCACCAGCACATCCACATCCCTCTTGTAATGGGGACTCCAGAACTGGATGCAGTACTCCAGGTGGGGTCTCAGCAGAGTGGAGTAGAGGGGGAGAATCACCTCCCTGGCCCTGCTGGCCACATTTCGCCTGATACAGCCCAGGTTCTGCTTGGCTTTCTGGGCTGCAAGTGCACACTGATAACTAGATCATCACTGTCCCTTCCAACTGAAATATTATAGCCCAGACCACATTAGTCTATTTTCTCTGTGGAATCAGCCAGGAATCCTCCAAGGGACACTTGTGCCTGTGGGCTAGTGCCTGCACAAATGTGACTCAGGCTCCTGCTAAAGTCACCCTTCGCACATCCCGAACAAAGCATTAGTGAGCGTCACTCTCTCCTGCTGAGATTCTGAGCTGCCTGAGGAGAGCTAGTCAGAATTCATCCTGGACAGAAAAGACAGTCAGAAAGCTCAGCCACATTGCTGAAATAAAAAAGAGGGCATGCTGCCCTCTGAGACAAGGACGCTAATGGCTCCACAGGCAGGAGGTTGAGGATGGTGATTTTTCAGGCAATGCTCCCAGCCATAAAGTCAGAACCAGCTTTGAAGTCTAATGTTGTGAGCTGCAGCTTTAAATACAACAGAAAGATGGTCCAAAGCCATTAACCAGGTACCGCTCATACAGCTGCTCAAGGGAGCAAAATGTCTTGCATGACTCAGTATTGCTATTAATAAGCCCAGAGTAACAAAGCCAACAGCTGAGCAGGGGTGGGTAAAAAGCTCTCATTTGAAGCATCGTCTGACATGGGAAGACTGTGGCAAAGGGGACCACGAAGAGGTTGGTAAAACACAGCTTGCCCAGACTCCCACGGCAAGGGAAGTCCTGACGTGTTTCTCCAGGCCAAGCCAGTGCATCTTGCCCAGGGGATAAATTCTCCAGCTTTCTGGAATAGTCTAAAGCTTCACCAGAAGTCACAACGAGCATATCACCAGGCAAGCAAAGTTGCACAGGACTGCTCTGCAGGCTTTTAAGACATAAGGCAAAGTAATCCAAAAATACCTACCACTGTCCCTCACCATCTTCATGCAAAAGTTGAATTTCATCCCCGTTTTTCACCAGCAGGTCCTCTGAGCCTCTCCTCTTGCAGTCTGCAAGGGCTTTGTATTTTCCTGGAGACTGTGATAAGAAAGGGAGGGGGAAGGGGGAGAAAATCATCTTATTTAGCTGCATTTCACATGGCACAGGTCTTGTTTCTGACTGCCGCAGGGAACGTGACAGGCCCTATCAGCTACTTTCATTAAAGTTATTCCAAAGAAACTGAAGCTTGAGACATCTCCTTGTTCCCCAAATGGAGATATGGGAAATCTGAGAGCCATGGGTAAGATACATCTGTTACCAAGTGAAGCAAAACAAAAAAACCCAAACCCAAGGTGACGGAGAACAGCAGGACCCAAAGCTCTGGGTCCGTGGCAGCTCCGTACTAACCAGCTGGTTCCCATCCTCCTCCTCGGTGTCCGAGCAGTTGGAGAGGTATTGGTTACCCGACCACTCCTCCAGCCCCTCGCAGATTTCCAGGGACTGTGACATTCCTGGCCAGCCTGCAAGACAGCATGCAGCTCAGGTTGGGGGTACCCCAGCCACCCACAAAGCGTGCCCTGAAGGAAGGAGAAAGGTCCATACTTCTGTGGGGCTTGTTCTGGGGGGACACGAGCCCACTGTCCAGCAGCACTGGGCTGGTGCGCTCTGAGTCGTTCTCCTCTGAGCTGATGGAGGCTCTCTGCTGCTTTCTGAATGGTGAAACAACAGAAAAAAAGGAAATCAGTCTCAGTTTTACTTTAGGAATGCAACTGCACTCCAGGGGGGCTGTAAAGCAGGGCCAGGAATAATAATGCTAGATTGGAATGCGTGTTTCTATATGCGTTAAGGACTTCAGTGCTTGGTTTTAACTTTTGGGGAAGGGAAATAAAATTGCTGCAGTACCTTCCCCTGAATTTCTGCAGTCTTTGGCCCCATTTGCAGAGATGCTGCAGCTCAAGCTATGCTGCCAGGTGAGCACCCAAGGGTGCCCCTGACGGCCCCTATCCCCATGCCAATGCCACCAAAGGACGAGGCAGCAGCATATCCCTCCTGTCTCCTCCACAAAGGTCTCAGAGACAAATGGGGTGGGCAGATAACACAGAAACAGACGATGGCCAGAAAGCACTTGGGTGCCTAGTGACTGGAGGGTACTAGAGAGAGCACTCCTGTCTCCTGCCCAAAGGTGTCAGACAGAAATGGGCTGGGAGACATAGCACAGAGCCAAGAGATGGCCAGAAAGCACTTGAGTGCCTAGTGGGTACCAGAGAGAGCCCCCAGTCCAGCTCCTGGGACTCACCCATCACTCAGCTGCGATGAGAGCGGGAGCTGGTCCATGCACAAGCTGGGCTGCTGCTTCTCCACTATGGGGAGGACAAACACCAGAAAAAAAATCTCATCTTCTATTAGTAACTGCCCTGCCTGAAGCATTATTTTGTACAACCCTCACGGCTTTCTGTTTAGAGAAAAACAAACCTTGAGGCTCTTGCAAAGTACAGACTTAGTTATGATTAAGGTGGCATGGTAGCACGAATCCAATAGTGGGCATGCCAGTGAAGACTCTAATATGTTTAAAACTAGCCATCTGTCTTGCTGAATTAAGCCTCTGATAATGAACGTGAAATAACCCCCAAGATCATGACAACAAAAAGGTACTTCTGTAACTCATTTTCACATATGCACCTGGCCTTAACTGCTCTAAGTTATGTTATTTTCCCTGTAATTTAAGACCAGTATGTTGCTACCAGGCTTCTTCTGAAAATCAATTCTATGATTCTAACTTCTTCCCTTCTATGATTCTAAGCTCTTCCCAGAGAGAGTGATTGGCATTGGAATGAGCTGCCCAAGGATGTGGTGAGTTGCCGTCCCTGGAGGTGTTGAAGAAAAGCCTGGTTGGGGCATTTAGTGCCATGGTACGGATGACTGGCTAGGGCTGGGTGCTAGGTTGGACTGGATGAGCTTGGAGGTCTCTTCCAACCTGGTTGGTTCTGTGAATTCTCTGCTGAGAATTAGTGAATTTGAATATTAGCAGTGTGAAAATAGGAAAGGTTCTGCTGCAGAGGGAAATGCCACAGAGAAACAGTTCAAGTATACCTTTTATAAGCTCCTGCTGCTTGAACAGAATTTTTCTTATTTCATTCAACCATGCCATCTTCAGATCTACTGTTTGAGCCTGGAAGAGGGAAAAAGTGTCTGAATTTTGAATTAAGAATCCTCCATTACAATGTGTGAATGAAATCTTACTTTTCCACGCAGCTATCTGAAACACCCTTTTACCCACAGCCACCATTACATTTTACATGCTCCTGATCTTCAAAATTGCTGCTACACCCAGGCAGAACCCAGTGCAGACTGTGGAGCCATCACTACAAGACAGGGAGTGCAGGCACCTAATCGCCTCTACAAAACGTCTGAAGAACCAAATCTGCTTTTTCAATCTACGTGAACTTGGTTACAGACATCTGCTTTATGATTCCAAGTTAGCTACCCACAGCTACCTCTACACTTCAAACACTCATATCTTTCAAAATTGATGTTCCTTGCTACAACCAGGCAGAACCCAGTGGAGACTGTGAAGCCATCACCACAAGACAGGGAGTGCAGGCACCTGATCTCCTCTACAAAATGCCTGAAGAGCCAACTGTGCTATTTGAATCTGTGTTCTCCTGGCTATAGACATCTGCTTTATGATTCCAAGTTAGCTACCCACAGCCACCACTACACTTTTAACACTCCTGATCTTTCAAAATTGATGTTCTCTTGGCTACAGACATCTGCTTTATGATTCCAACTTAGCTACCTACAGCCACCATCTACACTTCAAACACTCTGATCTTTCAAAATTGATGTTCCCTGCTACACCCATGCAGAACCCAGTGGAGACTGCAGAGCCATCACCACAAGACAGGGTGTGCAGGCACCTGATCACCTCTACAAAATGCCTGAAGAGCCAAATATGCTTTTTGAATCTATGTGAACTTGTCTACAGGCATCTGCATTATGATTCCAAGTTGGCTACTGTGTTGTAACGTGGAGAAAGAAAAGTTGGGCAGAGGATTAACTAAAATAAATAAATAAATTGTTGAAAATCAGGCAGCAATATTTTCACAACGAGTTTTCTTGTGAGCACTCTCTTAGGCAAGCATTTCAACTCCACAACTTTCCATTCCAAATGCTACAAAAGGAAAAGAAAAAAAAATATCAGGTCCATCAGAACCTGATGTTTGTGGACAAGCTGAAAAAAGGCAAACAGCACCCTGGCCTGAATCAGCAACAGTGTAACCAGCAGGACCAGGGAAGTGACCGTGCCCTGTACTCAGCACTGGTGAGGCCACACCTTGAGCTCAATTTTGGGGCCTGTTGGTCTTGCTTCAAGAAGCTGCTGGACAAACACGTGAGGCCTGTCCAGTTGGTAGCCCCTCGGCCAGAAAATCCACCAAGATCAAAATCTCCATTATTCTCTCCTAAACATGGTAAAATATTTTAAGTTCATGGTATTTCCAAAGGATAGTTTTGCTTTAAGGCAGTAAGAGTAAGGCTAAAGATGATTTTGAGAAACATGAGCCAGCTGTGCACCCAGGTGGCCAACAGCATCATAGCCTGGATCAGCAATAGTGTGGCCAGCAGGACCAGGGAAGTGATTGTGCCCCTGGACTCAGCTTGAGTACTGGGTTCACTACAAGAAGAACACTGAGGTGCTGGAGTGTGTCCAGAGAAGGGCAACAAAGCTGGTGAAGGGTCTGGAGAACAGGTCTGGTGAGGAGCAGCTGGGGTTGTTCAGAATAGGAAGCTGAGGAGAGACCTCATTGCTCTCTACAACTCCCTGAATAGAGGTTGGAGTGAGGTAGACTTCAATCTCTTTTCCCTGGTAATAAGTGATAGGATGAGAGGAAATGTGAAATTGTACCAGAGGAGGTTTAGGCTGAATATGAGAAGAAACTTCTTCACTGAAAGGGTTGTCAAAGCCTGGCACAGACTCCTCAGGGAAGTGTTTGAACCCACATCCTTAATGGCATTTATAAAAGGCAGAGATGTGGTGCTGAGGACTGTGGTTCAGCACCAGCCTTGGTAGAGTTAGAGAATGGTTGGAGTTGATGGTCTTCAAAGGGCTTTTCCAACACAAACAATCCTGTGAAAGGCTACTGTAGAGAGCACCTTGGAGGCTAAGCTTTTGCCCTGGGAGCAGTTCTGACATCCAGCTGCAGAGGTGCCTGTGGCCTGCTCCATTAAAGCATGAGGCTCAATTACATAAACTCTTAAGCCCAGTATAACTACTGATCTGTTTGGAATAAAAGGCTCTATTTCCAAGGAGCAATTCTGCCTCCACTTTCTGACGACTTTGACAGTTCTGGACTAGACACCAGTTGCTGGGACAACTCTGTGAACACTGACACGGACAAAGAGGAAGCAGAAATGCAAGTAATAAAGACTAGTGGGAGATATTTCCTTAAGGGTGTTGTGAGGATGTGCAAATACCCAGAGTCTGGATGCTACAAACCTGCACAACATAGACTTCTTCTCGCCCGCTGTACCAGATCTCAAACTTCCGATGGTCTCCTTTCACATTCTCAGTTATTCCAACTGCATTCATCTGCAAATGCAGAAGAACCAACAAAATTAAACCACACCACAAATCTTCCCCTCTTCCCTGTGAATCCAGACGCTTTGAAGCATGTTAAACAATCCTGGTTTCACCCAGCTTAAGGCATTTCATCAACTTTAATTTCAGTAGCAACTGAAATCCATTATCTGACTTACCCCTCTGACTTTCCACCAGCCTGCTGTATTTGCAAAAGCTTTCTCAAACCAATCAATGGACTTCAGGGGAACAATCATTTGGGAATGAGTAGGACCAACTGCAAAGTCATCTCATAACTCTTTCAGTATGAAATTTCTCTGATGAGGCTTAAGAAGCTTTATAAATGCATGCTGTATTGCTTTTCTACACATTTTATTTCTGCCATAATACTCTACTCTGCCCTGCTTAGGGAGTACTGTGTCTGGACTCCCCAAGTCAAGAGATACAGGGAACTGCTGGACAGATTCCAATGGAAGACCACGAGGATGATGAGGGGACTGGAGCATCTCTCTTATAAGGAGAAGCTGAGAGTACTGGAGCTGTTTAGCCTGGGGAAGAGCAGACCAAGAGGGGATCTCATTAATGCTGATCAACAGCTAAAGAGTGGAGGTCATGAGGATGGCGCTGAGCTTTTTTCAGTGGTAACCAGTGACAGGGCAAGGGGCAATAGGCACAAACTACGACACAGGAGTTTCACCTGAACTACCCATAATCTGCAGTTTCCAGTTCTCAGCATCTCCTCTAGCATAGCAGTTTATACAGTATGGTTTTGGTTGGAAAATATCTTTAAGATCATCAAGTCCAACCACAAAGCTCTACAAAACTGAGCAGCCATCAAGATACTAGAAATTATGGACGATCTACTACAAGGCTGTGAAGGAAAGTGCCAGGGATAGACACATTTAAGGGCTGTGTGTTCCTGTTAGTGGATTTTGAAATTCTGCTTCCTCCCCTGACCAGAATTTACTGTCCCTCAGCTGTTGGCTCTCTGCAATGCAGAGCTCTGGGATGGCATTTGCAGCATCACAGAATGTTAAGGGCTGGAAGAGACCTCCAGAGATTGTCTAGTCCAATCCCCCTGCCAGAGCAGGATCACCTAGGGTAGGTCACACAGGAACACATCCAGATGGGTTTGGAAAGTCTCCAGAGGAGGAGACTCTACAGTCTCTCTGGGCAGCCTGCTTCTGTGCTCTATCACCTCAAAGAAGTGTTTTGTTATGTTGAGGTGGAATCTCTTGTGTTCTAGCTTGTACCCATTGTTCCTTGCCCTATCACTGGGCACCACCAAAAAGAGGCTGGAACCTTCATCCTGACACTCGCTCCTCAAATACTTATAGATATTCACAAGATTCCTTCTCAGCCTTCGCTTCCCTAAACTAAATGGCCTAAGTTCTCTGTTTTGATTCACAGGAAAGGGATGTTCAGGTCATCTGCACCACCTTCCACTGTGACATGAGACACACTGATTTCCTTGGCATTGCATTGAGTTTTGAACCTCTATCCTCTAAGTTACTGAATCACAGCTGAAGAGGCTTTTACTACTGGATATTTCACACAGCATGTAAAATACTATCCTGAGGGGTTCTTCTCTTTGTTTTACAGATGTCCAGTCACACAGCTTCTACCCAACAGCTTGCTTGAATTCTGAATCCCCAGAAAATATTCTTGGAAAGAAAAATAATTTCCTGATGCTGCCATGAATCAAACAAATGTCAAACTCCAGAAACAGGATTTCACCCTCAGGACAGCAATTCTGAAAACAGATGTTTGCAGATGTAATCCTGCAGAATCCATGGATTCTCTGACCCCAGCCTCTCAGTGTGGCAACACAAACAACTGGAAAACAAGCTCTCTGGAAGTAAAGAAAAACCCTGACCATGTTGTCTGGACTCCTGAGTGCAGGATTTTCTCCTCTGAGCAAGCTTTCCCCACACCACCCCTTGAGCTGTTTCAAAAGCACGTATGGCAGAGCAAGTACAAGAGGGAAAACAAGCTCTCAGGGAGAAAATTATGCTGTTTGGGAAAAACATTTGAGTACCTAAACATATGGCCTGGGATTTGCTTTTAATACACAGGTTGTAACGTTCACTGGAGCTGAACAGACTTATCTGCTGTTACATGGCTTCCCAGCTACTCCTGGCATCTCCCTTCCCAGATCCTGCTGAGGTCAGGGACCTGCAGTGCCCCTTTTTTCCCTTTCTAAGACACACTCATATTGAGCTTTCCTTCATAAAGACATACAAGGCAGAGAACTGAGTCAAAATGCTGATGTTAGAAGTGCTCATCACATACAGTATATGCCAGAAGGGCTCTTTCAGGGGAGCAGCTTGGGATTTTTATTGATAACAGTTAGCATTTATAGGCTTGGGACACTTATTTTATGTCCTTCACAGTTTGCCATTGGCTACTCTCTTCATCTGATAATTGTAATTTTAGCTGCAGTTAGAGCCTGCCAAAGAAGAAAGGCAATGAGAAAGGAGGAAGAGTCATCTCTGTATCCTCCTGGCTGAGATATAGGGCTCAGGAGCAGCCCAGCCCAAGGGGCCTCTCTGAGGAGCAGTGGTGTGAAGAAGCTCCTCACTATCCTAGGTGGGCTTGGGGGAGTTCCAAAGGGCCTCCCCAGTTTCATGTCCTCATCTCCTCCTAGAAAGCAGACTAGTGAAGGGAGGAAGGCATGTTCTTATCCCTGGGACTTGCCCACAGCTCCATCTTCCTGGCAGACCCCTTGCATGTGTGACTCCACGGGCTCTCTCAGCTCCTGCTTCATCTGTGGGGTTCTCACAGCTTATCACAACCAACAGCCTTTCACGAGCATGGCATTTGCATATGAGTCATTTGAGGCCTTGAGAGCAGAAAACAACCCCCTGTGTTGGAGTAAAAGCATTCTCTGGGTTATTGGTTTACAAGATACATGGCAATGGCCCAAACTAGAAAGTCCTTACTTTCAAAAAATGCTTAAAACTGTAAGAGGAGGTTTTGTCATAGCCATCTCCATGCTCCTCCCGCTTCTTGCAGAAGACCAAGGCTTTCTCATACAGGAACAGATGCCTCTGCATAGGCTTGAACCTGGCAAGATCCTTCATCTTTGTTGGACCTTTTCGGTGCCCTGTCCAAACACTGAAAGATCCTTGCATCAATACCTTGCCCAGTTCGCTCAGGTCACCCTGGGGAGAACATGACAAATGAAAAAAGACAGAAGAGGATGTCACTTAAAATGTCCAAACCACGACAGGAAATGGGGCCAGCGCTGTTCCAAGGCATGTCACTCTAAGAATAGGTCTTCCTGGAAGGATCAGATGGCTTTTTTGGAGTGCTGGCATGGTGCTAGGAGGGTGGTAGAGGTCTCGGACACAGGGTTCTAGCTAATCTATGTGAAGGGATACAGCTCAGCAACTGGAACAACTAGAAAGATGGAGAAATTCTACAGCTTCTACAGAAGTCCAGGCAAAGGGCCCTGGCTATTCAGTGAGAAAGGGCAGATGAGATCTGAACCTGAACTGAGGGCTCAGAGGATGGACTTCTCAAGGAGGCCAGGACTGGGACCAGCAGCTTAGAAAGCAATCCCTTAAACCCTCGGAAAGACAATCACTTCAGTGGGTAAGGATCAAAATCAGCCTCAGAGAGCAGTTAGTTAAATGCTGCAGGAGAAATGCTCTAAAGGCACCTTAGGTAAACTGTAAGGTGAGCCATGAGAGAGCTAAGGTGCACGCTGGAAAAATACCCTCATGTACCACAAGGTGGCAAGTATGGGCACTGTGAGGCTTCGGAGATGTCCTCTGGGTGCAGATGGTTTCCAAAATCTTGAAATCAGACGAAAGGCTCTCACCTGGACCTAGCTGTTCTAGTACAGTTTTCAGCTCGTACATTCTGGGGCACTATCACTTCCCAGTGCATCACCTGGCCCTGCGCAAGGCCTCTCATTACCCAAATCCACTCACATCATATCCTGTTATTGAAATCTGATGCATAGAGTCATTGACTGACTTCAGCAAATCCAACATTGCAACCAGAGCTTCTTGAAGTTCCTGAACTCCATCACAGCTCGTGCTGTACTTTAGCAGCTCCTGAAAATAGAAAAGGGAGAGCACGTGTTCACGCTTGAACAAAGCAGGTTTTTTCCATCTCACCCCAAGTTTCCAGTGCCCAAAAGCCACCTGCACTGCCTGACTTTCTTTTCTCATATGTCACTGGAAAAAAGACTCGCTCTAAACCACAGCCAGTATAAGGTGTGGAAGCTATCACTGAAACACAGCTCATTTTCTCTGGGGTTCCCTAAGGACAGTGTCAGGTTATAGATTGGTATGGCGCTCATCTGAGCTCTTTGTGCTGTGTTCCTGCTTTGTAAGAAATGGGAAACAAGGTTCAGGTTTTCCACTAGCTGCCAACATGTTGTATATGCCTTGGAACGAGATTGCAGCAGGTGAGTGTCTTCAGGTTGGAATTTATAGAATGCAGAGCCTTCCGGTCAATAAGTGGGAGGCAGGTTAGGGAATTAGGTCACCAATACAAAATTGCTTTCATTTCACATCTCCTGTGCCCACTTACAGCTTCATGTGCACTCATGTCTCAACCAAGAGGCTAGAAGGTGGGGTTCAGAAGCCACTACCATACTGTTATTCCCACTTTACAGAGTGGAAGTAGCAACACTTCCTTCCTTAGACATGGGAGACAAGAACAAATGCATTCAAGATTATAGGCTCTATAACAACCTGAGGAGAAGAAGAGATGCATCTGTATAATCTATTTCATTTGTCACACTCTAATGATCATCTCTGGTGCAGGTTTCTCAGCAGTGCTTCTGTCCTTTTGCATCTCTGAAGAGATTCAAAGTCTTTCTGCCCTTAAAAAAAAGGCTTATTAAAAGCACTTGCTCCTTTTTCAGGTACCTGAAGTTTTTATCTTCACTGCAAGTCACTGTGGAGGGCCAAGATAAGAACTATGTAATCTAAATCCTAGTGCTGATTTACAGGTAGTCTTTAACTGAAAAACAAAACAAACTGGCAAACAAATCTGTCTCCTGATGTCCCTTCAAAGCAGAATAAGAGATACCTTCAGAAGTAACTGGTATTTTGTCAGGCGCTGCACTGGTTTAAGCAAGTAGGAATCCAGCCCGAGTTTGTGCTCTAATTTTCTTTGGCATTCCTGGAAGACAGAATTCAGATCATCACAGAATCATAGAAGGCTTTGGGTTGGAAGAGACTTTAAAGATCATCTAGATCCGAACACCCTGCCATGGGCAGGGATATCTGCCACTAGAGCAGGTTCATCAAGGTCTCATCCATCCTCCAGAGAGGGGAGACTCAGTGTCTCACCACCCTCACTGGGAAGATTTTCTTCCTAATCATCATCTTAAATCCATTTCCTCTCATCCTATCACTACAAACCCACTACAAATCCATCCCAAACTTTCTTGTAGGCCCCATTCAGTTACTGGAAGGTCTCTGTAAGATCTCCACAGAGCCTTCTCTTCCCAAGGCTAAACAGCCCCAACTCTCTCAGCCTGTCCCTGTAGAGGAGGTTCTCTAGCCATTTGCTCATCTTTGTAGTCCCCTCTGGACCCATCCCAACAGGTTAAGTTTGGCACCAACTATAAGCAGCTGTTGCAACAGCACAGCTAGTATGGCTTGATGACTCTGGAAGACTTCATGTAAAAAATGTCCTTTGGTGCCTGTAACTAAAGAAATCTTATACAAACACGCAGAATTCTCTAATGAATGAATCTGCCTTCAACTCCTTCTGTACAAGACACTCCTGACTGCTGGTTTTGCGAGGCTTCCATGGAACAGCAAACAGAATACACTGCAAAATCATGGGGTGTTTAGAAGGATGTTAAGGGTAAGTGAAGAGTCCAGGCTGAAGCCTGCCTTGGTAGGAGCAACCAGCTCACCTGGAAGAAGGTGCACTCAGAGCACTGCCTCCACAGGGACTCTGACCGGGGCTTGTTCTGGCAGTACTTCTCATACATCTGGAAATCCTCTCGCTGTAAGGGAAGCCCAAAGGCAAGTCACACACAGGCACACAAACCTGCCGGGCAGCCAAATGAGGTGAATGCTCACACTGCAGCTTCGCTTTTATCTCTGCTGCCAATTCTATTATCAAAAAATAGAGTCGGGAGGTGGGGGGGGGTGGGAAAAGCACTGCTGGGAAATCACAGCAGACCACAGTGTAGTCACGACTGCTGCTCTGCCCCATCTGCTGCTGGCCACCCACCCACGCTCCTCCCTTGCTGTTGGGGATCAGAAGCGTCTTAACTCAGCTGACACAACTGCGATGCTGCAGTATGCAACAACCCAGGAGAAACACTGGCCTTTGAGTCCGCTTCAGATGTGAAAATGAGTCACCTACCCTGTCTAGGAAACAACAGCCCACTCTCTCGGGTGCTCCCAGGCAGCTTTCTAAACTGTGCAGGAAAATTCTGCAAGAGATGGGAGGAGAGACAAAAAGGCATCAGTCAGCCAGGTATGGCTTGGCTGGGTAATGGTTACAGGCTAGCAGTCTGATATAAAGGTGAACCGAGTCAGCATCCTACTTGTTGTGGAAGTCGTATATCTCAGGCATGTTTCCAAAGAGGACATCCTTCCTGTTCCTCAGCACGGGGGGCATGAGGATGAGCATGGCAGGATTATCCATCTCAGCTCTGTAGCCCTGTGGGATGCAAAAGGGGCTCATCACTCAGTTGGTAAGAATTTGGCTTGGCATTGCCGTGAAGGCAGATGAAAAGGGGACGTGAACAGACTTTCAATACCATCTGCTTCATTTCAAACTGCAACATCCCTTTTATTTCCTTATTTTTGTCTCTGAAGCCTTGTCTTTAAGTGCCTGGGCATGCGGGGTTGTGGCTTGGGATGGGTCTGATCACGCTGTGGAGATGCACTCCATTTACCACGAGCAAATCACAGCCACTTTCCATAGACACCAGGTTGTAATTTCTCCTGCTGAACTGCAGGAGAAGGCCTGGAGAAATCTTGCCTGGGTGGAGCACATCTGTTGCTCTGACTGTGAGGCACAGGAACGATATCATGTTTGTATGGGGTGTGCAGTTATACACAACCTCATGAGAACTGGTGCACGAGGTGACCTGTTGCAAAGCAGAGGCAGCTTGAGATCAAATACCAAACTCAACGGGCTTTTGATCTTGTACAAGCCCCACTGGGCACCAGGACCTCACTTCTCCTTGACGCTTCAGGATTTCTGTTCTTTGTGGGTTCACCTGCTTCTTGAAATGAAGCAGGAAGGAGCTGGAAGGGACACCGCTGCACTACAAAGCAGTAGGTGAAACTAGAAGACAATTTACAACTCTCTTCAGTAAAATCACATCACTGCAGCAACACAAAAACATCCATGAGGTGTATTAAACATCCTATCTGAAGGGCTGGGAGAAGGGCATGACCAGAAGTCACAACCAGAAGACACTAAGGTGGCCATTAGGCACAGCTCAAGCTGGCCATGCTAGTCACCAAGTGTCACAGAGAACTGAGGTCCTCTTACCACGAGCAGCAGAAGTGTTGGCTAAAATGTCTTTAGTATGTGCAGCACATCTTTGGCTTTGCAAATTAATCTCTCACACTCATTATAGCTGGAATCAGCATTCCTGATATTAAGCAGACGTTTCATAGTTGATTAATGATGCAGTAGAAGATAAGTATCTGGAAAATTAGTCATTTACATTTAGCCACTGCAAGTAGCCTTCTTTTTTATTAAAGGAAATCCTGTTGTCAGAAAACTTGAGCCTATCTGTCCATTTTCCTCTCTCTAGACCTAATATGCACCGTAATAAATCCACATACATGCCAACTTTTCCATCACACAGAGTGTGGTTTAGCAAAAAAAACCAATTAGTGCAGGGTAATTACATGTAACTACCTGCAGTCCCACAGATTTATATCCTCCTTGCTCTTGGGCAAGGGAAATGCAAGAGGGCAGAGTTATTTAACAGCCAACTTGTTTTGGCCATCAGCAAGAGTTATTTTGGAGTAAAGCAGAAGTGTCTAAAATGGCAGCAGGAGCAATTACAACCTGGTGTCTATGGAAAAATGCTTTACACGTTCATGAACTTTAGAGTACTGAAACAGAATTCTCCACAGGATAAAATGCAGACTTTTTGTCATCCCCAAAAGACAAAAGAAATTATGGAACAGTTAAAAACAACAGCTTTTTGTACATTCTTCCAGGCACTGGTAAAACTAATTACCAGAGCTTTTGTGTACAAACAGAAGGTTTCTCCCTCACTCTAGATGGAAAGCTCATCCTGACACCAACTGTTCCCCACAGATGCCACCAACAAAGAAAAGCTAGGGAGAAAATGACAGTTATGATTAGTTTTGGATCTGGCTTTTTAGTAGAAACCTGCCCCATCACATTTTTGCTCAGTTTGACAGAATGACAGGTGCCCTTTAGTACAAGTGACTGGGGAACAGTGATAAGCAATCCAAAGAAGTCACTCACCGTCAACACAGTGAAGAGTTCCTCTACGTACACTCTCTCCGTTTCTATAAGCTCATTTATAACATGGCTAAATAAAGGGGAAAACAAAAAAGAAGTACATTAGCATAGAATCATCAAATCAACCAGGTTGGAAGAGACCTCCAAGATCATCCAGTCCAACCTAGCACCCAGACCTGGCCACTCAACCAGACCATGGCACTAAGTGCCCCATCCAGGCTT
>WAAF01008963.1:160132-412506 GCA_013400475.1 Tricholaema leucomelas | reverse complement strand
ATGTGATGGTCTGGGTGTTCCCCCCCCCCCCTCCCNAAGTGGCTTATCTATGTTTTGATTCTTCTTCTTGTATCTCTCAGTAAGCCTATGAGTGAAGTAGACATCACCATTGTTTTCCTTTCACAGCCTATAATCTAGTCCTTCTCACCAAAACATTCTAGCTAGCTTCAAACTAGCACAGGTGTGAGAAATACTCAAAATTATATCAAGGATATCACCAAGTAATGAAGCTCAATAATGGGTGTTGTACAATGTGTGATGTGTTGGTGTTTGGGGTTTCTTTTAATTTTTTTTTTTTTTTGTCCTTCTCTGCATCTTTTAATAGGGATATTTGAACACATCACTTAGACAGTGATGTTACCTCCTGAAAAAAAACAAACAACAACAGGAACACTGTTGCTGAGGTGACGAGATCAAATATTGGGAGTTGAATGTAGGAGGCAGAATTTTTCAGTGTGCACTAAATATGGCTAGGATTTTTGTCCATGATCTTTTGTTTGTGTATGGCTGGTTAAAGTGCATTATTATAGATAAATTAGACAGAGATATATCTCAAAGAGCAGTGTATAATAAATAATTGTCTGGGCTTTGTTACAATTTAGGGTCGCTTGGCATTTGGGAATCATTACCAACCACAAACACTTTGTATTAACTTTGATGATGCTTTTTTGACATACACCACAAAACCACCTTCGAGCCACCTCGATCAGTTCATGCACATTGTGAAAGGAAAACTAGAAAATGTTAGAGTCATGCTGGTTCCAAGTCCAAGATATGTTGGTCTTCAAAATGATGAGTAAGTTTTGAGTATTTTTGTATTCATATCCATCTTTTAAGAAAATGAAGACTTCAATGTTGATTGTGTTTCTGAGATTTTCATTTTCTTTGTGTGCTTAGCCAGTTGGCATGTTTAGAAATCTGAAGGTTTTAAAAAATGTTTGATCTTTGAAACTATTTTATTTATGAAATACTATTTTCTTTCTCATTGTCCATTTCTTTTATATTCTTTTTGTGTGCTCTGCTCTCTGCTTCATATCCTGCATTGAACTTCTCCTTCCCTAAAGTGCTGTAGCTGTATGCTGGCTTTGACAGCACTAAATTTCGAGGATAAAAGCAACATTTTAAGGTGTTGATTCCTGCATATGGTTTGGAAAATATTGAAGAAAAAATAGGCAAGAGCTACACAATACTTTCTGTAGTAGAAATTATGTTATCTTTCGAAGGCAGATTGCTGATCCTTTTACCTCTGTGTTCTGCATGAGCACGCTTATGCAGTTTTAACAAACTAAAGAAGGGGTGCTTGCGTTAAATGAGTTGACATTAGGGTTCTTGTTTTATTACACTTAAACTAGCAAGACATTTATGTGCATAATAGATTAACATTCTTGACTGACATGGTGTGACCATCACAGCATTTTCTGCATTGTCTTACTGAAGGCTTACAACGTTATATATTCCAGTGCTCAAGCAATTTGTGACAACGGCGCATGGCCTGAAGCTGTGCCGGGGAGGTTTAGGTTGGACGTTAGGAAGCACTTTCTCATGGAGAAGGTAATTAGACACTGGAATGGACTGCCAAGGGAGGTGGTGGAGTCACTATACCTGGAGGTGTTTAAGGAAAGATTGGATGTGGCACTTAGTGACATGGTCTAGTAGATGTGGCGATGTTAGGTCACAGGATGGACGTGATCTTAGAGGTCTATTCTGGCCTCAGTAATTCTGTGATAATTACATTTGGACAAAACTTCTGAATTTCAGTCTTACACAGGCATTGTTTGCTCAGTAAACCGCTAAATAATGTATACTATCCTTGGATAATTGTGTAAGTGTGTTTAGGTAAAATGATTACACCTATACCTCCTAAGCAACAATATTGAGAGAATGAATTATGAGTTATCATCTGACTATACCTTAATTGGCTTTTTATCAGCCAAATGCTGCTGCCTATAATATGCCTTTATATGTTTTCAAAGAACATTCTGTGGATGGATACAGAACCTTACTCTTCCAACATGATGACAAAGGAAATTTCTCCAATTCATACTGAAACCAAACAAGATTAAAACAAAATAGGATTAATGTGCTTAACCTATTAGCTTTCCCCACTGTTTCCGCTAAGTATTTTCTTTTGATGCTGTTACCATCCCTGCAGCCCCTGATGGCTGAATGATGGCAGATGTGCAGAAAACGTGCCCTAATTTAATGGGTAGATTCAACAAATGACCCAGTTCACTGGAAACTGAGAGTATTTGAATCTTTAGAGCCTGTCCTCTTAGGCTTTTTTGACTTAAAAATTAAGCTGAGTGTCTTAACTTTCAGAAACTCCTGCAGGCAATGCGTGTATAAAACCGCGATAGTGACTTGCTGAAATTTGTATCAGACTGACTAATCATTGCAAGCATCAAAACCCCACCTTGGAAACGGTCGTGTTATATGACAGACAGACTTCCCAGCATCTCCATCACATTTTTGAAACAGATCTTCCAAAATCCAAGGGAAAAAAGGAAATCAAAGCAGAATTGAGTTCAGAATCGTAGAGGGATAGAATCAACCAGGTTGGAACAGACCTCCAAGATCATTCAGTCCAACCTATCGCCCAGCCCTATCCAGTCAACTAGACCATGGCACTAAGTGCCTCATCCAGTCTTTTCCTGAACACCTCCAGGGATGGTGACTCCACCACCTCCCTGAACAGCCCATTCCAATGGCAAATCACTCTCTCTGGGAAGAACTTCCTCCTAAGATCCAGCCTATACTTCCCCTGGCACAACTTGAGACTGTGTCCTCTTGTTCTATTGCTGGTTGTCTGGGAGAAGAGACCAACCCCCACCTGGCTACAGCCTCCCTTCAGGTAGTTGCAGACAGCAATGAGGTCTGCCCTGAGCCTCCTCTTCTCCATGCTAAACAATCCCAGCTCCCTCAGCCTCTCCTCACAGGGTTTGTGTTCCAGGCTTTTTAATGACAATGATAATCCCATTATCATTCGTTGTCATTATCTACACTGTTTGGCAAATATCCTGTGGTGAGATTTCTGGGCTTCTACCACTTACGTGAGTTAGATTTGGCAAGGTGTAACTATTCCTGCTGAACAGTTAGGTGGCCTCAATAGGTTGACCTTCTCCCATTTCCTGCAGAGATAGTTCCATGTGCCGTTTAAGTTGAGAGTACAGCTGAAAGCAGCAATACTGTTGTCTTTTTTGCATGGCTGTGCAGTGAACACTAATGGAATTCATCCCTATTAAGAAAAATATATATTAGTCTGAAATCCAAATTATGGCTTCCTTTGAGCCCCTCTTGGTATGCTTTGAGAGTCTGCAGTAACTAACTCATGGTGCGGTGCTGTGGTGTGCTTTCCACTCTTGCCGACTTATCTATGCATATTCCAAGAGTCTGGCAAAATAAACTCTTCCCATGAACTGCTATTTATATATTCTCTAAATGCTTTCCTTCCTACTTCTGTTCCTGATCCACTAAACAATTTTGTTCACAGCTTGGTCTGTCAACTGAGGAGGCCAGTTCTCTTTTAGGGAGAAAAAAGAAGTAATCGGAAAATTAGAAGTGAATAGGAAGTATTTAATCTTTCACTGCTATCTTAACTGCTGAAGTAAACTTGATTTTAAGGTTCCTGCTCTGTTGCTGTTGAAGAACGTTTTGCAATAGGTGGGATCTACATCTACCTTACATATTTTCCTGTGTTTAAGCTGTGGTGAAATGGGCAGTGTGGTGAAATGGGCAGTGTGGTGAAATGGGCAGTGTGCTTCTAAGAGACTGTAATTCTGTCGCTGGCATTTCTTGATTTTTATTAAGGTTGGGGAATTTGGAGATGTGACTGAGAAGTGGCAAAACTGTATTTTCTAGTAAAACCAGAACGTTCTATAATATTGAATTTTATTTTCTATAAATTATGAAATTATTCCATAAATTATAAATATATTACAATAATGTAACTATTATAAAATGTAATTGTATGTAGATAAACATGTGGTGACACTGTAAGAAAGGGATTGTAATACACCAACATAATGATGTTAGGAGATGTTTCACGATAGTAGTTTTATCACTTAGATTCTTTTATATTGAGGGAGATGTTATTAAGGAAGAGCAGACTTTTTTTTTCCCAAGTAATGGTCTAATTACTGGAGATGTCTTGTCCCTTTGGTTTAGAGTGCTATTTTAGTAAGAAAACAATTAGCAGGAGAAAGACTGATATAGGACAAGGAGAAAGGAACTCTTGATGGAAAGAAATACTGGAAGTAAAACTTTGGTAGCTGGTTGTGGTTTGTAATACCTGACAAGTGTCTTTGTGGAGAGGAACCTGCTATCTTCATGCTTTTAAGTAACTTTTAAGTTATTTAAGTAACTTAATGTAAAAAGAATAACAATAGCAATGTAGTGATCAAGTATGATTTTTGCAAAACAGAGTAGTCCTAGCCTAGCAATATGACATATGCCTTTTTCATAGGAGACTTGAGACCAAATAGAGTTTGGTATTCTCAGCATTTATGTTCAGAAGCTGGTAGTCTGAGGTTGCAGATACACCAGAAATCACAGTGTGATAGGGAGCGGAAGAGAGGAACTGAAGTTGGAACTTGCACTTCAGGTTTAGCTTACAAAGAGCTGCATTTGGACAGACTGTTGTAGCTCTGGCACTTCAATGTTGTCCACCCTTCTAGTACTGTGACAAGACATGCCCAGTAGACAAGGTAGCTGTGGCTTTTGCAGGCAGCCTGCAGTCGGATTGCTGGTGAGACCAGTATAGACAGATGGAACTGGTGCTTTGGGATTGCAAGAAACTTGGGTCCTGGATAGGTTCCACATGCATCGTATCTCCAGTGTCGGCTTGCTTGGTAGGGACAGCAGTTTTATTAATGACTTCATAGTTAAATATGTACTGCTTGCAAGCTGCATGTGGACCTGACCTATGTAATCTCTTTCATTATGATTAATATTTTCCATTTTAAATTACTTGTATTCCTAGAGATTAATTTCAATGCATTGCTTTTTAGCTTTTTCTCTTTGCACTCTTTTCCATTACAGACCCCCAAGGCTGATGGGTGAAGGTTTTGTTGTAATGCAGTCCAATGATGTTGATATCTATTACTACATGGATGAACCAGGTACCTTCTCCTAATACAAAGATGAAATTTCAAGGGATGTGAAGGTTTCTTGTTAATTTAGTTGTCTGGAGGTAGTAGACAATTTTTTCTCTTAACAGCTGAAAATTCTCTATGCTCATGTTTTGGAGTTATTAAAATCCTTCATAAGCACACTTACAAGTGCTTGCAAGTTATTTTTCCTGCAAATGAAAGAAAAAAAACCCAATGAAACCAATGGGAGAGAGTTCATGTGTTTATTATTTCTAAGGGAGTGAAATTTCAAGCTGCATATTTAAACTTGCTCTGTATGTTACCATTTCACTGACATCAGCAAGCAGTGCTTCAGAAAATCTTCAGGCCTTCTGACAATATACTTGTCCTTCCACCAAGAGGCTGAATTGAATTGTAGCTTGACATTTATATGCTGTAATGGTCTCAAAACTGACATCAGGACACTTGAATTGTCTTGTGCTTAGCAAATATTTTTCATGCTAATTTGAAGCAGCTTCCTCTTATAATTTGTTTATTATATTATGCAATATAGGTCTTGTACCAGAGGAGGCAGAGGAGAGTAATGATGGAGAAGCAAACAATGAAGACAGCAAATTGCAGGACCTGCCACCATGTTGGGGTTTGGACATTGTTTGTGGGAAAGGCACAGATTTCAACTATGGACCTTGGGCTGACCGTCAGAGGTATTACCATGATTTACTTTTAAAGTTTTAATCTTTAATAGCTATTATTATTGAGAAAAGGTTCTAAAGTTTCCACTGTGTGAGGGCTCAAAACTTCTTATCTCTGTGGGGTGGGCTAGGCAGTCTAAGAGTCCTGCCACAGTGGTTTAAGATTAGTAAAGTCTTTGTTGATTGTCTGGTTCACCTTTCAAGTTTAGGATCACTGAGTGGATTAAAAAAAAAATAATTATGTTCCTATTTTTTTGTGAGCAAAGTAGTTTTACTATTTATTAAGTGTTACTTACCTAAGGGTTTAACCCTTTAATTGGCTCCTTTAGAGTCATCATGCGCTTATTAGCTCCTGGATTGGGAATACACTACATGTTAATGAGGAAACATTATGGAAGTACAAGTCTGGCTATGGAAATAATATCAGGGGAATTATTTACCTCTGCTTAGGAGAGTCAGCTGCTTCATGTGATCTCCAAAGTATTTATTACCTGGGTATCTTAGTGACAAAATAGTCAGCCAGAGCTCTGCTTCGGTTCCTCCCTTAGCCCTTGGCATTTTCGCATTAGTATTTCTGATGGCCACAATAGGATTCACAGGAGGATTGTTAAGAGAGTAAAGGACTATTAAGTAAAAGTCACATACTCTATACTTCTACTTTTTTATCCCCTATTAATTACAGATTGATATTTCTCTTGACCTCCATTAATTCTCCTGTGAAACTGTTACGATTAACTGTCTCTTAGGAGTGTGAGCATAGCAGACCAAAGAGTAGTCATTAGATATGACAGTATCTTAGAGAATTTAAGAGAAAATGCTGATTTTCAGAGCAGAACTTTGCTGGGAACATTGAGACACTGCATCATGAATGATATTTTTGATACTACCAATACAGCTCACTCCATGATATTTTGCTTTTTCTAATTTTAACTGGCTAAGTAGAAGGCAGCTTGGTGCCTTTGCAGAGTCTGTAGGGTTCTTGCATATGTACCTGGGAACACTCTTGTCTTGTGCTATGGATACAAGAGAGAATTCTGGAAAGAGTCTGAACATTTCAGAAGCACAGATCTGTAGGAGTTCTGTGAACACTGTACTCTCAATTCCTACAAAGGCTTCTATAAATACTGATCTTTAATACATCATGTCATAAAGTCTTGGGTTTCCCCAAGATTTAGCCATTATGCATTGTGTGCCTTACTTCACCCGCTTGAGTCCTATATAAGATATGCTCTGGATTTTATTTCACATAGTTGCATGTTCAGATGTGAGACTGCAGAAACTGGGCTTCATTTTATTCCCTTTCTGAAGTCCTGAAGTTTTGTTTATTTGTAGGCATTACATCAATTATTTATCCACAAACCAAAGCATAAACAGATTACTTCCTACCACGTTTTTTGAAGCGGCTTTGTAAACCAAAGATTAGGAATAAGAAGAAAAACATCTTGTTTGCCATCTAAATCAAAATATTTTTGTTCTAAATCATTTATGGTCTGTCCACTTACATTTTTTTATCTAGAAATCACTTTTTGTCGTCAAAACTTTAAGAGATTACATTAAGGACTTGGAAGGCTCCCATGATGAAGATTTTAAACCAATATTCTTTCTTACCACATCCAGTGGTTGTCTAAAGACTCAGCTAACTGGAAAAGAACTGTGAATCAAACAGATGAATAAGTATGTATAAATGCTTCTATATTTTTTTTCTGTGAATAAAACCAACTCTTTTTTTTTTTTCTTTCTTCCCCACTAGGGATTGTTTATGGAAATTTTTCTTCCCACCAGACTACCAAGTTATGAAAGTCTCGGAAATTGCTCAGCCTGGGAAACCAAGACAGATTCTTGCTTTTGAGCTGCGGATGAATATTATTGCAGATGCCACTATTGATTTGCTTTTTACCAAAAACAGGGTAAATAGTGAAAAACTTAGCTAGAAAATACCTTGTCTGCCGTGATGAAACTTGGCATTCTGGTTGTGCATGTTTTTACTTGTCTCAGGTCTTAGTTGTTGTGACTGAAAGAGTTAGAAAGTGTAGTGTTGAAAATCTACATTCATCTGCGTTCTTAGGCTGTGGGTCAGGATGTCTTGTACTGTTTCTATTGGTGGACTTAAGTCAGTGTTTTTTAAGGCTGAAAATGGTGTTACTTGGTATCAGTGCACATCCATAGTTCAGTAAGAACTTTTTGAAAGGCAAGAAAGATTTCAGTCATCAGATACCTTAATCCAGGTGTGGATGATGATAACCAGGGGTATAAAGTACATTGGCTGATAGGCGAGCTTAGAAATGATGTTTGAACTTTTTTCCTGTCTTCCAATGCAGGAAACTAATGCTGTACATGTAAATGTTGGTGCAGGATCATATCTGGAAATAAATATTCCCATGACAGTAGGTGAAAATGGTGAGTTAAGATTAAGCTTCATTTGTTTTCCTACTGTTTAACAGTTATCTGAATTCCCAAGTGAATGCCTTGTAGTGTTTTTTTCTCTGTGATTATGAGAGATGTATATTCTTAAGGAACAAAAAGTTTTTCCTAATGCATTTTATTTCAAAATAATAAAATATGTGTGCAATAGTAAAGTTACTTTCATGTTTTGTCTGGGTTAGGGAACACAGATTCCTAGTAGCTAGTAGACAATTTAGCCATGGATTATCACAGTTTCACAGTATCATCAGGGTTGGAAGAGACTTCACAGATCATCAAGTCCAACCTTTTACCACAGAGCTCATGGTGTGGATTGAAGCAGTTTATAGATATATTGTTAACTCAAAGCAGTAAAATTTCTTGAGTGGGATGAACTCATTTAATAATAGTGTATTTATACAAAAGAAACCTCCAAAATCCAGGGTGGAGGCAAATACTAAGTTATGGCTATACTGCTTGCATTTACTCATCTTTTTTTTCGGCTGGTTTCAAGCCCTTTGCTAAATTGTTCCCATGATTCTTTCTGGCATACTTGAGTTTTATTCTGCATTTGAACCAAGATCTCCAGATCTTGAGCATTTCCAGCTTCAGCAAGATGATTTAAGATGTCTCTCCCACATGGAGATAGAACATTTTAAGCGCTTAATTGACAAGAGTATTATTATAGTAATAATTTCCACCGTGATATTTTTTGTTTGTTAGTGGACTGCTGAAATCACTGATGAAAATTACTTTGCTGTTTGTGGAACTCTTATATCTGAATAATTACATTTTATGTTTTTTGTTTACTAGGCTATTCACCCACAATTAAAGGTCAGCTTCTACATGTTGATGCCACCAGCAGTATGCAGTACCGGACTCTCTTAGAAGCTGAAATGTTAGCTGTAAGTTTGCATTAAGATGCACAAAACTTCTAATAAAGAATACATGTATTTGTCTGTGGAACAGTTCTTCAGGTTCTTAATACAGAAATATGCCTTTAGAACTTGTTTTGCAAGAATCTGACATGAAAGAAACTGAGGTATATGCACATAATCTACATGTGTGTAACTTTGACTTACCAAGTTAAATGGTGTTTGGAAAGCAATGGGGGGATTTGAGTTCCATTTATAAATCTGAACTCATTTGCTATGAACCTGTATGTTAGTGTGGGCTTTACCAGTGTAAATGATTACTCTCTCTAGCTGTGCTACAGAGTCGGTGTGCATGAGTACTTAAAAGTACTTCAGAGTGTTTAAACTCTGGGATACAGATGTAATACTGCATCACACTTTTGTTTGTCTAGCATTTCACTTCTACAATGCTGTACTTCTGTAGATTACCTTTCCCACTGGTTTTCAAATGACCTTATGTGAGTGATGTTTTTAATGTTTAAATTTGAGCATCATATAAATGCTTGAAAAATATTATTATAGTAAAGGATTTTATCTTGAGTATATTGTGAAAAGTGATACTTTCAACTAAAACTTTGCTTTCTAAATTACTTGGTACTTCTACTGCAATAGACATATCAGAAGTTTGTAGTATAGCTTTCCAAATAAATGAATACACTATCATTTGACCTTCAAACACAGAAAGAGAGAGAGATTAAATTATTAAGGAACTGGAGAGCCCTTCTGTTCATCCCAGCAGGAAAACAGTTTTAATTATTCAGCAGAGTATGTATGCGAACACTGCTGAGCTACAGGGTCAAGCATTGTCATCTTTTCAAGTAACTCTGATGCTTAAATATCTTGTTCCACAGTTTCACATAAATGCCAGCTATCCACGGATATGGAACATGCCACAGACATGGCAATGTGAACTCGAGGTTTATAAAGCAACCTATCATTTTATCTTTGCTCAGAAAAGCTTCTTTGCAGGTAATACCTTTACTAAATAAGTTACATATAAAAGTAAATATTTTTTTTTAGCATGACTTATCAGAGTTTAGAAAAATGTGCAAGATCAGGTACTCTGATTCCACATATTCAACACAACAAATCGTATCTGCAGAAAAAGTTCCTGGTGTTTTCTGTTGCCTGCAAGTGTCCAAGTACATGAAATTCTTGTATTTCAGTAGAGAAACCAAATCATTACATTTTCTATCATCTCCACTGAATTGGGTCTGCTGCTATGCTAAATGATTTTTAATTGCTAATGAATTTATGTCTGTCAGGGCTTTTGATTTGTTCAGTGTTTTTTTTTTAATCAAAAATTTGGATGTTGATTTCTCTGATCTCTCTCTCTGAGAGACTGATTTGGATGACTGATTTTCAACTACTTAGGCTTTAGGTTGTGTCCATGTGGCTGACAGATGGTGAGAGAAAGTCATTTGCACCTTATAATCTTGGCTGTGCTAAAGAATACATACACACATGGCAGTACAATGTGATACAGTATCACCAAACTGTTGCTGAAGGTTCCAGCTTCAGGAATGGAAAGAAAGCCCCGCCAATGTGGCAGTGCCTGGGCTAATTAGCCCTGGTGGGAAGAAAGATTAATTAGTGCAGGCATAGTGCCATGCTAATAAAGTTATCCTCCAATTGAGGCTGGAGCAATTACCTGTATAGTGCTGCAGTACTTGCCATAATTCATCTGTCTAGGTGGGGCTTCTACAACACTGCTTTGCTACTTTAGAAAACATTACTTATGTACACATTCAGAGCGGAGAACCAAACATTTGGTGGTCCAGTGCTTTTAGTTCAGTTTGTAACTTTGCTCCTGCACTGGAGAATTTAAACTGATGCCTTTCCAACTTAAAAAAGCAGGTGAGAAGTGGGAGATGGGTTCACAGCAAGTGTTTGTGGAATAGCTACCTGAGACATGGATACTGTGTGTTATTCTCATTTTCTTTCTTCTGTAAATGAGCACAGTCTGGAGTTCCAAAAAAAGCCAAAAGCTCAAAGGAGGAAATCTCTCACCTGATTGCTACTAATTTGTCTTTTATTGTTTTTGATGGGTTTAGATTTGATCCAAGACTGGTCCAGTGATAGCGCACCCGATATTTTTTCATTTGTTCCTTACATGTGGAACTTCAAAGTCATGTTTCATCAGTTTGAAATGATTTGGGCAGCAAATCAACATAATTGGATTGACTGTTCCACCAAACAACAAGAAAATGGTGAGATCCTTTTATATTTGGAAGAAGAGTACATATTACCAAAAATACATTTGAAATATTGACTGTATCTAGAGATAGTACAAGAACGATGACAGTTACAGAACAAAAATGTGTTCAGTGATAACTACCCATTTTGCTAAAGCTGATGTGCATAAACCATCCTGGAAGTGTTGTAAGGTCTGATTTAGTACAGATGTGTACCATTTTGAGGGAAAATGCAGTTCTAGATCATGTTTTATCATTCATTTTTCAAGACCTTTTGAATCTTTGATTCAGTACAGCAGTTTGCAGAGAGCAGCCCTGAGGTTGTGACATACATTCAGTAATCACTTGGGAATATTTTTTTTTTTTTTTAGTAATGTTGGAAAAATGCCATTTGTACTTCATATAATTAGAAATGTCTGTTTCCTGCTCACTTCAGAATAGGAGATAAGGGAGCTGAACAAAATGCTAACAAAGTGCTAATGCTAAACTAAGAGGTACTTTTCAGAAAACCAAAGCTGTTTAATGTGCAATTTGGTTTATATCTATTTCAGTGGTTCACACTGAACTAGGATTGTATAATTTCACTGTAAAATGGGCAGAGTCCAATGGGATGGCATTCAATAGCTCCAAGTGCAGGGTGCTGCACTTTGGCCACAACAACCCCATTCAGAGATACAGGCTGGGGTCAGAGTGGCTGGAGAGCAGCCAGACAGAGAGGGATCTGGGGGTGCTGATTGATACCCGCCTGAACATGAGCCAGCAGTGTGCCCAGGTGGCCAAGAGAGCCAATGGCATCCTGGCCTGCATCAGGAATGGTGTGGTCAGCAGGAGCAGGGAGGTCATNCTGAGAGAGTCATTGGACACTGGAATGGGCTGCCCAGGGAGGTGGTGGAGTCGCCGTCCCTGGAGCTGTTCAAGGCAAGGTTGGACGTGGCACTTGGTGCCATGGTCTAGCCTTGAGCTCTGTGGTGAAGGGTTGGACTTGATGATCTGTGAGGTCTCTTCCAACCTTGGTGATACTGTGATACTGTCACGTTTAATTAAAAATCAGGCTCACTACTTCATCAGAAGCCTAAGGAACTCTCAGCGTGTGTCTCCTTGTCCAAAAACTGCTGGGTGAAGCAATAAAGTCACTCTTAAGATATTGGTTACAGTTGTTTTTACTGTCTGCTTCTATTTCCTTGTGCTAAGAACGCTGTCTCTCTATAAAGGACAAGCTGTGGAAAGTAAACACTTTGAGAATAATTTAGTACATGTCATTCTAAGCACACAGTAGTTAAAATGACAGTTTCCTTTTCTTGAGTTCTTGAATATATTTTTATGATTTTTACCTGTCTGTTTGCTAATTTGTCTAAGAGCAAAACAGGGATTAATTTGGGCATTTTTTAATTTGTTTTCTTTTTATTTTTCCAGTTTATCTAGCAGCTTGTGGAGAAACACTGAACATAGTTTTCTCTCTGCCTTTCACTGACTTTGTTCCAACCACATGTAACACTAGATTCTCTTTAAGGGTAAGTTCTTGCCCCATCATCTCTCTTGCGTCTTCTGAATGTGAGACAGTGTCTCTACATTTTCTCCCTCAGTCAGGAAACTTTGGATAGACTCTTTCCTGAAAGAAAATGACTTTCTCACTTCTGCCTCATAGAATTTTTCTTTAAGTAACTCATGAGTAAATGTTGCTTACCTGAAGCATCCAGAGACTGTTTAATTTATATATACATATGCATGCACAAATGAAAATACAATTAAAAATACACACTTGTGCTTCATCCATGCATATATACACACATTTGGTGTGCATATTTGTTATATTTACTTAGACTATGTGTATCTATATAGATATTTATGTATTCTGTATATTTAGAAAATGCTAAAATCTGATGTATATTCAAAGATAATACCCCAAAAGAAATGGGTACCCCAAAACTGTTGTGGAAAACAATCTTCCAGATTGTTAAGGGTTTCTGTAAAATGATGATGAAGTGTTTTTAACAGATACAGCTAATTCTTGGAAGACTGTACTGCTTGTCTTCCCTAAAATAGAAGCTGTCTACTGCTACTAAAAATAAGACTAGTTGACAGTGATGTTGGTAATTTTATATGATTTTATACCAGAGAAAGCAATGTCTTATCTGATTTTTTTTTTTCCAAGAATGTGGTTTGGTAGGGACTTTTGGGGTAGCATTGGTCAAGTCACAGAACTTTTGCAGTATGGCTTGAACCACAGAAGAACAAGAATCTGCAAAAGCCATGCCCCTGTGTTTTATAGATGGCTGTGGTGTGTTATGTTCAAGTTTCAGGACTTGTAATGGGTCAGAACTACTGAGATCTTGGATATTAGAAATTGGTGTGAGCTGTGGTCAGCAATAGTGTGAAAACTGAGATTTCTTGCCTCACTTTGCCTATCAAGTCATGATGATGGTGCATATAAGCATAAAAATAGCATAAGCATTACTCATAAAGCAAATGTAAATTAACTTCTCTGTTACTAATGTTTGATTTTTAGGGAGAAGATGTTGATCTTCATTTGTATCTACCAGATTGTCATCCTAGTAAATATTCCCTTTTTATGTTGGTGAAAGATTGTCAGCCCAATAAAATAGGTCCTGAATCTTGTGTATCAGCTGAATGTCAGAATGGTCAGAAAACAGGCAAACCCAAATGGAGGAACATTACTCAAGAAGAGTGAGTTGTGTTGTGATATATCTTTATGTCTTTGTATTTGCTCTTCAGATTGACTTATTTTGGGGTTTTTGATGATTTTCATGAAAAGTACTTAATTAAATTATTATGTTTCAAATAAAAATATGATATTTCTCTTTGAAAGGGCTGGATGGGTTGAATGCTGGACAGTCCCGAGCGTTGTGTTTACGATAGACTATTCATGGCACCCAATTTATCCTCAAAAGGCAGATGAGCAGTTGAAACAATCCTGTAAGTGTCAGTGGCTTCTTTTTGTCTTGTTAACATGTTGCATTTCAGAAACTGCTTGAATTTGCAGAAATGAGCTGTGAACCAAACTACTGTTCTATGTCACATGAGCAAATGCTAGTCTTTAGAATGCACCAGGTTTGATGTAACAACTAACAGCATCCTATGCAAAATGTAAGTGTCCCAGTTCCTGTGCAAAAAGAGGGCACTGCCTGTAGTTCGTTTCTCCTTGTCCTCGGTGAAGTGGATCTCTGAAATGGGTTCTTGTATAGCACAAAGTATCACTTGATATATCAAATATGAAGTACAATATTTTTGGCAGTAGTATCTTCTTCAGCCTTTCTAAGCATTTTTTCTTTGGATGTTGTGCTGATGTTGTATGATTTAAATGTTTGAATGCACTATTTCTGAGCTATAATAATGTTGTCTTACCCTTATGGATATGAAAGTGAGATTTACAGATATGAAATGGATATTTCAAGATTTCACTGTTGGAGTGAAGCATGGCCATCAGATATGAATGTTCAGAGTAAGACTGATTCCTAAGTAAGAATTCAGTGGCTGACTGATATTTCTCAATAAGAAGCATAAAAGTATGAGTCTGCAAAAAAACCCTAACTTTTATCTCTGCATTTGTTTTAAAAGCAGAGGGAGGTAAGCAGGAAGTTAGGGAGTCACATAGAAGTCTTTCAGGTCGAGGTGGTTGCAGCAGCACCAGTGAAGGAGAGATACTCATAGAAATCTAATAAGGGCGATTTGAATGGGCCTCAATCAGCAGGTGTTAGAATACATGCTGGAGTGGGGTTTTAGGTTTTGAGTTTGTGCAATTCAAATGTAAAAGAACTCAAATGTTAGAGGGTGAAGCAGGAAAAGTAAGATTCATCATGCAGGTGTTCATTAAGTGCTTTTATGAGACTCTATCAGCTTGTGTCAAATTTGTGTACTTGAAATCTGAAAACATTTACTTGTAATCATAGCAATTGAACCTGCATTTAACAAGTTTGTACATATACAGGTAATTTCCTTCAAAGAGTAATCCAGCTCACTTCTAATCTGTGATGCTGATAGAATGTGTTTGTTACGGGCCCAACATCTGTATTTTCTTTTGAATCAATTGTTAGAACTCTCTAAGTTGCTCATAAACAAACGTGTTGCATTGCAAGAGATGCAGCTTCCAGAAAGTGGCCATCTCACTGCAGCGTTTAGGTAATTTATCCACACAGCACAAGCACTGAGCAAGCACTGTAAATTAAAGCCTTGAAGGTTTGCTGGCTGTAGGAATATATTCATTGTGGTCCTGCATGTGCCAGTTCTTCCAGTTAAGTTGGCACCTGAAATATTCCATCTGGAGCATCAATTTTATATAGTTCTCCATCGAGTTCTTTGCCTCCCAGCAATTGCTTTAATTCCCCAAAGCACTTCCAGTTACTTCATTCTTTTTGCCTTTCCTCACTTAAAAAAGAAAAAAGACCAAGTGCTTTCATAATCCAAACTACAAAGGGATAGGAAATAAGATTTGGGTTTACAAACTGTTTTGTGACTGGAGTAATTGAGTTGTTTGAGAGGAATTTTTGTCCTACAGAGCTACCAGTTTAGAACAGGCTTTTAATATAACTTATGCTGTTTTCCTGTTTGTTTATTTATTTCTGTTTATTCTGCAATAAGCTGTGTGGTTGTGGGAAATCTGAAATGAAAGCATGTCTTCATTTAACTTGAAAAGCAAGATAAATAAATGGAAATGTTGTTGTTATTTGGGGTTTGTTTTGGTGTCTTTTGTTTTTTTTCCAGAACTTGAAGGATTGTTTTTCTCACATAATCAACGTTGACTAAAATATTCTCTATTCTGTGGTTCTGTGATAGTTTCCTGTCTTCCCATAGATGTGAGAAACCGATTCTGTAGCGTACAGATGAACATAATTAGAAAGCTGCAAAAAGTTGTGTGTTTACTCCACAGTGATATTTGCAGAATTTTGTCTGTCAGCAGCCTAACTGCTGATCAAAATTTGTTTTCATCATTATTTCGTTCCAGTGTCAGAAATGGAAGAAACTATGTTGTCTGTGCTAAGGCCATCGCAGAAAACAGCAGAAAGCGTCATTTCATCTCCCACGACTTCAACTCGCCTTCCCCTTGACCCCTCAGAGCTACCCCCAGATAAGCTCCACGTGGAACTGGAACTCTCCCCAGATTCCCAGATAACCCTGTATGGGCCCTTGCTGAAAGCTTTTCTGTCCATAAAGGTAGGCACAGGAACACAACTTTTAACGTTTATGGATAGCAGCAGGTAGGAAAGAGAAATAATCGTTTAGAAGTGGAAAATTAGAATTCTGCAGAATGTGTGAATTTAGATGAAAAGGGTTTGTAAGCATTAGTTTGCAGTGATTTTTTCATTTGGTGGTGTGGAGCAGCTGGGATAAATTAGTTGGCACAGGCTTAAGAGAAGACTTCCAACATATCCATATGTAGATTTATATGAGCATAAATTTCCTCTCAAAGAAGAGCATATGCTTCAGACTTTGTGTGCAGAAAATTTCTTCAACTTCTGCAGTAGTAGATTTCAAATGAAAAAAATCCCATTACTATGACTAGAGCTTATATTACCTACTTTATGCAAAGAACTTGTGCTTCTCTTACTTTTTAGCTTCACAGAGAGCTCTCATTGTTTGTTTTTGATTTAATTAGATTCTGTGGGCTCGCTTGGAGTCCATAAATTCATAAGATGATTTTGTCTTTCCAAGCAAAGAAGCACTCTTCAGTGCCCTGAATGCATATGTAAACAAATCTCAGGTCCTTCAATTTTATGGTGACTTGATATTTCAGAAGCAGATGTCTCATACTAAAGATGTTATATTTCCAAGGAAAATTTAGATTATGGACTCAATTTTGTACATGCACCTTTATTGTTCTTCTCAGTATGTTTATGTATGACTGTATTTACATCTTTTTGTCCAGTTGTGCTGACAGCATCTCTGCATGGATTGGGGTGGATTTTATGCTTGTTTACCTTACTTAGATTGTTGCTTTCAGGTTATTTTCATTGATTTGTTTTAAACACCTGGGGGAGGTTCCCGGGCATGCATCGTTCATGCAATTTGCTTAAATTAAGCCTTTTGTTCGGAAGGAGTAGTTTTGAGGTGGTGTGCACTGCTTTTCTCGCTGAAGGGCTTATTAGGTGGGAGTGAATGGTGTCCAGGTCCTTGCAGCAATCCCCAGTAGAAGGTATCCGGAAGCTTTTACAGGAGTTCTTAGCACCCTCTGCTGGGTCTGCCTTGTAAAGAGCACTTCAAAGTCCGTTGTCACATCGACCTTTATTCTTTGCTGAAAATCAACAAAGAAGATTGGCTTTGCTTAACGTCTGAGGGTTTTTTGGTTTGGCCACAGAGCAGTGTTCAGCTCGCATGTGTTAACACCACAAATACTTTACAGGCTCAGTACAAGATGTCATCATTCAGTGTCTGCAGGAGCTGTTATTTCAAGGCTGATAAGGAGCCTGACTTTTCCACAGACCTTTTTCAAGGACACAGCTACCTTGCTTTTTTGTTGTGGCTTCCTTTTTGCTTGCTTACGCTGCAGGCTTGTGCTTACAAAAGAAGGGGGAGGTATAGGTTGGATGTTGGGAGGAAGTTGTTGCCAGAGAGAGTGATTGGCATTGGAATGGGCTGCCCAGGGAGGTGGTGGAGTAACCATCCCTGGAGGTGTTCAAGAAAAGACTAGATGAGGCACCTAGCCGTATCCAGTCAACTAGACCATGGCACTGGGTGATACGTTGGACTGGATGATCTTGGAGGTTTCTTCCAACCTGGTTGTTTCTATGATTCTAAGTTTTGGAAAGCAGATAAGCCACAAAAGAGGGAAGGAGGGGAGCAGGAAACAGATGTATCAGTTCAGGCAAGAAACACTGGTTTCAATTTAGTCCACTCTGGTGCTTGTTTTCTCGCAAATTACCTGCAGAATTTGTAATAGTTGAAACGTTCCCTCAGCCTCCCATGTGGACAGTAGTGAATTACTTTTTGAGAATGAATAAGGGAGCAACGTTTGTATTGGAGCTTCTTTGCCCAGGAAGGATTTTGCTTTATGAAATGGTTGCTTCCCAACACTTCCTGCATGCTGAATTAACAAAAATGTAACCTGCATCACTGAGAACTGTTCTTGAGAGTCTAGCCTTTTTCGGTTGAAGAGGTGACATATTATCAGTCTGATTCTGATACATTTAAGGTGAAGCACAGGAAGCTGATGTTTTGGTTTTGGTTTTTTTTTAATGTTTTCTGATAGAATTTGGCAAAAATCACCTTGTTCTTGGATAGCTGTGGGGCATAGGCTTAGCAACAAGGTGAGTTTTAAACCCAAGAGGAGAAATGTTTATCAACTAATATATTTTAGGAGCATGCTTAAGACTTTGGAATCCTCTGATTTTAGAAGATTATATGAGAGTGACTTCCTGCAGATGTGTTTTGTGTTCTTAATCTCAAAGTTATTTATGTTTAAACTGTAAGTAGTAGTACTTCAGAGTAGTTATTTACATTGCATGCATCTGAAACAGTGGTATTTTGTGTACTACTGAGAACCCCTTTGCTTCCTGCAAAGCACATAGCCTAAATTTACTTCCTTAAGGTAACCATTTGTCATCAAGTAGAGGAAAATGTTTCTACAGCTACAGATTGTAGTTAGACCCACTATTTTAGGGAGGGCTAACACAGAGGGAAACATTGCATTTGTACTTCCTTACATGGCCTTTGTTTTTGTTTTCCATATGGTAATAACAATTCCTTTTCCTAGGAAAATTATTTTGGTGAAGATGACATGTATACTGATTTTGAAGAAGTTATTTCAAGCCCTGTTTTGTCACTGTCAACATCTTCAAGCTCTGGATGGACAGCTGTTGGAATGGAAAATGACAGAAAAGAAAATGAAAGTGCAGTCAAGACAGTTCACCCTCTTACTTTGCGCCCCTGGGATATCACTGTGCTTGTCAATTTGTACAAAGTGCATGGGCGGTTGCCAGTGGTAAGGACTTCACAGTCTTGAAGTATTTTGCCTGATGCAATTTATTTTTTGTTTTTCCTGCTTTCCTAATTTGGAGTTAAATCTAACTTCCTGGAACATTTAGCTCAGAGTGGTGTTTACCAGAGTGTATGTATACTCTACTAAAGTTGTGGCTTGCTAAACAAATCTGGGACGTGATTTATTTTGCTGATCTGGGAGACAGAACTGAGTTGTTATTTTGATGTGATTTTTATTCAATGAACTTGGTCTGTGTAATGATATTTTTATTTATCTATTATGATTTTTTTTGCTAATTAGCAAAACTGTCTTCTAATGGTGCCTTCTGCTGTGTGCAGCTGCATTCTGAGGGATTCCCTTGGAATTCAAATAAGAGACCAGATCAAAAGTTGGGTTCACCCAGATGGATTTGAATTGCTGTTGATGATACTGTTGAAAGGTCTTTGAAGTTGCGTATGTCCTGCTCACAGGATTTCTTCCAGTCTTACAATTTCAACCATGCTGTATGTTTCTAGTTTCTAAAACAGGTGTGTTTAATTTTTATTTTAGCATTGCAGTCCAGATGGTCCTGAGTGCCCTACAGCTTTCTTGGAAAGGTTGTGCTTTGAGATGAAGAAAGGCTTTAGAGAAACAATGCTTCAGCTTGTACTGTCCCCAGTGAATTTGTTTCTGAATGATAACTATCAGGTAGTAAGCTAGTTTTTATGTGTTTATATTGCTCAAGTTGTGATGATCTTTCACAGCAATACATCTGTTGATGTGTTCTTTGCAAATGTTAGCTTTAACTTGCTTGTCCTTAACAGCGACCTGCAGTGGATGAAGTTCTTCGAGAGGGTCACATTAGCCTGTCGGGTCTGCAGCTGCGTGCTCATGCCATGTTTTCAGCAGAAGGTTTGCCTCTTGGAAGTGATACTCTAGAATATGCATGGCTGATCGATATACAGGCTGGAAGTCTTACAGCCAAAGTTACAGCACCACAGGTATCACCTAGAAATGATTGACTTGGAAGTACTGCATTCCGTCTTTCTTGTAAAACTGATGTAGAGTCCACTGTCACCCTGCCTCCTCCACCAGACACCGTCTATGTCTGCCACACCACACCCTGTCCATGCCACACCACATCCCACCCACCAAGCCCATCTCATCCTACCCACCACGTCACCTTTTTTTAAAGACACTTGTACATCCTCTTATTCCTCTAAAAAATGCCAGTATTTTCAAGGAATAAACACATTTTGCTCTAAATAGGAGACTTCTGCAGATCTTTGAGAGCTCTTCCAACCAGATACATTCAGTGATTCTGTGAAATAAATGCAATTTCAGTGACGTAAAGAGTAGACTCCACATACGTGAGCATGTTTTTTGCAGAATGCTCCCACTGATTCAGTTCAGCTCTAGTATTTACTGCACTGCTCTGTACTTCTAAATTAAACCTTCTTGATTCAAAGTACTCTAAGGTTAGAGAACTTTTCTAAATGCTTGATGCAACTCAAAGATTTTCTTCCCTTACAAAGCCATATTCAATTGTATGCTTCATACAGTGGTTCTTAGGAGTTCCTTTATGGGTTTGTTTTTTTTTTTGGTTGGTGTCAGCACTGCCATGGAGCAGAACTTGAATTTGCTATTTCAGGGTCATCATCTTTTTACCTCACATAGTGTCAAGACGGGAGGAGGTACTTTGTGCAGGGCAGTCATAGCTTTATTAAATTCATTTTAAATTACTGCTGATTTTAAGAGTCGTTTTCTTTGGCTTGCCAAAGAAAACTCATTTCCCTCTCATAATAGAGACAGACAGTCGTGAATCATTTCCTTTATGAATGAGCTAACTATATGAAAGGCTTAAATCATCAATAGGCTAATTGCTAGATCTAGTGAGATTCAGTGTTCTGTTTAGCCAGTTTCCTCCTATGCTTGCTGAATCTGTCTTTGTTACTAATACACAAGGATGTCTGATGTTTAAATTGAATGATAGAGTATATTGAGGTATTTTTGGGGGAGCTCTACTTTCAGAATGAAGATCTCAGTCAACTTCAATGGCAAAAGCTGTTTTCTTAAGAAATAACATCACAGTAGTTTCAATAAAAAGCTACACAGATTTGTATATAGTGGTACACACATGAATAAATCTGTAGCGATAGGACAAGCAGCAGTGGTTTGAAATTAGAGAATTAGAGTTAGATTGGATATTACGAACAAATTCTTCACCATGAATAGTGGTGGAACACTGGAACAGGTTGCCCAGGGAGATAGTTGAGGCCACATCCCTGGGGATATTCAAAGTCAGGCTTGACAAGGCTCTGAGCAATTTGGAGAATGTCCCTGCTCACTGCAGGGGTGTTAGGCTAGATGACCTTTGGAGGTCCTTTCCAACCCAAACTGTTCTATGGTTCTGTGACCTTGCGCAATGGGAAGTGGAGTATGTCCAAGCAAGATAACACAGCCAGAGGACTACGGTGGACACTTGTTTTACTCCTGCTCACCTCCCAACTTGTGGTGATGTTATTTCAGTGCTCTGTTGTATATCCCAAGTTCATTTTGTGTACTTACTGTTACCCAGTGTGTTGTTATTTACTTACAGCTGGCTTGTCTTCTGGAGTGGGGCCAGACCTTTCTATTTCATGTGGTATGCCGGGAGTTTGAACTGGAAAGGCCAAAATCTGTAGTAATATGTCAGCATGGCATTGATCGTCGCTTTTGTGACTCTAAGGTAACCTTTCATCCACCTTAATTGCTCACTATGTTAGCATAGGTTCTTGGGAACAGTTCAGAAATGCAGTTATCAAGACATGTGGAGTAAATAGATGGGATGTTCCCTCTCATAAATGATAGCTGATTATGTTTGAGAAAGAAAAGTGATTCTCTCTGGATTTTCCTGTGGAGACAGACAGTGGGTTTGTGCTCTGAAAAACAGTAGCCACAGAAGTCATGCCTGTTTCTTACCTGTACTGTGACAGTCAGGAGCCGAAGAGCATACTCCAGTGTTCCTCAGGAGACAAAGGTCATGCTTCCCCTTGTGCTTCTGGCACAATTCCATGGTACTTTTTCATCCATATCCCTTTTGATGGAACAGTGCTTACTAACTTGTTATTGTGGATTCTGCTTTTGGTACTGATCTCTTGGAATCCGCATGCACAGTGACTTAGGGCCAAAGGAGGCTTGCCATATATTAAGCATGAATCCTGGATTTTCTTTGTCAACATCCTCCTTGCTGTGTTCCAGTTTCTATCATGTTCTTGACTAGGAAACTCAATTTGCCTTTTGCTGGTGGAATCCATGAGAGCCTGTTGGGTGATACTGCTGGATAGAAGTAGTAAACACATACTAGCAAAAACTAACCTTGACACAGAAACTTCCTATCCCGTCCTCATGTTGATGGTGTAGAATAAGTAACTTTTTATTGCTTTGGGTTTACTTCTCTGTTAAACAGAATGTAAATAGAAGATTAAGCAGAATAAAACCTGAAATTTCTCATGTACATTTCAATCTTGTCTTGTTTTTTTTGTTTTCTTTTTTGTTTCTGTCAGATGAACTGTGTCCCTGGGCCATGCCCAACATCTGATGATTTAAAGTACACAATGACACGCTTAGCCATGGATGGAGCAGATCTCTATGTGGTAGAACATGGCTGTGCCACCAATATAAAGGTAAAAATATTTCTCTCAACATCAGTTACAGTGTTTCTTTGTCAGTATAATTTTTTGCTTTTTTGATAGAATAGCTACTTGAATTTATTGCTTCCTTAGATGCAATGGACTAAGCAGAATTTTGGAAACTTGAAGTGATAAAAGTTGGCTTGGACTGGGCCAGGAGTACGTCAGTTTGGCTTCCGCATAGTCATTCCATTAGAAGTCTTGTAAAGTGGTAGAGAGGAGTGGGCACCTGCCAGAATAAAATTGGAAGCTGCCAAATTGGTGCAAGGAAACACTGCACAGTATAAATCTCAGTGTCTGTATCTCAGAGCTAATAAGAACTTGTGCTGTAAGTTAGTAACTCAGCAACTGGAAATGATTGATACGGATTGCATACAAGTTAGTGCTTGATAACTCACTATCATTTCACATGGTAGAGCTGTTGGAGCCAAGGTGTATCTTTGGTGGAGATTGGTGAAGCATTAATGCCAGTGCCTGAGTGAATCTAGACTACTGCACTGTGTGTCTCTGTTGAAAAAAGTTGAGCACAAGAGGAGCTGATAATCTTTGCATTATCATCCAATTACTTAATGCAACGAAACATTAGTTAAGAGACAGTTGAGTTTGGTAACAACAGAAAAGGAGAGAAGTGGTAAAAGTGACCAGTAGTTGTGCTGCCCTTCAATAAATATTTTTAAAAGATAGACTTAACATGTAAGGTTTTGGGGACAGTTTCACATTGTGAGCAAGAATCTAACTGAAGGGAAGTTATAATTATTTTAAATGTTTTTAATCGTAGGAAATCTTGTTTGAATGGCTTGCTACCTTGTGGCAGTAAAAGCAAACAAAAAAATCCTTTTGAGTTCAATACTAAATAGCAGCATCACAAACAGTAGCTGTGCTTGCAGCCATAAGTATGAATGGCAGTATTTTCAAAGGCAGCTTCCAGAGAAGGGCGATGAGGCTGGTGAGAGGCCTCGACCACAAGCCCCACGAGGAGAGGCTGAGGGAGCTGGGGTTGTTTAGCCTGGAGAAGAGGAGGCTCAGGGGTGACCTTATTGCTGTCTACAACTACCTGAGGGGTGGTTGTGGCCAGGGGGAGGTTGCTGTCTTCTCTCAGGTGGCCAGCGCCAGAACAAGAGGACACAGCCTCAGGCTGTGCCGGGGGAAGTTTAGGCTCGAGGTGAGGAGAAAGTTCTTCACTGAGAGAGTCATTGGCTACTGGAATGGGCTGCCCAGGGAGGTGGTGGAGTCGCCGTCCCTGGAGCTGTTGAAGGCAAGATTGGACGTGGCACTTGGTGCCATGGTCTAGCCTTGAGCTCTGTGGTGAAGGGTTAGACTTGATGATCTGTGAGGTCTCTTCCAACCCTGATGATACTATGATAATAACCTGAACCGCTCTAGGAAATTATATTCTGAATGAATTTCATTGCATTTATAAAAGTGGTTTCTAGTGTTCCTTTATAGTCTGTTGCAGAGATGAGAAGTAATAATTTCACAGAATCACAGAATTGTCAATATTGGAAGGGACCTCAAGTATCACCTAGCTCCAGCCTCTCTGCCATGGGCAGGGACACTTTACACCAGATCAGTTTGTCCAGAGCCACAACCAGCCTGTTCTTAAAGACATCCAGGAATGGGCCTTCCATCACCTCCCTGGGCAACTTGTTCCAGTGACTCACCACCCTCATAGTGAAGAACTTCTTCCTAACATCTAATGTAAATCTACCCATTTCAGGTTTTGCTCCATCACCCCTAATCCTATCAGTACCTGCCATCCTAAGAAGTCCCTCACCAGCTTTCTTGTAGCCCGCTTCAGATACCGGAAGGCCACAGTAAGGTCTTCCCAGAGCCTTGCCTTCTCCAAACTGAACAGCCCCAACTCTCTCAGCCTTCAGTCATGCTTGTGGCTTTTCTCTGGGCATGTTTAATATTAACCCTGTGGGTAGCTCTTCTTTTTCTCCTTCCCTTCTTTTCCTTGTAAAAAGGTTGAAAACCCAGTCTGAAATTTCAGGTCCTCATGGTGACATTTTGAGACAATTCAAACAGAGCAGGAAACTTGGTCCTGTGTCTTAAGTTTATCTGAAGTATGGAGACTAAGCAGGTGTGGCAGGGCTGTGTCATCTTTATTAGTGTACACCAGTTCAGGGAAGACTGATTATGTGTGGGCAGGCAGGTCAGTTTCCACAGCTAAGTGCAAAGATAGAGCAAGAACTTCAGATTTACCTTTGAGGAGGACTTGCTCCTGGTACTGTGCTTTCCAGAGGAGAGGGACAACCTTCAGTTCAATTCAACAAAACTACTGAAGTTACACCAGTACAAGAATCAGAATGTGATCATACAAAGGCTACTATAACACAATTTGTAGGGGTGTTCATTGGTGTGACTCAGTTAAGGTTTAGGATCTGGAATTTCTGGAGTTGTGCAATGTTTAACGTGTTTGTCTCACTGAATATTTAGTAACTGTTGAGTGAAACCAGCTTTGTATGCCCAAAGTACCTAATTGATGTTTTACTCTAAGGACATAGAATAATACATGTGGTATCGGATCATGTATCTGATTTTGCAGGTTTCAGGTTTCTTGGCTTTTAGATTATGGTGAAGTATTTAATGATTATTTAGTTTTTTAAAAGGTTCATTACATCTGTCCATGCTTTCTTTTTTTACCCCTTTAGAAAAGGAGACTCCTGTGTTGAGGTTCAATTGTTGTTGTTTAAAAACTGGCTGAAAGTAATTTCTAAGCTTGCCTCCTTTTGTGTATGTGATGTGCTTGCATCTCAAACTACTTCTCTGCTTTTTTTAGTGAAAACAATTTAATGAGATATTTCTAGAGTGAGTAGTAGGTGATGTGTTAACTGGTTTAAGTCTGACCTTTCTATGTTTCACTCATGACTAATCAGTTCATGTTTTCAATGGTGTTTTCAGATGGGTGCTGTCCGTATTGCAAACTGCAACCTCCACAACCAGTCTGTTGGAGAAGGTGTAAGTGCTGCTATTCAGGACTTACAACTGAGACAATATGTTGAGCAGGTGAACAACTGCAGAACTGGTCTTCAGCCAATACTGAGGAGGGCATACTGGCTGGAAGCTGGCTCTGTCAACTTGGGGCTCATCACTGCTGATATTGCTTTAGCTGCAGATCATCCTTCTAAACACGAAGTGCAGAGACATTTCTTAGAAACACACGATAACCGAACCAAGAGGTAAGATTGAGGGAGGTGCATTTGAGGTTTTTTTGAGGTGTAAGTTAATGCACTCATCTAAAGATGGAAATTGGGGGTTTGCTTTTGGGATTTTTGTTTGTTTTCTTATGTAGATAATGGTATTTTGTGGTTGGTTTTTTTTTTTTTTTTAATTATGTTGAATGTTTTGCTATGGATTTTGTGGTTTTAATGTGCTTGGACTATAGAAAAGCATGTGATTTTTGGCAAAAATTAGTTTTTCCTCTGCCTTCCCTTGTACCTCAAAATCACAATCAGGGAGAGGAGAGAACTGAATCTCAACTGAAAATAGGCCTTAAAGAGTCCTGAGTGAGCAGATGAGCAGCTGTGACGAAGATGCCTGGTATAACTGTGATTTGTGTGTTCCCCCAGCATGCTTCAGTCTGGAGCGTTTGCAGTGCTTGCCTCTGTACAGGGAGAAAGAGTTGTTACTATTAGCATCTATTGTGGCAGGTGGACATAATCTACCTCAATATGGTTAGCAGATACATTGCTGATATGTGTTGCTGTATATATTTAGTTAGTGATGGACAAAATAACAGTGACACAGGAGTATGTGGACATAGTAGTTGAAGCTGAAGCCAAAGCTGTTTATTGCTGTAGCAGCAGTCTTTTTTATATGCCATGCTACAAGTTGTGGTAATTCTACAAGTTAGGGAATAGAGTGATTGGGTAAAATACTGTTTTTGACATTCTTATTGGATAACAGTGAGATAATAGTGAGGTGTTGGCTATCTTGGCACAGACTGCTTTCAGTTCTTTGTTCTGTTACGTCGCTTCCATGCAAATGTTACCCAAGGTGAGAATACCAGTTTACTATGTTTCTAACCTCACTCTTACTGCATCAAGGGTAAACAGGGATGCACTCCAGAGGTACATCATTAATCACATTTACCTGACTCCCTTTTCTGATTCCCACAAATATGCCCCTTTATGGAGCTAATCCTTCTTTTTCTGTCTGATATCTGTGTTTCACCTACAAATCTTACTCATCTCACAGTGGGTGAAATAGGAGCTCACATTTAAGAGAAGCATGTCTTTTAATCTTGTTTTCTCTGAATTTAAATTACTAAGGCTGATGAGGTAATACTTTTATTTTGTTTCCTCTTTTTTTTTCTACCTTTGTATAGATTGTGGTTTTTGTGGCCTGATGACAATTTGAGGAACAAGAGAAGCAAGAACAAGTGTGGCTGTCTTGGTGGCTGTCGATTCTTTGGTGGCACATTAACGGGTCTGGATTTTTTCAAGCTTGAGGAACTAACACCTTCCAGCAGCTCTGCCTTCTCAAGTACAAGTGCAGAATCTGATATGTTTTATGGGCAGTCTTTACTGCAGCCAGGAGAATGGATAATTACTAAGGAGATTCCTAAAATTCTAGATGGTGAGAGTGCATTGTATGGTAATTTTTCTGTTACTTTGTCCCAAAGTGTAATTTCTGACCTGTACATGAGTGCTCATAGCCCTTCTGATTCTGGTTAGTGAGTAGTATCTGTTGCATTCTTGTGTAAGAAGTCTTGCAGTGACATGGACTTCTCTAAGAGCAGACAGTCTGAAAGTAATAAACAGGCTTGCATATCCTGAATTTTTATATTAATGTGCAACTCCTTTCTCAGTAACAGGGAAGTTTTTTTACTTGCTTCTGTTTTTGACTTGCTTCTGTTGATTTGTTTGATACACTGCTTATGTAGAAAGCAGTGTACCAAGACAGTCTAATGTTTTGCTGCAATTACTTCATCATTTTTGTTGCTGTGACATGCTAGTATGTGCATGCACTTCAGAAGCAGGGCTTTTATTAAATAAGGGTTTTTATTTCAGTGGGCAGGGAAGTGACCATAGCAGCTGTGTTTATAAGATGTTCAGTTTTTCTGTTTCTGATCCTAGGTAAAGCAAATGGTGTAAAACGCAAAGATTGGGATTGCAGATCTATGGGTATAGAGACAGAAAGAAAAGCACAACACCTAAGCCTACAAGTGCCCTTGCGCTCCCATAGCTCCTCCTCATCCTCAGAGGAGACCAGCAGTTCTAGTGCTGCACTCCCCTTGCTGGCAGGTGAGAAAGACAGCCCATCATCAACTACTGAGGATCACCTGGGACAGAAGGACTTCTTGTCTGGTGCAAAAAGGGAAGACGGGCATGGAAGGTTAGTACTCTCTGTTCAGGTAGAAGTAGAAATTTGCCTCTTGAGCATGTTAGGCCAGAAAAAAGCTTTTTTTTATTTAGCAGTTTTTGAGGTGTTGGTGATTTGCTAATGTATTGCTGAAATGCATTTCCTAGTTTGAAGACAAATATGGATCTCTAGTAGGAGATGATCACCAGGTCTGGGTAGAAAATCCAACATGTAAGACAACAGCCCTTGTTGTCTTACATTTCTTTTTCCATCATCTGTACGTAGACAAGTGGATGAACAAGTGTGTAGTTAGCATTGTGGAAATAATTGCTATGGTAATGAAGAGAAGCATTAATAATAAAATAAGCTAGTGATCCTTTATTTTTTTTGCTTCCAGTGTTGCAGTTGAGGGTGCAGAGGGCAGCCTTGCATCCCCTGGCAACCAGGAAAGACCTGTTGGTCAGTCTCCCCTGAGGTCTCCACTGAAGCGGCAAGCATCCGTGTGCTCTACTCGTCTCGGCAGCACCAAGAGCCTCACGGCAGCCTTCTATGGAGACAAGCAGCCTGTGCCAGTTGGTGTGCAGTTCAGCAGTGATGTGTCTCGCAGTGACGAGAATGTCTTGGACTCCCCAAAGCAGAGGAGGAGCTTTGGGTCTTTTCCATATACTCCATCTGCAGATTCAAACTCATTTCACCAGTATCGCTCGATGGATTCCAGTATGTCAATGGCTGATAGTGAAGCTTACTTTTCTGCAGCAGAAGAGTTTGAGCCAATAAGTAGTGATGAAGGCCCAGGAACCTATCCAGGGAGGAAGAAGAGAAAAAAGCAAGCTCAGAAAATTGAATATAGTAGAGGATCTATTTATCACAGTGTGGAGGGGCCCTTGACAAGCACGATGCATGGAGAAATCAGTCAAGATGTTAAAACATTGCCAATTAAGACTCATCCTTCACAGGCTTCATTTGTTTCAGCTCTGGGAGGAGATGATGAGCATATTGACAGCATGTATGTCATGGAATCTGAGAAGACTGTGGAAAGTGAGCAAATTACTTCCCAGCAGCCTGTAATGGCCTGTTACCAAAATTATCTTACGCAGTTCCAGGTGATCAACTGGTCAGTAAAGCACCCAACTAACAAAAGAACTTCAAAATCTTCATTGCATCGCCCTTTAGACCTTGACACGCCAACGAGTGAAGAAAGCTCATCCTCTTTTGAGCAGCTGTCTGTCCCAACTTTTAAGGTATGGAAGAAGGAGGAAAGAGTAGAGAAAGGAGTAAGAGTTCAAAACAAGTTAAAATCGTTACTACAAGTTTTGTGTGAATAAAGCTGTGAGAAACTTGAAACTTGTTTACTTCTAGTTAAGGAATACTTTGGATTTCCAAGTTCAGATCATGGGTTGTGTGGCTGGGAGGTTAAGAAAAAGAGAAGATGGAGTTTAAGTATTATGGATAATATGTGCATTCTGAATTAGTATTGCATTTTAAAATGCTGCCTGTTGAATGATATACAGCAGAAGGTTATTTATGTGAGTACTGTTTAAAACATAGATTTTGCAGAACTTCAGTGACAGTGCATTTAACGCTGATAAAGTATAATTTAGGCTGTAGATGATTTACTTCAAAGTGAAGTTGAAACTCATAGGTTGTTTTTTTTTCCATGACATTTGGAGTTACGTGGTTTTCTTGTGATATATATGGATATGAGCATCCATGCTTAAGGAAGGAGCTGAAAGAAAATATGTGAGAAGTATTGAAAACAACAAAGAATAGATGCCAGAACTCTGGAATTTCTTAGCCCATTGCAGCAAAGGGTTTGTCTTCATGTAGATTAGTATTTGGAGTCTTTTTAAAATCAGTTAGTCACTCTATCTATGTAAAAACTTTGCAGTCTAATCCCTCAAGTAATTAAAATAAACAACCTAGGAGTTTCTGTGTTCTGTATTGGAGAATCTACATATGGGAAGTTCTTTTAAGGAAAAAGAAAATTAGGAGAATCTTTACTTGAAGATTCCTTGAGGGGTTTTTTGTTTCATACATAGGAAATGTAACACATTTCTGTGCACTTTTATCTTAGATTGTTAAACAGGGTCTCACAGCTAATTCATTACTGGACAGAGGCATGCAGCTATCAGGATCAACAGCTAAGTAAGTTGAATACTATATAACATTATTCATATATTTTTAAGAGCAAGATTTTCCTTTTGTTATTTTTTTTTGGCTATTGCTAGTCCTTCCAGAATTTGGTGTGTAGCAGTAGTTTTTAGTACAGATCTTTTAGAACAGAGCATTCTGTTGTAAAAAGTTTGGGTTTGGTAAAAAAGACAGACATCCTGAAAGCATAAAAGTTATTTAATTATTATTATAATTATGAATTGCAACTTAAATTTATTTGAGAAGTGCTTATGACAAGTCTCCATTGCACTGCTAAAACCTCAATTTGAATCTGTGGATTTTACCTGTGTGCTTTCCAAGCCATTTGGTAGATGAAACCTGCCATTGTATGCATTTCATGAGGTATTGAAATTGTTGCAGGACACTCCTGTATCTCTCTTACAAACCTAGCTTATTAATGTGTATTTGACTTGTTTAGTACACCCTACACTCCTTTGGAGAAGAAATCTGCAGAAAATACAGATGATGAAACAATAACAGAAGAATGGACATTGGATCACCCAGTCTTCCAGACACGAACAACAGCTATAGTAGAAGTAAAAGGAACTGTAGACGTAGTCCTGACTCCTCTTGTAGCAGAGGCACTGGATAGGTAGTTAATTTTCCTTTTCTTGCTGCAGTGTTAATCCATTATGCTAAAAATGGTCTAAAATGAAAGTTGTCATGTTCAGCAAAGGCTCAGGTAAAAGGGTTGTTTAACGTGACTGATGGAACAGCAGGGCCTTGTATGCAGAGAATCTAATTCTGCATTTCTCTTGATGAAGGTAAAAAACGCTATGCTGACTTGGGAAGAGTCTGTTATGTGTGTCAGTGCTGCCTTTTTTGTTTCCCCACTGTAGTGTTAATTAAATATTATTGATGATGTGTCACGTGGAAGTTTCAGTGATCTGTGTGGGCTTGTTTCCTCCCACAGGTATATAGAAGCAATGGTGCATTGCGCCAGCTCACGGCACCCAGCAGCAATTGTTGACGATTTGCACTGCAAAGTTCTTCGAGATGCTGTGCAGAACAGCAAAACAAGTTTCTCAGAAAATGTAAGAAAGGAAGCAAGAAAAATGTACAAAGATTCGAGAGAATATTGTGTTCTGTCTTTTACATAAGGAAAAGTTGTAATTAAAATCAGTGTTTTGAGATGTAGTAGCTAAATGCTATGCCAGTTTGGGATATGTGTTTATTTCTGTCTTGTGCCTAATGTGTCTGCATTTTTAGAATCAGTTGTTACATACAGACTTTTGGTGGCCAGGGATAGTCTCTTACAGAACTAAGTTTTTTCATGAGGATAGTCTAGCCTAGTCATTTGCAGGAGATCATATATTCTGTTCTTAGAAAGTACTATAACTGTATTCTTATGTGCTCTATTCATATCACTAATACATCATTTTAGCATTTTACAGTAGTTACAGAGATAGTCTATGTGAGGTAAAGTTCACAGTGAGCTGTAAAAGTGCACATGGGGTGGAATTTTTTGCAGTTCATTTGATACCTTAAAAATTAATTTGGCTTGAAAAGGATTGTATATTGATTCTACTGAATTAGGAGTTCTTTCTGTTCAAGTTAATGGCCATATCTATATTCTGTGATTTCTTAGACTTCACAGTGAAATGGATACTAATAATTTAATTCGTAGTAAGTTGTGCTAGATCACTTACATATCATAGTATCATAGTATCACCAGGGTTGGAAGAGACCTCACAGATCATCAAGTCCAACCCTTCACCACAGAGCTCAAGGCTAGACCATGGCACCAAGTGCCACGTCCAATCTTGCCTTGAACAGCTCCAGGGACGGCGACTCCACCACCTCCCTGGGCAGCCCATTCCAGTAGCCAATGACTCTCTCAGTGAAGAACTTTCTCCTCACCTCGAGCCTAAACTTCCCCCGGCGCAGCCTGAGGCTGTGTCCTCTCGTTCTGGCGCTGGCCACCTGAGAGAAGACAGCAACCTCCCCCTGGCCACAACCACCCCTCAGGTAGTTGTAGACAGCAGTAAGGTCACCCCTGAGCCTCCTCTTCTCCAGGCTAAACAACCCCAGCTCCCTCAGCCTCTCCTCGTAGGGCTCCATATGTGGGACTCAAACTTGCAGCTGAAATCTGGTCATTGTAAGGTTTATTGCTGAATGTCATTGCTACCCTTGTGGATCTGTATCTCTCTGTGCTGCAGTCCTTGATCTAGAAATTGTGATGTGTGGTGCTTTAGTGAAATCAGGCTCTCTTGCTGTTTCTGTGCTAATGAACTCTGTCTTCTTGTTCTTTAGCTTAGCTGCTCTGAGCTTCAGTCAGAATAAATTTATTTTTTTCCCCTTCCAAGTTATCTTCAAAGCAGGATGTTAGAGGAACAAAAATAGACACTACCACTACAGGAACAACAAACCAGGGACCAGCACAGACCAATCTCTCACTTAAGCAAGATAATGTGACAATTAAAGGTCTTCAGGCTAACGTTACAGTACCAAAGGTAACAGCTAATTCTTTAGTTCCTTAGTAGACCTTAGAAGACTCTCAAATTGCCTTTATTTTGCATCCCTAATTGTTTCCCAAAAGCCTATATGAGTCTTTATAAGTAATGTTTTGAACAGGATAGGCTGTTTTGGAGTTGCTCAATTTTCTTATAGTAGGTGTGCAAGTTAAATAAGAACCACTGTAGTCCTAACAGACTCCTATGGTCTTTGAATTGTCTCAACTGACAAGGCTCAGAGCAACCTGATCCTAGTGAAGGATATTCCTGCTCCCTTGCAGGGTGGTTGGACAAGATGGCCTTTGGAGGTCCTTTCTACCCAAACCATCCTATGATTCTGTGTATACTCAGTGTAACACATTTTCCTAAATTTCTTTACTCTTTTTTTTGTGTTTTCCAAATAGGTGAACCTGTGTTTACTACAAGCATCTGTTGATGAATCCCCAGGGGTTTCTTCTGGCAAAACCGTGACTCATGTTTCCTTAGTAGCTCTGTGTTTTGATAGAATTGCCACACAAGTTCGTATGAATAGGTAAGAATAACGCAGGACTATATTTGTGGCTCTTGCTTGTGTTAAATTAACAGAAGATTTGCTGCAGTTCTGAAGAGTGTTTGAAAACATAGTATTGCTTAACTCCGTCAGAACAATGTCTTCCATGTTTTATCCATATATCCAAGTAGAGTTGCACTTGCAGAAGTGGAGGGACTCACCTGGAATAATTTTGGACCTTTTAGTTATAACTCTTCCTTGCTTATATGCCATGCAGGATAAAACAGATTTTTTTCGTTAGTTTTATCAAGGTGTGAATCTTCTGTCTTAAGAATTCTTTTTAACACTGCTGTGCTAATGGCCCCTGAGTTTTTAAACTAGTAGAACCAAATGAAAGATGTCTGTCTTGCTTAATTGTTTTTCTTCGATGTATTCAAAGGGGTATAGTTGAGGAGACTTCCAACAATGCAGAAGCTGGAAGGAATTCTGTCACGTTTGATCGTTACATTCAAACCAGTAAAATGCAGCCCCAGTCTTCTGGCTCACTGAGATCCAATGCTGGAGCTGAAAAAGGAAAAGAAATTGCTGCAAAACTTAACATCCATCGAGTTCATGGACAGCTTAGAGGCCTTGATACAACAGGTAAGCTTGTTGAATATCGGTTTTCACAAAGCCAAGCGGATGTAGTTAGCCTTGGTTTTGTAGTTGGGTTGTGTTTTGTGTATCAACCGTGAACCTGGTGATATAGGAGACACTCTAAATTGAAGTTTAGGATAGTTACTCTGAATTATGTTCTGTTACTGTACTGAAGTTCTAGATTTAAATGTAGGCAGTGTGTAAACTGCAGAGATGAATTGTAAGCAGTTTGTGTGGCAGATGGTTTGCATTGTAAATATTGACATGCACTGGTAAATTTCAAACCTGGGCTCTCTGCCTCCCAGTTGATCTTTTTTAGCTAGTGTTTTTTGCCACCTGATGCTGATGTGCTTTCTTACTATTTTCTGGCAATTTCAAGACAAGTATATGTCAGCCTTAGCATAAGACTCTGTAGATTTTTAACTATAGCAACCATAAATCCCAAAATAAGATCTACCCAATTGTTTCCCTTCCTGCTTTAATGTTAAAGAAATTCTTTCAAGAGGCTATGAATGAAATTGAGCTGGTGTACCTCCTGATCCTGAAAAAGCTAATCTGGAAAAGATAAGCTGAAGTAAAGGCAGATTTTGTTAAAACTGGTTCAATTTTGATAGCATCTGTACAAATTTTGTGCTTTGTCTCACTCTGCCCCATGAAGAATGTATTTAGGACATAAGGATGTCTTTTGTGAAGGACGTTTGATTTAAAAACTGCAAACAAAGCGTAAAAAACCCTCACAAACCCAGAACACCACTGTGCAGAGATGAGTGAACAAATGAAATTGGAAGAAAAGCAATAAGAAGATATTAAAATTATTAACTCTATGTTTTACTTAGTTATGGGTAGAATCTGGGCAGCAGTGTCCTGTGTTAGATATGCTGCAGACATCTGAGAGTGCCACATAATTTTTGAATTCCAACCCAGAAATTTCATCTCTTTAAAAGCTTTGAGAAATGTCTTTCTGGGGATCTTCTCATTTCACATACACTTGAAAAATGATCGCAGTTCTAAGCTGGGTGCAGAGAGTGAGAACTGGAAGGGATGTAAACTGACACAGTGTAGTTCTTTCCCTCGGATACTTGCCATTTAGCTCTGTGTCTGAGTTACATTATTTTACACCCATTGTCTATTAAAATGTGCTTTCAGAAATGTCAGTAGAAAAAAGGATTTATCATTAAGCTACATCCTAACATCCAAGAAATCAATGTGGCATAGTAACCTCCTGGATCTTGGGCAGCAGAGATCATACAGAATTAAAAACTACTTCAGTCTGTATTTTCTTATTAATTGGAGAGACTTAACCGCTTTACATCCTCCCAGCACAGAAACAGACATGCTGTCAACAAAGAATTAGAACTTTACTTCTAAATATCCTTTAAGTATGCTATAGGACATGTGTGCCTAGTTAGGCATTATCCAGGAGCACTGTCAGTCTTATTGTTGTGTTACACGTCACAGTATCACTATGGTTTGTTGCTGTTAAACCCTACATACTTATTAGGAATGGTTGGGGTTTTTGGTAAAGCACTTTCAGGCCAATTGCCATTTCTAGATAAAGTTCTGAAGAGCTTGTTTCTGTGTGTCTTTGGAAGCACAGCTCTATGAGAAGATGAAAGGCAGCGGCTGTGTTAAGATAGGAATGTCTCAAAACTTCCAACTTTGCATTGCTCATTTTGTTCAAATGTAAAAATTACCCTGCCTTATTAACATACCAGAAGCAGGGTTTTTTACCTTTTTCTATGTTTTTTTTTTTTCTTGCTTATGCTTAAATTTTACTTTTTTCTTTCTTTCCCCTTGCTCCCCTTCCCCCACTTTGAGGAACACTGAAAGGGCAGCACTTCCAAAACAGAAGACTTCAAAGAGCTCTTTGAAGATGTTAAGTTTTCTCATTTTGTAACAAAGTGGTGAATATGTTTGTTTTCACAGATATTGGAACTTGTGCAATAACAGCTATTCCTTTTGGGAAATCAAAAGTTCTTTTTACTTTAGAAGAGTTGGATGAGTTTGCTTTTGTGGATGAAACAGATCAACAAGCTGTGCCAGATGTAGCTCGAATCGGTCCTAGTCAAGAGAAGTGGGGTTGGATCATGTTTGAGTGTGGAATTGAAAACTTAACTATAAAAGGTAAAGCTTATATGGGTTTTTGTGTCTTATGAAGCTGCTAACAATTCTGTTTTATTTAGTTAGAAATTGCTAAATGAAGTTGATGCTCAGTAGGACATGTCTGTGGTAAATAAATTACATCACCTGACAGATCAGTGATCCTGCTTTGGCAGCATTGATCCCTTCCAAGCCCTAATATTCGGTGATTCTTTGATTACTAAAAGTTCCTTTATTGTGTAATCAGTAACACTTCCAATAGTATATGAAATAATTCCATATAAACTTAGTCTTTAGCAGTTTCTGATACAAATTGACACTTTCATTGATCGCTTAAATCCTGACCATGCAATTGCACCCACAGTAAATGCCTGCGTAAGGGACAGGTGACAGTAAGACAAAGATGAACCACTGTATGTGTTTTCTGTCATCCAAGTTATTCTTTTTAGGGAGCAGTCTTTGTGTGAGTACTCCTCATCTACTTGGACCAAATTACCAGAAACTCTTAAGTGCTAAATTGTTGTATAAAAATGGTAGTTTTGGATTGCTCTGGTATTGCATCTCATTTAAGCAAAGTCGGATGTGTGTTGTCTCTGAAGTGCAGACTTCTTCTGTGGAACAAAACTTCTACATGTTTATGCACGGCAAATATTTCTAGTCCTGTTATGTCTTGCTTTTCCAGGAGGAAGGCAATCTGGAGCAGTGTTGTATAATACATTTGGAGTCATGGGTAAATCAAGAGATACAGAGAGAGGTGGATTGCTTGCGTCAAATAATTCTTCAGATTCTCCAACGGGTAGTGGTTATAACACTGATGTGTCTGATGATAATCTTCCTTGTGACAGAATAAGTCCTTCTTCGGACATCAATGGGAATTCAGTTTCAGATGAGCAGGTTTGTACATGGAATGTAGAAATGATTGGTCTTGGGAGGGTTGTTTTCTTAACTGATTAAGACTCACAGTGTTGGTGCACAGCATTAGTTTATTTTTCTTTGCCTAAATGCATGTGAAATTTCTCAAGAGCAGTGCCTTTCAGTGTAATCACTTTGGAAAACAATTTCACTTTTGTTTCCTTTTTTAAGGATGAAGGAGTTGAATCTGATGATCTAAAAAAAGATATACCCCTGATGCCTCCTCCGCCTGACTCTTGCAGCATGAAGTTAACAATCAAAGAGATTTGGTTTAGTTTTGCAGCCCCTACCAATGTGCGCTCTCCAGCCCATGTGTTTTCAAGGTATGATTTTACCTGATTCAGAAGCATGAAAATTACACTTCTGCTCTGTCAAATTCCAGTTGTATTTGGTAGATTCTGTATGTAAGCTCAGCAATTTTCGAAGCTTCTTTGGAAGTGAAAATTACAGATCCTACATTTATCACAGTAACTCTTGCTTCAGTTTTTATTGTTTTCATTTACATGGAGGCGTTGCTAGAAAATTTTTAGTGAGATGTGATTAGGAGAAGAAAACAAAGAGTAAAAACCAACAAACCAACCCCAAAAACCAGCCAAATGACAACAACACAAGCACAGCAAAGTGTTTCCATTGAGACTTAAATGTATGAAAGAGAGAAAGGGAATGGAAAGTATTTGAGTAAGAGGCATGTTAGAGAAGAGAACCAACCACTCAGTTCATTTATTATTCAACCAGATGCTTAACCCATGGTCTTACAGCCACTGCACTATAAACTTCAAGATAGTTCTTTCTGAGATAGTTTTTCCTATTGTGTTTGTAGAACAATCCAAATGTCCATAGTACGGAGCTATGAAGTAGAAAATAATCTTTGTGGTTTTCCTAATATTCTTGCCTCAGCCCTTCAGCAAAAGTCTTCCTGGCACATTGTGTAACAGTGAAGGTGGGATTCAGTCAGTGGTGAGAATTTCAAACTGATTAATTTCAGTAGGGAATAGAAATGGGAAAAGGAGGCAATAGCAGTAGCAAGAGTGGATGGAGTCATGAGTGTGAGTGAGTAAAGCAAAACCTGCCATAGTTTGGTTTTTTTTTTCCACTTTTAATTTTCTGTGCACTGAGTGTCTTTGTTACTTTGTAATGTTCTATCCTATTCCACCTGTTTGAGGCCATAACATCATTAGAAGATCTTGCTAATTGTTGTTGCTGAATGTGAACACCACAGTCTTTTTATTTTTCTCAATAGGCAGCTGAACCTCCTGAGTACTGCAACACCTGCAGTTGGTGCTTGGCTCGTTCCCATTGATCAAGTGAAATCATCATTAAATAAATTAGAAACTGAAGGAACTCTGCGAATCTGTGCTGTTATGGGTTGCATTATGACAGAAGCTCTGGAGGTAAATGGCCTTTGTACAATCAATAGGCATAGGAGAGCAGAGCAGTGTAAAGTGTGTTTGGCATTTTGGGTAGTTTGTACTGGCAAACTTATGGTAACTCTTATGAGCCTTCACTTCCAGAATTGGTCACAGGAATTCAATAACTGTGTTTTTTGTTTTACACAGTATAAATTTCAGTGGAAAAGAATTAATTGTTTATGATGAGGAAGTCTTGCCTTTCTTTCAGGAGTGCACCTCCAGCTAAAATAACTGGAAATTCTGCTTTTGGAAAGGGAAGAATAAGAAACATGACTGTAGTGTCTGGTGTGTTTTATGAAGTGTCAAGTGTGGTGAATTACAGTGAATGTGGTGAATTCAGGGTGTCTTTTGAGGAGAAAAAGTGAATTTCTGTGCTCCTGCAGCATGTTGAAGCATATTTATTGGACTCATTTCTTAGAGGAAGGAAGAACATGTCAAGGAAAAAATAAGAGACAAGCTTTTAGTCGAAAACTAAGATTAGTAGAGCATTTGTAACAAATTGGGTGCTATTGTGATTTCCTAAGTAGCTTTCTTGTGTGGTCAGCAATTTTCTGCTTTTAGTTTACTTGGCACCCTCTAGTGGGAAGACTTTCAGGTGATGTGGTTGAGATCCTATCTTGCATTGTAAAATGGTGAGGTTAAGTGTCAGACTACTTTTTCTGCTCTACTCAAAAATCATCCTTTGCATCAGCCTCTTACTGCTGCCTCCCTACCTGTTGATTTTCCTATCCTTTTTCTTGCATTAAACTGGAACAGAAAAACACCTGGGTTTCCTTGAACTAGCTTCTTTGAAAACCCCAGCTGGTTGTGCATGCATGTCTCTTAGTCCAGAAGGCAACTTTACAAACTCTGTGATTTGAATCTAACCTTCTATTTTATTATTCGTACAAATAAACAAGCATTAAGTATGGTTTTGCACATACACTATTTAAGGTTGGTACTCATGTGACAAATATTTGTTGCAGAAGTTCAAAATAGTCTAGGATTTGGGATATGGTAGGTGAAATCTTATAGTTCATGGGCATGTTCTGCTTGCATCTATGCTTTTATGTGAAAAATTGTTTTCTCTCTAGAACAAAAGTGTGCACTTTCCTCTGAGAAGCAAGTACAACAGGCTTACCAAAGTGGCTCGTTTCTTGCAAGAAAATCCCTCTTGTTTACTCTGTAATATATTGCACCATTACCTTCATCAAGCAAATTACTCCATTATTGAGGATGCCACCATGGTGAGTTGCCCTTTTAAAACCTGAAATAGCTTGCTGTGTTAGTTCCAAAAGTACCAATTCTTATGGTTAAATTAGGACATAGATCTGATGGAATGGGTCCAGAGGAGGGCCATGAAATTGATCAGGGGCTGGAGTACCTCTGCTGCGAGGACAGGGCGAGGGAGCTGGAGTTCAGCCTGGAGAAGAGAAGGCTCCAGGAGACCTAATAGCAGCCTTCCAGTATCTGAAGGAGACTTGGAGACTTACAAGAAGGCTGCAGAGGAACTGCTTAGAAAGGCCTGCAGTGATAGGACAAAGGGCAGTGGTTTGAAATTAGAGAAGAAGAGATTGAGATTGGATGTTACGAGCAAGTTCTTTAGCATGAGGGTGGTGGAACACTGAAATGGGTTGCTCCATCCCTGAAGGTAGTCAAGGTCATGCTCGACAAGGCTCTGAGCAATGTGATCTAGTGGAGGATGGACCCTGCTGACTGCAGGGAGGTTGGACTAGATGACCTTTGGAAGTTCCTTTGAACCCAAACCATTCTGTGACTCTATGAAGTTAGGTAACAGTTGAAGGAAGGTTAAGAGACAAGAAAATATAAGAAGTGAGGTCTTTACATTGAGAAGAGAATACATTTCATTTCATTTTCAGGTCTGCTGGTTTTTTTGTGGTCTGTGTATATCTGTCATTTTCATCAAGCTATTTTACTAGCAAATACATGAAAAGCCATGAAACGAAAAAAACATCCTGAAAATTGTTAATGGCCTTTAAATTAGATTCTGTTTTTCTTAAAGATAAGAGCAAAGTAGTTAAAACTTGCATCTGCATTTTTAAAAGGGAATAAATCTCAGATATTAAGACAAGGGCATGCACTGATTATCTTATCCCAAATTCTCCCCTCAGTACTAATTTTCAGGTCCTTTAGAGATGCTTTAATAATGCAGACAGTTTAAGAAAAGAGCTGAAATTGTAAAAACGTTAGGGCTTAAGAATCTAATCTCCTTGGTGCCTTTGGAATGTAAATGCCTGTTGTAGTCATAAATAATTGTTTGAACAAACACAAGGCATAAGGAGAAGGGTTTGCTCTTGATTTTATGTTCTTTTCATAATCCAATTCCATAGCTATCAAATTTAAACATGTCTTTTCAACATCTTCAGCTGAGAGCCCAGTGATAAGAAATAGCACAGTTTGTGGCAGAAATAGCACTGTTTGATTGATGATCAAAAGAAGAAGCACTTTTTTCTTTAGCACACAGTCAGGTCATCAAAACAATCCCTATTCTCTGCCTCTAATTTCGATCTCTTTTAAATACTCCTTTCCAATAATGGGGGGAAAAAAACCTTCATCTCATTAGTTTCGGTTCTGTTTCTTCAGTTTTCTAGTGCTGCTGGGTATTTTAGTCTGTAGTTCAGAGCCTTATGATTAACTAAATATCTGAGGTTTCATATTTAATAAACCTGTTTCTGATTGTTTTGCCCCCTTGGGCTCGAGCCTCGTGTTGTATAGATGAATATATTTACTGTGTTCAATAAAGCTATACTTTTTTATGCTAACACTATGGCTACTTATATCTGAATGGACATGGTGTGGTGCCAGCAAGTTTCTGTCGTATGTTTCTTGAATGCAAAGATTAAAGTGAATTTCAGCTTTCTTTTTGCCCCACTTGACTTCATAATGCTCTGAAATGCCTTCTGTTTTTTTCAGAGTGATGGCCTTCCTGCCTTAGTAACCTTAAAGAAGGGTCTCGTTGCCTTAGCAAGGCAGTGGATGAAGTTCATTGTGGTGACCCCAGCCTTTAAAGGAGTCAGCTTGCACAGACCAACTCAGCCAGTGAAACTCCAGACAAATGCCTGCCGTGAGCATGAGGATGGACTTGGATTAGACAATGGAGGGGGTCTTCAGAGTGACACAAGTGCTGACGGAGCAGAGTTTGAATTTGATGCAGGTATTTTTGAGTTCTTCTGTCTATGTGAAAAATCATAGGGACACCGGTAGCTCCTTGCAGAGCATTGCATCTTCTTTAGTTAAAACTAACTGAAGAGTCTGCTTTTGGAAAGGGAAGAATAAGAAACATGACTGTAGTGTCTGGTGTGTTTTATGAAGTGTCAAGTGTGGTGAATTACAGTGAATGTGGTGAATTCAGGGTGTCTTTTGAGGAGAAAAAGCGAATTTCTGTGCTCCTGCAGCATGTTGAAGCATATTTATTGGACTCATTTCTTAGAGGAAGGAAGAACATGTCAAGGAAAAAATAAGAGACAAGCTTTTAGTCGAAAACTAAGATTAGTAGAGCATTTGTAACAAATTGGGTGCTATTGTGATTTCCTAAGTAGCTTTCTTGTGTGGTCATCCATTTTCTGCTTTTAGTTTACTTGGCACCCTCTACTTGAATACATTATATTATGTTTTTAGATTCAGCTTCATTTTGAAGCCACTGCTGCTGCCAATTACGGTTATAGTGTTAAGTAGTAATTGTAGTAATAATTATTACTTGTTTGGTGAAAAACAAAACAGGAGACTTTCTTCACATACTTTGTCTTGTTAGTGCACAAAATACATCAACTTAATAGTTCGCAAGTTTAGAATGAGCATTTTGTTGTGCAGCTTCTGATCTTAGTTAAGAATTGTAACATGCAATTCTTTGAACTCTCACAGGAATAGATTCAAACCTTCTTTGCCCTTTGTGAAGATGCTTTCTTCTTCTGTTTGATTTCGTGTTTTGTTTTTCCCCTTGCTTTTACTACTTTATTCACATGTGGTAGATTTCTGTTGCAAATCTACATATTACAAATTTAACATTAAGACACTGATTTAGTTTTGTGCTTGCTTTAGAGCAAAGTAGGAGCCACATAATGGAAAGGCATAAATAAATGCATATTTTTGGAGCACTCTCTTTTAATGTCTTGAGTAGACTTATTTTGTGTTTGTAGCATCTAAGAACAGTGCTGCTGTTCTCAGCATTGCCATGCTTATGGTTTGTGTTTTTTTTTCTCGAAGTAACCATTACATAATATTGAGGAAAAAGTAAGTTTTAAAAAATCAGAAGGAAAACTTGCTTTTAGTTACAAAGCAGGGTGCAGTTATTACCTTCATGTGAGCAGAACAAAGACGTTTGTGTGTAAAACTCGTGTGTAGTTATACAATATTAGGCAAACTTTTGCCCTCTCCAAAATATCTTCTTTGAGCAGAAACAGGCTATTTGAGTCAGTGAAGTATTTTAATTTCATGTCTGCTTGTGAATGAATGTACCTAATAATAATGTTCATTCTCCATATGTGTGTGTGTATATATATATAAAAAAAAATAGATTTTAAATCATGTCAACAATGCTTTACTTGGTTTCAGCTACTGTCAGTGAGCACACAATGCTCCTGGAGGGAACAGCGAATCGCCCTCCACCTGCTGGTGGCTCTTCTGGGCCTGTAACTGGTGCTGAGATCATGAGGAAATTATCCAAAACTCACACTCACAGTGATTCTGTTCTGAAAATAAAGGTGAGTTTCTAGCACCTTGCACAATGGGAAAGTGGTTTGTAGCTGACCTATTTGGAAGCAGTTTTGTAGGCTGCAGATGAATAAATGCTTGTCTAACAAGTAACTATGACACGTTTAAGGTCCTTACCTTAAAAAAGTAGCCCATAGTCTGCATCTGGTCTTGATTGTTTTTCTTGCCAATTAACTTCAGAGCCTCACTTAAAGACAATATTTATGTGCATTGTTTAAAAATGTGCATGAACTCTGAGGGCTTTCCATCCACTAATGGAAGCAGAAGTGAGGATTTAACTATCCTACACAATTCAAGGTTGGCAACGTGCTCAAATAACTTGCAGCAAGATAATGCAGCCCAAGCTGCAGGGCTCAGGAAGGGCACACTGCTGCCTCTCATTCAGCTTGGTGACCACCAGGAAGATCCCAAAGTCCTTTCCTGAAAAACCTGTTTCCCAGCTGGTCAGAGTCCAGCATCTACTGGTACATTTGTCCCCTCTCACAAATAGTTGCCTGCTACTAGTGCATACTGCTCCCTTCTGCTGGGCTTGCATGGTTTAGAGTTAAGTGGCCCAGATGCTTTGCTTGAAAGCTTGTCTGGCTTCTCTTCAGTTTTGAAGGCACAGAACATGCTTCATAGTTCTGAGATTTTAGATGGGCCAGGAGCCTTTCTCTTGGTGGCAGAAGCCACTAGCTTCCATTTCTCAACTTCCCCAGAGGCTGAGCTTACCTTTATACTAGGGATAGAAGAGACTGGTCCTTCAAAGGCCAAACTCAAAATGAGGCTTATATTCAGTGGTGTGCACTGCTCCTTTTGCAAACTTGCTTTAGGTGAATTCTACACATCTGCAGTTTCATTTATAAGTTGCTTGGCTTTTAAAATTGATTTTACATCTTAAATTGTTTTAATACTTGTGAATTCAGTAGCACTTTTAAGCGCAGTGTGGCATATAACTTGTCCCAAATGAGGTGCTACTTGTCCAGAAGTTTTCAGGAATGAGAATTTTATGGTTACTGGGTTCTGCTCTCATATTCAGATCAAATGTCACTTCCTTTTTGCAGTTTATACGATGTTTGTTTCTTATTCTCCACAAGGGTATCCATCCATATCATTCCTTAAGTTACACCAGTGGAGATACAGCTACAGATTCACCAGTGCATGTTGGCCGTTCTGGAATGGCAGTCAAAGAAAGTCCAAGAAAAGAGAGTCTGCTCAGCTATCTCACTGGGAGCTTTCCCAGCCTGCATAATCTCTTGGAAGGGACTCCTCAAAGAAGTACAACTGCTGTTAAAAGTAGTTCTTTAACAAGAACAGGTATGATGTAGTGTCATAACCTTAAGGGAGGGGAAGGGAGGACTTATTTTCTTGTCAATGATTTAGAAAAGGTCCTGTATTTTCACTGTTTAGGATCTTCACTTACTCCCTCCAGATAGGAATTATAGGTTGTAATAATAGTTCCTGTACATCACTGCACCATTCCATTACCTAGAAGTAAGCAATAAGTACATCAGGTTGGGAAAGAAATTACAACTAAGAAAATAAATAAAACGTTTTCCTTTTGCGTAGCCTTACTACTTCTTGAGTATAATACATAATTGTTCCAGTAAGTCTCTCTGAATGGTTAAGGTAATGAATTGATCACTCTTTATTTGTCATTTTTTTTTCTAGTCCTTGTAAGGAGCTCATAAAGTGAACTAATGTTGAAGTAACTTATTGTTACTGTATATTATTGTTAATGTATATTAACTTTCATGTTTTTAGTAATGGTCTTATGAACAAATGTGTTCTGTAGAGGTTGGAGATACACCCACTGACATGTATCCTGCATTATTGTTCAGAGTTCAACATGTATAAAGAAAAAGATACATTTGATTATTGCATTTTCTCTAAAATCTCTCTCCTTTGCTGTCAGGGAATGAAATATTATTCAGAAGAAAAGGTATTTTGGTTTCTTAATGACTCTTTTCCTCTAAATAACGGTAGATAGAAACAAATGCAGACCACTTGTAGTGCTGCATCCATTAGTGCCATAGTGTGATGTCTGTGGTAGCACCAGTAGTAGTCTGACATTCAGTTTACTGGATTATACCTTGAGGATTAGGTTTACTTTTGTAGTGAATAGGTGTTGTCAGTAAAATTATGCTGTGTTCCTGGCTTTTACTGTCTGATACAAATACTAAAGCTTCTGATTTATCTACATAGGAAATACTGTGGCCACAGACATGTTATCTGAACATCCTTTGCTGTCTGAACCATCTTCTGTGAGTTTCTATAACTGGATGTCAAATGCTGTGGGGAACAGAGGAAGTGTAGTCCAAGAAAGTCCTGCCACCAAATCTGGACACAACAGTCTTCCAACAGGTATTGCTATTCACAGCTGAACTGAGGAGATGATTCTAGGTTCTGTGTTTACCACATTATTTCTCCAAGTAAATGAGCAAGTGACTTCAGTTTATCAGATGTAAATACTGCTTGTGGCACTTGTCAGCAAAGGGAAAATGAATAAATATGATACAAGCAAAGCTGCTGTTTTAATTTCTCTCATCCTGCCTTCAAAAATAGATCATGTTCTTAAATTTGGAGCTGTAAATGTAGCTTCCCACACCATGGGTAGCTGCCAAAAACTAAGCCATAATATCACCTTCATTTGCAGGGTTCCATGGGGTTTGCTAGTTGTTTTTAATCTGGTTTGTGTTTGCTGGGTTCGGAATAAAGATTTTGTATGTTGGAGGCATTGCTTTTTCTCACTTCCATTTTGAAACTAAACATTTTGAGAGTAACCTTCTTCAGAGATGGGTATAAGAAAATGGAGGAAAAAGTACAGAAAATCTGATGTGTTGTTAAAGCAGCTTGAAGCTACTTATTGCGGCATATTTATTAGTCTTCTAAGCATATCATCACTCAATCCTTAAATGTGTCTTAGCTATCTTTTTCACTAAAACTATATTTGAATGTTTCTTCTCTTAACAGGTTTTCAACCACAACATATGGGATNTTCTGGGAGGGGAGTTATGTTTCTGTATTACCTTTTAACCTTGTATATTTCTGTCTATAACTGTATATACTGTAAATATCTGCCTGTATATTGTGCTAGCTGTAAATATAAGCTTCATTCGTATTTCCAGAGCTGGCTGAGTCTAGTCTGGGTGACTTCTAAAGTATGTGGGGGCGGGGAACACCCAAACCACCACATTAGGCAATAAAAAGTTAATTTAATTTGCTTTTAAAATTAAACAAATAGTCTGATCCTACGAAGCATCTTTGTGCTGTACATGCTGTTTAAGTGGTGTGGCTGATCTGTAAACGAATGTGTGTTGCTCTGCAGAAGGAATCACCAAAGTGTAGTTTTCCGTTTATTGATTGATTTCAGAAAAAAATGTAGTTTTTCCTACTGGAACAGGATCAGTTTATTCACAAGCTTATGTTCCTGAAATGAAGATTTAGTGATTTTAGCCCAGACATAGATTTATCCAAAACATTTTTCTGTGGAGGTGTGTAGCCACGACTCTCTGATATGTGCTGCAAGCTCAAGTTCTGAAAAATCAGGAATAATTTAGGTTGGCAGAGCAGCTCTGTCTCATGGAAGTTGAGGCCACCCCCGGCTCACAATGCAGTTGATTCAGCATTGATCTGCCCTGTGCTGCAAGTCTGATTAGCTGTGAATAGAGCAACTGCAGGGATGTGGCTGTCCATAGCCATTTTATGAAGGAGCCATTTGGCAGGAGACTAATCTATAGAGATCTAATTAGTGGATCTTGCATTGTGTGATGGTTTGGGTGTTACCTGCTCCCCCCCCCCCCTCCCCCAACTTTGGAAGTCACCCAGACTAGACTCATCTAGCTCTGGAAATTGAATGAAGCTTATGTTTACAGCTAGCACAATATACAAGCAGATATTTACAATATATACAGCTATATACAGGAATATACAAGTTAAAAGGTAATACAGAAACACAACTCTCCTCCCAGAAACCTGAGTCCCCAGGAGGGCTCTCAACTGCCCTTCCACCTTTCTCCCACCCCTCTCCCTTACCCCAGATCTTGCCTTACGCCCGAGGAAGATTGGAGGATCGCCCAGGGGGGTTAGAAAGCAGGTGGATTAATTGGAGAGACAGCAGGTTAGGTTGGAGAGAAAAAATGCAGCCCAATGCCCAGACACAGAGCAACTTCCTTTATCTATGTTTGTGTTCTTGTTCTTATACATCTCAGCAAGCCTATGAGTGAAGTAGACATCACCATTGTTTTCTTCTCACAGCCTGTAATGTAGTTCTTCTCACCAAAACATTCTAGCTAGCTTCAAACTAGCACACATTGGGACTAATAAAACCCAAAAGCACATGGAAAGCCAACAGCAAGTATCTATAGCTGTGGATAATCTTTCTTTTTATTGATGATGTCAGCTACCAAGCCTGTAAACTGTTCCAGTTTAAACAGGAACGAAGTACTCTTAGCAATACAAAAGCCTTGGAAGGGAGATCAAAAAGAAGGAAATATGTTTGCACTTTCCAAATATGAGCTGGATTTACCTCTTTTACCCGTTTCAGCAACATCAAAACTGTCTCTTTATCCCACACGCCACTTGTGGCAGGTTTTAGACCTGACTGGAATTCTGACTTCCTATGTGTATAGAATGTGTTTCTGTATAATTAATCGTGCTGAATTTAATAGAATTGGTGGTGTTTAAATTTGCTGTGCTGTTAGTGTTCCATGAGTATTTATTTTACAGGTGTGGCACCCAATCTTCCTACTATACCTTCTGCTTCAGACTTCAACACAGTTTTGTCCAGTGACCAGAACACCTTGGATGGCACACACTCGCAGCACAGTACCAGTCAGGATGATATTGCAGGTGTAGAAGAAGGTAACCAGGGCTTTCCTGCTGTCCAGCTAGCAGATGCACAGGTAGGTGTGGTTTGCTGATGCATTTTGGAGTTCTGCAGAGCAAAACTTGTTACCATGTTAAAAAAGAAAATATTTTTACAACAATAAAAACATTATTGTGGTTTTGTACACACTTCTTATGCATTCCTGTGCCAAGATGAAAGGCTCAAGAAACCTCTGAGGTGTTCCATAATTAACTGTGTGAATGGTGGTTAATAGAGCTTTGTTTTATAACTTCAAAGAATACATTGCAGCATTGCAGAGTTGGGGCTCTTCAGCCTGGAGAGGAGAAGGCTTCGAGGAGACCTTATAGTGGCTTTCCAGTATTTGAAGGGAGCCTACAGGAAAGCTGGGGAGGGACTATTTACACGGTCTAGTAATGTTAGGACGAGGGGGAATGGGTTTAAGCTGGAAGAGGGAGATTCCGACTGGATGTTAGGAGGAAGTTCTTTACAGTGAGGGTGGTAAGGCACTGGAACGGGTTGCCCAGGGAGGTTGTGGATGCTTCCTCCCTGGAGCTGTTTAAGGCCAGGCTGGATGAGGCCTTGAGCAACCTGCTCTAGTGGGAGGTGTCCCTGCCTATGGCAGGGGGTTGGAGCTGGATGATCCTTGAGGTCCCTTCCAACCTAAACCATTCTATGATTCTATGATTCTATGATTTATAGAATTTAACCTAGTTCTCCAAAGTACTTGAGGGAAAAATGCACAAACCTTGCTCTTCAAGCTAGCACTGAGTGCTCAGCAATCTGTATAGTCAATCTTTTTACTTAAGAAGTCCATAAAGCTTCTTTTTTATCCTCCTTCCTCTTCTACAGCACTGTCAGTAACATGTAAAACTGTTCTTTATTATGTAGAATATAGGAGGAATCTACACAATAAGGAATGGTGGGTTTTGTTTTGTAGGTTGTTTTCAAACCTTTACTAAGTTACACAGGAATCCAGTCTCAGGATGCAGTGCCACTCTGCTACAGAATGTACTTTGGAGAGTACCTTTCGTTCTCGGGAACCTTGGACTGCTTAAGGGCAGACATTGTTGATTCAGATACAGCAAAGGAAAGAAAAAGCAAGCGAGCTCGAAGGTATGTTGTGAGAGATCTGAAATTATGTGTGTCATTTAAAGAATAGAAATTAAGGTTTTCATGTGAAGACATAGAATTCCAGAGTACTTCCATAGAATAAGGAACAGTCTTCCATTATTTTAATCTTATCTAGTTTATCTCCTGTTAAAATATATACTTAGGTTAATTTTCTTAGGGAATGCTTTTGAAATTTCAAGTATTCGAATCTTGGCCAGGTTTGAAAAATGGAGTCTGGGGAACTGGTGGGAAGAATAGTAGGGAAAATTTGAGAAGCTCTTAAATGCTGTTTTGTAATTAATCCTGTAAATGAGGTTGTAGCTTTCAGTATAAATGCTGAATCTTCTCTCCGTCCCCTTGATGATTTTGGACAAAGCTTTATGTTATGGTGGTGAGGTTGCATGACAAAATAAGTTTAGATAGCACTGAATGATTACTTTGTGAGTAGCAGGCAGTATGAAAGTCTAAAATTCCATTTTTTAATGTGTAGATCTATGGTAGGAAGGTGATATCCTGAGGGAAATAAGTGATTCAGTGAATCAGATATACCACTGCATTTAAAAAAAAAACCAACAAACACCACCATTTGACCATCATAAAAAGAAACAAAGTAGTAACTTGTACCTTTTATTTCCTTAGGCAAGGAGCTGTCAATCTTCCTCCTCTTGAATTCAAACCAGCTTTGATGTTAGAAACTTTCAGCATTAGTGCTGTTGTAATGGAGAAGTCCATGTGCACACCTCACAACTCCACCAACGCCCTTTCTTTCCATGACTTGAACAAACGCTATTACAATACTTTCCACTGTAATTTTACCATTTCCTGCCAGTCCATAAGCCAGCATGTGGACATGGCTCTGGTTCGCCTCATTCATCAGTTCAGCACAATGATTGATGATATCAAAGCCACCCAGACAGACATCAAACTGAGCAGATACACAGCTGGATCAGCCTCTCCAACGCCTACTTTTAAAACCCGCAAACACAGAGACTTCCGCTCTTCTGACTTCAGCCGAAGCTCTCGAGGCAGTCTTAATGGAGGGAACAGAGTGAACAACACCAAGAGCAAACGAACAAACAATGAGAACAACAAAAAAGAGTCTCGAAACAAGAATTCCTTGGGGAGGTCAGAAAGAAGAACTTCTAAAGTGTCCCGCAAAGGTTCAAAAGATGTCGTTGACCACATGACTATTCACATGGATGACTCTGATTCTATCACAGTGTCAGAACAGAGTGAACCTTCTGCCGAGTGCTGGCAAAATATGTATAAACTCCTGAACTTCTATTCACTCATTTCTGACCCGACTGGGATTTTAGAGAAGTCTTCTGAAACTTTTGGGCCAACAGGTAAACTAGTTCATGAAAACAAATAGTTGTAGAGTGTTGCTCAAGTCTATTCTTTTACAGCTTTGATCGTAAGGCCGTTTTTGAAAGTTACCTCCTTATCTGGCAAAGCTGGCAGCTTGTGGCTTGGACAGGTACACTCTGATATGGGTCAGGAAATGGCTGGAGGGCCGGGCTCATAGAGTGATGGTGAATGGTGCCACATCAAGTTGGCACTTGGTGCCATAGCCTAGTTGATTGGATAGGGCTGGGTGATAGGTTGGACTGGGTGATCTTGGGGGGTCTCTTCCAACCTGGTTGAGAGGAGCTGTAATTGATTCTCTGAGGTGATGTGCAAAACAAAACAAAAAAACAACTTTCCTGGCTTTACAGTATCCTTTGGTTCCTTCAGTTCTGAACTTAGTGACATGTGTGTTTACCGATGATCCTTGGTTTCAAGCACAAATATAAATCAGATGTGCCAAGGATTTCTTGCAAAGTATCCTTCAGTAACTCCTTTGTGTTTCTGTAGGTGTTCGAAGCCCAACTGAACCTGCTTGCAGGGTGGTGTTTGAGAACGAGCAGGATAACAGCAGGGATGCACAGAGGAAGCGCAGCCTGGTGACTTCGGAGCCACAGCATGTCACTCTCATAGTCTTTGGGATAGGCATGGTGAACCGGACCCACCTGGAGGCAGACATAGGTGGTCTGACAATGGAGTCTGAACTGAAGAGAATCCATGGCAGCTTCACCCTGAAAGAGAAAATGAAAGGTGGGACAAGCAGAAATTAATTCTGTGATTAAATTCAGTGGGAGCTTTACCTGTTTGTGTCTGCACGTAGTGATACCAATGTGGATGTGCATCCATTGTAATATGCTTTGTTTGTACATAGCTGTACATTGTACTATCCACACACAAAAATAACAACATTCAGCACATTATTTTAACTAGGATGTTGAAGGATTGTAAAAGGATGCAAGCTTTTCAGACAATGCCACGAAAGGAAATCCTTGTAGAAGAAAGGCAGTCCTTTCATTGCTGAAAGCTTGCTTCTTGTCACAGTTTAAATTTGATATTGCTTGTTGTGACAACTAAAACTCAATTTTTCAGTTATTTTTGTGGTACAGTATATTTGAAAGTACACCTTGGTCTGAAGTGCCTGAAAGTATTTTACTGAATTACATGCTCTTAAGTACCTTTATTTTTTTTTTTGAAGATGTACTGCATCAGAAGATGACTGAGACATGTGCCACTGCTCACATAGGAGGTGTCAATATCGTCCTGCTGGAGGGAATTACCCCAAATATCCAGTAAGTACAAATCTGACAGTTCAAGTGTACAGAAGTGGTATCAGTTGTATGGCAGTAATGGTGTGTAACCTAATGTGGGGAAAGCACTGATGATATGTCTTTAGGCAGAATCCATGAAGTTATAAGAGTTTGGTGGCAACCATGCAGTGTGCTTGAGTTTGACTTGTAAAGCCAATTGCATGTGCGCATTGACAGGAAACCTTTCTGTGGAAGGCCTGTCTGAGTAAGCTGAGAAGGAATCTGGTGAATGTTCTAGTAGGTTTCAGTCTAGGGCACCCCATCACACAAGATTTAAATGTAGTTATGTGAATATGAATATTCCTGCTCCTTTCTATTTTTAATAAAAGGTAATAAATTCAGAACTGATTGTACAGTCACACTGTAAATAGATAAGTGACCTGACTGAGAAATTGTAGGTCCTCTTGTCAAAAGGAAGAAATCAAATTTCCTGTAATCAGAGCATTGTGTTCCATACGATGTACTTACAGAAATTTTATCATATCACATGTGTTTTCTGTCCCACTTCTAAATGCTTTTCCATGTTCAGAGGTTCCATTAAGCCATACAAGATTTTTAGGGAGTATTTAACCTACTGGTGCTGATTATTCCAATTTGAAATCTGTTGTTTTTTTTTTAACAGATATATTTTTGAACTCCCACAATGCATGATATTTTTCTTTCTACAGTTCTAATATCCATTTTTCACTTCTTATGTTATTTACACAACTTAGTAGGGGAGGAGAATCACTTCTTATGCATGAACATCTTGAATTGTTTGCTCAGTCTCCACGTTGTTGGGGTTTTTTTATTTGCCAAGTTCACATACTCAGAAAGGGCATGCATTATTTTCCTTTGTTGCTAGCTTAAATTCTTTGTTTGAATTGCAAAACAACATTTTAACTACAAGTTTGTGTAATACAGATCACCCTCATGCAGTATGAACATTAGCTGGGTAACCCTCAGTATGTGATCTGGGTTTGGAATACTCATGTTGTGGAAAAGGGGCTGAGAGATACAACTTGAGTCTCTCCTTTAGTTTCTGTTTAGATTGGAAGATGCTATGGAGAGATACAGAGAATTTCATTTATGCCCCCAGCTAAATTGCTTCCAATAGTTGTATTCCAGAGGGATAGATAAAAGTTCTCATCTGTCAGATGTGTAGGGTTTCTGAAGGTGTCTGAAATTCTTCCTGTCTGTTTTATGTCATAATCTTACTGAGCTCCCGTATAGGGAGGGTACAGAATGAAAGGGGGGAAATGCTGGTATTTGTAACAACAGCAAACAGCATACCTTAACAAACCCAAAACCTTCAGCTTGGTAAATCTGAAAGTTGTGTCATATTGTGGGTTACAAGTAATTAACTGACTAATTTTGCATGGATGTTTATTCTTTATTTGCTTTGTTTTTGTTTTTCTTGCTTTCTCTTCAATCTTCATCTGTAGACTGGAGGATTTTCCTACATCTCCTACAAGCACAGCCAAACAAGAGTTTCTGTATGTCATATTACTATGTTTAATAGTCTTGCAATTAACTCTGTGTTGTGTAGCTAATGGCTGCATTCCTCTTGTGTGTGTTTATGTAGGCAGATATTGCTTGAAAACATTTTAGTTTGGCATCTACTGTTACTTAGATGACCTTTTAATATAGCCTGATAAAGATACGACCAAAACAAAGGCCCTTGTAAATGTTAGCAATCTAGCTTTAGAGCCAGGTATTAGACTACATGGTCTCTACTGCAATGCTAGAATGGTTCCACTGCTTATTAAGCTCTTTAGATCTGCTTTGGTGCTTATTTTAATGAGGTAAATAATGTTGATAAATCTGAAGGAGCAGACAAATTAGATTTGCTCTGAACTTGTTAAGGAGCTCCTGTGGTTGGAGTGATTGTACCTGTTGTGACTTCATCATCAATAGGACCATTCCTTTTGTCTTTATGAAGTTCTGTGCTGGGTTTAATTGTTAGGCACTCTGACCAAGTTATGCTAGCACAAAATGTTTCCCTTAAACGATGCCTGTGCATGTGCTGCTCGTGACATGCTCTTCATGTCTCCCAGATCTGTATGTGTCAGTGCAGGTCTTTTCTTTCTAGTTGCTTTCTGACTTCTGATGCTACTGTCCAGAGGATCTTACTGGAGTAGTGGTCAAGGTGGGAAATGTTACATGGGCAACCTAGAAGCCTTGTCACACAAGGACTCTGCAGTACTCTGAGAGGAAAGGTTATGTAGGCAAAAACTGTGAGGCTTTTTGTTTCTTTTCTTTTTCTCTCTCTTTCCTAAAGCAGTATTCTGAACATGGGCTTCTTTTGCTGCTTTAGACCACTGGGTTTTGAAAGGACTTCTTACGACTGCTGTTACACTGTTTGTGTGTTTTCAGTGCTATAATAACACAGGATTAACTTTAAAATGTCCTTATAGATGTAGCTCTGGAAGTAAAGGTAATTGTCTGAAAAACTGCAAGTGGTGTAAAGAAAATATTCAGGGGTTTGTTCCTTTTTGTCTGGTAGCAACATTAAAGCAGTAAGGTCATACTGTTTTGTGTAGTGTATTGCTGAAGAGTTGTATCTGTTGTCATATGATGTAGTCAACAGAAGTATAAATGATTAAAAGGATTGGAGAAATCCATGTAGGATATGTCTGATGGAGAATCATTAACACAATACTGCCTCTGGCTCAAGAAGTAAACCCGATGGCTATGGTTACGGGAAGAATCACTTTATCTACACCCCACATAGCTGCTACTGCTTTCATTTTCATCTGACTCCGTGGCAGTTCCTCAGCTTATTATGACTCTCCTGCTGATGGTTTTCCCCTCTGTTTATCTGACATTCCCATAAATCTGCTAGGTTGAGTGATGTTTTTGTAGCCTGTCCTGTAGTAGGACAAGACTTTTTTCTTTTTTTTTTTTTTTCTGGGGAGTGATTATTTATGGGATTGATTGAAGAACATAGAATTGCTTCCTGCTGGTAGGTATACAGCTTAAATATCATTGGATGATTTTAGTAATATTCAACCACATCTGTAACAGGCAAATCACCCTAGGTAAGCAAACTGCAGATTTATGATACGCAGTGCTCATTCCAAGTCACAGAATCATTTTGGTTGGAAAAGACCTTTAAGATTATTGAGTCCAACCCTTATCTAACTACCAAGTCTAGTGCTAAACCATGTCCCATATCGCATATATAGCCGAACGGTTCTTCTGCATTGCTTTATGAACCATATCCTCCTTAACGTTAAAATAAAGTTTAGACTTCATATTTTGTCAATAAAACATCACCATTTGCAAACCCATTTATCACTTGGTAGTACTTATTGCTAAGTGAGTGTTTCCTCTGTTGATCTTTTTGAATGCTAAAATCAGATTTTACTGGGTCTTCTTAAGAAAAGGATGATATTAGATTGTTCCACGAAGATGATCAGAGGGCTGGAGCACCTCTGCTATGAGGACAGGCTGAGAGAGTTGGGGCTCTTCAGCCTGGAGAGGAGAAGGCTTCGAGGAGACCTTATAGTGGCCTTCCAGTATCTGAAGGGAGCCTACAGGAAAGCTGGGGAGGGACTATTTACACGGTCTAGTAATGTTAGGATGAGGGGGAATGGGTTTAAGCTGGAAGAGGGGAAATTTAAACTGGATGTTAGGAGGAAGTTCTTTACAGTGAGGGTGGTAAGGCACTGGAATGGGTTGCCCAGGGAGGTTGTGGATGCTTCCTCCCTGGAGGTGTTTAAGGTCAGGCTGGATGAGGCCTTGGGCGAGCTGCTCTAGTGGGAGGTGTCCCTGCCTGTGGCAGGGGGTTGGAGCTGGATGATCCTTGAGGTCCCTTCCAACCTAAACCATTCTATGATTCTATGATTCTATGAAATGAAAGGCTCTTATTTGTTCCTGTCTGTGAACATTTGTCTGTGTTATGTGCAGCCCAGTGTGCATAAATTCAGGTCTTACCTTCTGCAAAAACAGTTGAACAGGTGTTTTTGCAATGCATGACTTGTAGCTCTCTTAAATGTAGTGTAGTTGTTTGTGGCATGTAGTGCATCTCTGTGTGTGAAGTGAAAGCAAAAGGAATGTATCTGTAGTTTACAAACAAAACACTTGGATGAATACTTAAAAGGTCAGCTAACACTTAAAACCCCTCCAACATTTTAACATAACACTAGAACCGTTTCGAGGGATGTGCAAATAAATCCTATTTCCTTCTCTGTTAGAACTGTTGTGAAATGCAGTATTGCCAAATCCCAGGCCCTGTATAGTGCCCAAAGAGGGCTGAAAACAAACAACGCTGCTGTAGTCAAAGTTGGAGCCATCAGCATCAACATCCCTCAGCACCCTGCCACGCTGCACAGCATGATGGTACGCAGCTCTCACCAGCTCTCCAAGCAGATTTCGGATCTCATCAGGCAGCCTTCAACTGCGTAAGTGCTGCCTGTATGGCACTGGATGCCATCCCATTTATGGGCTTGTGCTGCTTTGAACATGTGTGGGAGGGTCAGGCTCATCATACTTTGTGTTAGAATAACAACAAGCCCTTTATCATCTCTCTGTTGGTAAACAGGCCCCAGCCTACCAAAGAAGATGTTGCAACTCCTTTGCCCTCTGAAAAGACTCCAACAAGCATTAATCAAACACCTGTTGAAACTAATGAGTTTCCTCAGCTGCCAGAAGGCTTAGAAAAGAAGCCTATAGTTCTGAAATTCAGTGCCATGATAGACGGGATAGCTATTGGAGCAGCACTCCTGCCCTCTCTGAAGGCAGAATATAAGATGGGAAGGATGAGGAGTCACGGCATGACAGGTAACAGCTCTCTGAAACTTTGCAAACGTTGTGCTTTTCATTTGACCGTGTTAGAAGCATCCAAGAGGACCCAATACCTCTGATGAATTATTGCTAAGGCTTTGAATCTGTCATTACAGGCTTATTTTTTTGGATGTGGACAGCAATCAGATGGGGCCATGTAGAGCATTTACACTAGTTGTTATACACAGCTGCCAGAGAAAGAAAATGTAAACAGATGAAGACATGTATACATTCATATATAGTTTGCTCCAGGAAGCTTCCCTCTCACTGTTAAATCCTTGATTAATTAAATTCTGTTTTGTAAGGCTACTTGAGAATAGAATCATCGAATCAGTTAGAATTGGAAGGGACCACAAGGACCATCTAGTTCCAACCCCTCCCTAGGGCAGGGACACTCTACCCTAGATCAGGCTGCCCAGAGCCGCATCCAGCCTGGCCTAAAGAACTTTCTCCTCACATCCAGTCCGAACCTACCCACCTCCAGCTTTGCTTCATTATCCCTAGTCCTGTCACTGCCTGATCATAGAATCAACCAGGTTGCAAGAGACCTCCAAGATCATCCAGTCCAACCTAGCACCAAGCCTTATCCAGTCAACTAGACCATGGCACTAAGTGCCTCATCTAGTCTTTTCCTGAACACCTCCAGGGACGGTGACTCCACCACCTCCCTGGGCAGCCCATTCCAATGCCAATCACTCTCTCTGTGAAGAACTTCCTCCTAACATCCAGCCTATACTTCCCCCGGCACAACTTGAGACTGTGTCCCCTTGTTCTATTGCTGGTTGTCTGGGAGAAGAGACCAACCCCCACCTGGCTACAACCTCTCTTCAGGTAGTTGTAGACAGTAATGAGGTCACCCTGAGCCTCCTCTTCGCCAGGCTAAACAACCCCAGCTCCCTCAGCCTCTCCTCATAGGGTTTGTGTTCCAGGCCTCTCACCAGCTTTGTTGCCCTTCTCTGGACACGTTCCAGCACCTCAACATCTCTCTTGAATTGAAGGGCCCTGAACTGGACACAGTACTCAAGGTGTGGCCTGACCAGTGTTGAGTACAGGGGAAGAATAACTGGCCACACTGTTCTTGATACAGGCCAGGATGCAATTAGCTCTCTTGGCTGCCTAGGCACACTGCTGGCTCATCTTCAGCTACTATCTACCAGTACCCCCAGGTCCCTTTCTTCCTGGCTGCTTTCCAGCCACTCTGTCCCCCTAAAAAGTCCCTCTCCAGCTTTTTTGTACGTACCCTTCAGATACTGAAAGGCCACAAAAAGGTCACAACAGAGCATCCTCTACTCCAGACTGAACAGCCCCAACTTCTTTAGTCTGTCCTCATAGGAGAGGTGCTCCAGTCCTTCTCTGGACACACTCCAGCGTGTCCACATCCTTCTTGTAATGGGGGCTCCGGAACTGGATGCAGTACTCCAGGTGTGGTCTCACCAGAGTGGAATAGAGGGAGAGAATCACCTTCTTTGACCTACTGGCCACACTTCAAATACTTACAGGGCCTCAGTACAGATGATGTGGTTTGCCTGACTCCCTTCTCTATCTAATTACAGTGAAGTCTGCATTTTCTCTGAATCATGTAGGTGGATATTTTTAGCTCTAGAGGTCTGTGTACTTCAGTAACATTTAAAAGATGTTTTTAATTCCAGAAGGGTTTTTTAAAGTTAAGGACAAATGAAAAATTATTTTGCCATCCATATCTTTTCTTTCCCCGTCTTCCTTTTACAGGTGCCCAAACAAGATTTAATTTTGAGCTTCCAAGCCATAGATTGCGCTTCACTTCAAAAGTCTCTGCGACTGATATGTCAACTATTCCTCCTTCAGCAAGTCTCAACCTTCCTCCTGTCACTATGTCAGGCAAATACATCATGGAAGAACATGATACTTACTCAGACCAAATCTGGAGCATAGATGAACTGCCTGCTAAGCAAGGCTACTACCTGCAGGGGAACTACTTGCGTTGTGTGGCTGAAGTAGGTGTTGAAGACATAGTCATCTTAATGTGCTCTTCTGTCACATATTCTATGTGCATCTTTGTAGTGTTTAATAACCTTCTTCCTTCAGAACTCTTGAGTTTACAGGTTGATCCAAATTTTGTGACACAAGTAGAACTTTTTCAGTCCTTAGTCTGATGAGCTGCCCACATATTAAGGAGTCAAGACCTCTATGTTGGAGGATTTTGAACATGTTATTTTGTGCAAATAAATATTGAAGATGAGTTTTGAACCGTTTTTTAGAATGGCAGTGTTTCTCATCAGTGAAGCAGATAAAAATGTGTTATGCTGTTGACTCAGCATCACTTTAAATGGAAAGCTAACTGTAACATGTCAGATAATGCCATATATTTTGCAACAAGAAGTATTTTAACCCAGATTTCTTGTTTTATAACTGGTTTATTTTTGCATGATTAGACAGCTCTATAGATGGGAGAAGCTATATATATCCTTACTAAAAGATAGAAAGTTTTCTGTTTGATACAGAGTGTTCTACTCCCAAGTTCTGTTTGTGTACCAATTTCCACAGTTACTACTCAGAGAGAGAAATTGATGCTGCTTTAAAGAAATTTGTCTGGTGGGGAAAAGTGAGGCTTTTCTACTACCTATATTTCTTTAGTCAGAAAAATGCTCTGGTGTATTTGCAGTTGAGGCTGCTGATGGTTTACGTCTTCGTTGAAGAAGTTCAATTAGGTGCTGCTTTTTGTTCAATGCATTTGAGTTATTTCCTGGTTAAAGAAAGATCTTAGGGGTTTCAAATCTGTTTGGCATGTAAAACAGCATGGAGGGGCTGCTTACCAAAGGCAAAACCCAAGTCCAGGTAGTTTCAGAGAACATTTTTATATTTTAAAACTCTTACCCAGATTCCTTAGAAATATTCTTCAAGATGAGATTGGACACATAATAAATTTACTGTTGAGGAGATAGTGAACATCTTCCTCTATGGTGACTTAATGATGCACTTTTACAGGTTGACAGCTTCTTAATATGTTGTCCTGATAATTATTTACTATCTGGAATTAAGTAAAATTTTGCATACTTCCATGAACATTAAGCTCTGAATTTTATTGTTTAAGATAAACTTGAGCAGGAGAATAATTTTTCTTCATAAAATAGCCTAAGTCCCCTAATTTTCTGGCAGGCTTTTACAACAGGGGAAAAAAAAAAAAGTCCAAACTGTTTGATGCTCTTTTGTTTAATGTCAGTAACAATATAATTTCATCTGGAAAGATGCCTGAAAATGTATCAAACAGTGCATTTTTAACATAAATATGACAACCTGTTTAAAGCTTGTTCTAAAATGTTGTATTTCTACAGGTGGGTTCCTTTGAACATAACCTCACAACTGATCTCTTGAATCATTTAGTCTTTGTACAAAAGGTGTTCATGAAGGAAGTCAATGAAGTCATACAGAAGGTTTCAGGTAAGCAAAACACTTAAAAATATCTTTGAGTTCTTTAAATATTATTTGGTGGTTTGATAGTTTTTGGGATCAGCTCTTCCCAGGGCCTCTGTTGTTTCAAATTCCAACTCTGCTCCTTGGAATGCTAGATGCAGACTGATGGTGTATGTTAGAGAGAGAATGTTACAGAGTGACCAATGTAAATAAATATTCCAAAGCAGGTGAAATTTGAAGTAGCTTGATTTTCACACTGTTTGAGCTATCGTAAAAGGATGTAGTGGTTTGGGTGTTCCCTGCCCCCTCCACTTTAGAAATCACCCAAACTAGAACTCAGCCAGCTCTGGAAATATGAATGAAGCTTATATTTACAGCTGGCACAATATACAAGCAGATATTTACAGTATATACAGTTATAGACAGAAATATACAAGGTAAAAGGTAATACAGAAACACAATTCCTCTCCCAGAAACCTGAGTCCCCAGGAGGGGCTCTCAACTGCCCCTTCACCTTTCCCTTACCCCAGTCCCAAGGAAGAAGAGAGGTTCGGCCAGGGGGTTAGGAAGCAAAGTGGATTAGTCCAAAATGGAGGGTTAGGTTAGAGAGTAAGATGCAGCCCAGCCAGTTCCCCAGCAGCAGCCCAAGCGAGAGAAGTGCTGAGAGTGTGTTACCTATGTTTTAACTTATGTTTTTATACATCTCAGTAAGCCTATGAGCAAAGTAGACATCACCATTGTTTTCTTTTCACGACCTGTAATCTAATTCTTCTCACCAAAACATTCTAGCTAGCTTCAAACTAGCACAAAAGGCTATTGTAGAAATACAGAGAGGTTTTAGTGGAAAGGTTGGTTAACAGTTGGAAACATCTGTAATGTTGTAATGTGTAATGGAGGGATAATTAATTAATGCATGATGGTATTGGTTAAAAAAAATGATTTTGTTTATTAATTTTCAATATTCAGGAGTCTTACCCCCCCCCCCAACCACTAATTTTAATAATAGTAACAGGTTCTTCACAACAGTCATGAAAAGCATTGCATAAAGGAATGACTGGATCTAGAACAAATAACTAGCAATAATAAAACATAAACTCAATTGAACTGGAAGAGAAGGTTCTTGTGGTCAATTATACCACTGCCTACTAGATGGACTCAGGAAGCTCCTTTCTGCTTATGGCAGAAAGCAATTAGTGAATTACAAGAGGCAATAAGTATTTACTCACTAAGTATTAGTCTCCCAACTCGCGAGGCTAGCTGCAGCTTCAGACAGCACCCAAACACGTCCTGGTATCTGTACAATCTGTGCATCCCTTCCAGGGCTCCTTTTCTTGGCAGATGCAGGCAGGATGTCTTGTAATGTGCAGTCTTGGCACAATGTCACGCAGGTTATACAGACCTATTGCATGAAGGCATTTAAAGCCTATTCCTGGTAAACTCAAAACAATCTCCAGGCAAACTAGGCCAAAGCACAGGGCTTACTATTCAGCAGAGCTAACTTACAGCTTAGCAAAGCATAAAGCTGCAGAAGGCAATGGCAGAATCACTGCCAGAAGCAGAGAGCTCAATAAGCAGGAACAATGGCAGCAGCAAGCATGAATGGCAGCAGAGCACATTGTGTTACTTGCTTATCCCTTTTAATCAATACAGCCCAGGACTAATGGGCCTTTGGACACTGAATAGCCAATCAGAATGGCATTTTTCCAAGCCTGACTATATTAGGTGAAGTCATAGGTTTACTTGACCCAAATTTGGGAAAACCTAGGCCTTGCATGAGGCAGGCACAGAACAAGTGTTTGTACCTTGTTTACCACAGAATGTAAACAGGAGCAAAACAAGTCTGGACAAGCCAGAGTTCTTAGACTCAGTGGCTCCAGGTTCTTTGTTCTCTCTCCTCCAGTTGCTTCTCCCCAAAACAGAGGGAGGGAGACCAGAAAGCATGTCTGGTCAAGCCACGACATGTTCAAGTCTATTTTGGCCTATTCTGGCCTACCACGACAGAAAGATAAACTAAGAAGTGGTTTCTAAGTGAAAAGGGTGTCTGTGTATGCATCTACATACTCCTTTCGTATAGAATCAGTCAGGGTTGGAAAGGAACACAAGTTCATCTAGTTCCAATCCCCCTGCCATGGCCAGGGACACCCTACCCTAGATCAGGCTGGTCAGAGCCCCACCCAGCCTGGCCTTAAACACCTCCAGGGACAGGGCTTCAATCATCTTCCTGGGCAATCCATTCCAGGGTCTCACCACTGTCACGGTGAAGAACTACCTCCTCAAGTCCAACCTGAACCTACCCATCTCTAGCTTTGCTCCATGTGTATGTATATATACACATATATGTGTGTGTTTGTGTACATTCATGTATACAAAGACATGCAAAATAAATGTGCAGGTCCTCGTGACCTGCCTTCAGGGGAGTTAGATGAGAAGAAAATGGAAAATGTCAGAATCCCTGAAGGACAAGAGGAAAACAAATTTGAAACACTGTGGTGTTTGTTGCAGGCAAAATACATTAGTTCTGGGTAGTAAGAGAATGTTTAGGGAAAGAATAAACCTTCAGTAGCTGTCATTATTCTGTTAAAAAAATTTATTTGAGGAACATAGAGAAGTAAAATGGGAAACCTATATTAGATTTTTTTTTTTTTTTGCAGTGTTTCTCAGTCTCTGGAGTTCAATCTCAGCTCTTGTTTTATGGGAGGAATTTATTGCCATTGCCGCTTCTTTACTTTTCTAGACTATAAATCTGTATTACAAGTAGCAAGAACCTGATGGTTTTTGAGATGGGGCTGCCATGTTGTGGTCATTCAGCAGGAACATAGTCAGCAATCCCTGGCTCTCTGAGTGCAGAACAATGAGTGTGGAAAGTAGATTTTGTCCTTCTGACATGCAGCAAAATCATTGGCATGGCTTGCAAATTCCAATTAGTGTAATATGCTACAGTTATTAATTTAAATGTGATTTGTGTTGCACTAAAATATTGATTGCAAATTATCCTTAGATAAAAACTGGGTAGGTACCAGTTACTTAAGATGGAGTTGCACAGATTAAGAGCTAGTTACAGAGCAGTTCATCGTAATTCCACCTGCAAATTGAGGGCAGTGTTGATTTAAGAGCTGGCATCAGCCTTCAAACTCATAGCACTCTTTGCACTGGCTTATATAAAGATTCAGATCCAATTTACAATTTAGCATCATTCAAGAAAATTATTCTCCCTTAAGTGAAAGGATAGTTGGAGAAATTTGATTTTAAAGTAATCTCTTTTTTGTTTTTTTTCCCTTTGTTTTTTTATCTGGCAGATGCTTTAAAACCTTAATGAAGAAATGTAATTGTAAAAATAGCCTTTAACATACATGTGGAAGATATATGAAAGATGAGTTAGTTCTTAATTGCTATTGAGTACTGTTACTATTACAGTTACCATTGTAGGTGCCAGTTAGGAGTAACTGGAGGGGGAGCTAGGCAAAAAGGGAGGGAGATTCTTCAGAACTGTTTAGAGAAGGGAAACATCCAGAGACACAATAGAATGATAAAAACTTACTGTCATTGGTTGTTCTGTATTTTTAATCCATGATTTAACTGCCTGTTAACTGCACCAAATAACTGCAGTTAGAAGAACTGGTGTATATGGAGAGTATTAATGGCTTAGCCTTTTTCAGCAAGACCATCCTATAAAGTAAGATTGAATACAGGTCAGATCTCAAGGGAAATTTAAACCACTATTAATTCTTTAGGTTAGAGAATACAATCTGAGATGAAATGTGCCAGGATGAGGACATCAGCACAAAAATAAAATCACCACAGAACACTTCCCTCTTGCCCCTGAAAATACTCATCTAATTTCAGTTCCTCTCTTCATGCCATTTGACAATAAAATTTAAACACTTGACTGACTACTGTGCAGGTAATTGGGAGATACACTGGTGTAGGAGATGAAAGATTGTTTCAAAAGCTAGGTGTTACTTCCTACAGATGTGGAGCCTTTCTGGGGAAGGCTTCCCGGGAGGGAGCAACATGACTGCTTCGATTGTTAGTAGAGGACTATTGACTATATGTAACAAGTGAAATGTCTCCCATCTTCAGCCTGCGTTTGGTTCTGTAAATCTTCAGCTGTTTAAAACCAGGCTTAAATTCACTGTCACATATTATTGCATCTGTTTATTTTAAAGTTTTTGTTTCTTAAAACTATGAATGTGTGTATTTCATGTGTACAGGAGGGGAGCAGCCCATACCTCTTTGGAATGAACATGATGGCACAACTGATGGAGACAAACCAAAAATTCTTCTTTACTCATTGAGCCTACAGTTTAAGGTAATCTTAGAATCATAGAATTGTCAGAGCTGGAAGGGACTTGAAGGATCACCTAGTTTCAACACTCCCACTATAGGCAGAGATACTTCACATTAGATCAGGTTAGTCATCCAGCCTGGCCTTAAAGACCCTCAGAGATGTCTTATGACAGAACAGTAACCGAAGATGATATTATTTGATTTGGGTTTTTTACCTCAAAGCTTATTGAATCAGGAATACTCTGCATGAAGAAAAAGAACTTGAGTTTGTTTCCTGTCACCTTTTAAAATAGCCTAGTGGCATTGTATTGTGAAAAAGGATTCTGTCCTCTTTTTTGCCGCACAATGAGAAGTTTTGTGGGTTTGTTTTAGGGTTGTTTCTTTCCCCTTGCCTTTATGTCTCTGAACTGCATGCTAATCACTTTGTACCTTCCGTATTCATTAGGGAATTCAAGTGACAGCTACAACTCCCTCGATGCGAGCTGTCAGATTTGAAACTGGATTGATAGAACTTGAACTCTCAAACAGACTGCAAACCAAAGCAATGCCTGGAAGCAGCAGCTACCTCAAACTGTTTGGGAAATGCCAGGTGGATTTAAATCTGGCACTAGGACAGATTGTTAAACATCAGGTTGGTGTTCAACCTTTGATTGTTATTATTTTTGGTTGCTTTTTTCCAGCTTGTTTTCTTCTGTAAAAATATCAATTCTGCAGCACAAGCTTACTGAATAGGCTTTTGCATTTTGTTCAGTGGTTGTGCAAAAGAAATTTTATCACTTGGGCTGGCAAGGGACTGGAAGTGACTTCTCAGAAGAATTAGCAAATCTTCATTGTGAAAGGCCCGTGTAGGTCAAAGGAGTCAAATATGGGCTTCATACTATTAGTATCTTAGAACTTACTAGCCCCTTGCAACAGTGGCTTTGCTGTTAAGTCAGAGTCAAAATTTTTGTTGATACTGCATATATTTTTAGGTTACATGAACGAAATAATAAGATCAGACAAGATTCAAACTTGACTAGACCTAAATTTTGTCCTAGTTCATCTGTATTAGTTTGCCAGTTGTATCTCTTGGATTCCTAATCCTGCTGTTACCTGGAATCGCTAATTGTGACATGAAAATGTAACACCTAGGAACAAATACAAATCTTAGAACCTGTAAGTGTACTGTCACAATAGAAGATCTGGATTTATAAATAGTTATTATAGTTAATATTTTATGATAAATAAGGAAAGTAACACTATGATCAGAATTTAAGTAAATTGAATTTCCTCAAAAGAGCTTTGGCTCAAAGAGAAAAAGTGGAAAGGAAATGTCTTTACTCCTTGTTGTAAATTTACATTTTGTCAAAAGTGGTAATTTGGTTGTTTTGACCTGTCCTTGAACTCCCCCCTTCTGCAAACTCCACACTTCCCATTTTTTTTAACCTTTTAAGGTTTATGAAGAAGCTGGCTCAGACTTTCATCAAGTTGCGTATTTCAAGACAAGAATTGGATTAAGAAATGCTCTCCGAGAAGAAATCAGTGGCTCATCAGATAGAGAAGCTGTGCTCATTACCTTGAACAGACCAATTGTTTTTGCTCAGCCTGTGGCCTTTGATAGAGGTATTGAAGAGACAATTGCTACAAATTGCTTTTTTTATTCCTGAAGAGACTTGATTATTTAAGATTTTGTAATTTCATGCTAAATCAAGATGTTACGTTGTTGGGAAATTTAGCAGATCTACTGCATACCAGAGGGGCCTGGATGGGTTAGAGAGGTGGGCAGAGGAGTATCTTGTAAGGTTCAATAAGGCAATGTATGAGGTCTTTCCCTGAGGGAAGGGGATGATGAAATCGAGAGCAGCTCTGCAGAAAAGGACTTGTGGGTGCTGGTGGATGAGAAGCTGCACATGAGTCAGCAACGTGCCCTTGCAGCCCATAGGGCAAATGACATCCTCGGCTGCATCAAAAGAAGTGTGGACAACAGATTAAGAGAGGTGATTCTGCCACTTAGCTCTGGTGAGACCTCACCTGTGGCCAGCTCTGGGGCCCCCAGCATAAGGCAGACATGGACCTGCTCCACAGAGGAAGGCCACAAAGATGATCAGAGGGGCTGGAGAACCTCTCCTATGAAGACAGGTTAAAAGAATTGGGGCTGGAGAAGAGATGTCTCTGGGAAGATCTTAGAGTTGCATTTCAGCATCTGAAGGGGACCTGCAGGAGGGCTGGGGAGGGACTGATTAGAAGGGTTTGTAGCAATAGGATGAGGGGCAATGATTTTAAACTGAAGCACAATAANGTGCTGGTGGATGAGAAGCTGCACATGAGTCAGCAATGTGCCCTTGCAGCCCATAGGGCCAGTGACATCCTCGGCTGCATCAAAAGAAGTGTGGACAACAGATTAAGAGAGGTGATTCTGCCACTTAGCTCTGGTGAGACCTCACCTGTGGCCAGCTCTGGGGCCCCCAGCATAAGGCAGACATGGACCTGCTCCACAGAGGAAGGCCACAAAGATGATCAGAGGGGCTGGAGAACCTCTCCTATGAAGACAGGTTAAAAGAATTGGGGCTGGAGAAGAGATGTCTCTGGGAAGATCTTAGAGTTGCATTTCAGCATCTGAAGGGGACCTGCAGGAGGGCTGGGGAGGGACTGATTAGAAGGGTTTGTAGCAATAGGATGAGGGGCAATGATTTTAAACTGAAGCACAATAAATTTAGGTTGGACATAAGGAAGAAGCTCTTTACGGTGAGAATGGTGAAATCATGGAACAGGTTGTGGTTGAGGCCCTGTTCTTGGAGACATTCAAGATCAGACTCGATGTGGCCCTGAGCAGCCTGATCTAGTTGGAGGTGTCCCTGCTGACCTCAGAGGGGTTGGACAAGATGACCTTTGAGGGTCCCTTCCAACCCAATGCAATCTGTGAATCTGTAAATCTGTTAATAATTCCTAATGTTAAAAAATTTGTTTGCTGAGCTGCTTAGTTTTCAGGTAGTTTGGAGGAAGTTGTTTTCTAAGTCTTCACAAATCAATAATGCTGAGAACAGCATCACTTGCTGTATAATTCATGTGTTCATTTTGATTCTAAATCATCATCTGTGTCCATCTTGGCCTTTTCAGCATGAATCTTTTCACTATCTCCCAGATATGTCCCTCCACTGTTGTACATCACTGTCTGAAAGTAACAGAGAAACAAAAAAAAAGAGTGAATGTGCTTTTTTTTTTGTTGTGCAAGTTGACTTCAATTAAGCATTTCTGGTTTCTCCATAAAGCTGTGCTGTTTTGGCTGAACTACAAGGCTGCCTATGACAACTGGAACGAGCAGAGAATGGCTTTACATAAAGATATCCATATGGCCACAAAAGAAGTAGTAGATATGCTGCCTGGGATCCAACAAACATCTGCACAGGCTTTTGGGACCCTCTTTCTTCAGCTGACTGTAAATGACTTGGGAATTTGCCTGCCTATCACAAACACACCTCAGGTAATCAAAATATCTGAAGCAACTATTAATAGTCTGCTGCTGAAATATCCGTTTTTATGTGGTACAGGGATTTTATGTCCATAAATGTAATTTTTAAGTATACCAACATAGAATTCATGGCATGCTGCTAACTGCACTAGTAATGTAGCTTGTACTAGAAATGGGTTCTGCATTTTGGCCACAACAACCCCAAGCAGCGCTACAGGCTGGGGACAGAGTGGCTGGAGAGCAGCCAGGAAGGGACCTGGGAGTACTGGTGGATAGTAGGTGAACAGGAGCCAGCAGTGTGCCCAGGTGGCCAAGAGAGCAAATGGCATCCTGGCCTGTGTCGGGAACAGTGTAGGATGAGGGAGGTTATTCTTCCCCTGTACTCAGCACTGGTCAGGCCACACCTTGAGTACTGTGTCCAGTTCTAGGCTCCTCAATTCAAGAGAGATGTTGAGGTGCTGGAACGTGTCCAGAGAAGGGCAACAAAGCTGGTGAGGGGCCTGGAACACAAACCCTATGAGGAGAGGCTGAGGGAGCTGGGGGTGTTTAGCCTGGAGAAGAGGCGGCTCGGGGTGACCTCATTACTGTCTACAACTACCTGAAGGGAGGCTGTAGTCAGGTGGGGGTTGGTCTCTTCACCCAGACAACCAGCAATAGAACAAGGGGACACAGTCTCAAGTTGTGCCGGGGGAAGTATAGGCTGGATGTTAGAAGGAAGTTCTTCCCAGAGAGAGTGATTTGCCATTGGAATGGGCTGCCCAGGGAGGTGGTGGAGTCACCGTCCCTGGAGGTATTCAAGAGAAGACTGGGTGAGGCACTTAGTGCCATGGTCTAGTTGACTGGCTAGAGCTGGGTGCTAGGTTGGACTGGATGATCTTGGAGGTCTCTTGCAACCTGGTTGATTCTGTTCTATTCTGTGCTAGATTCTGTGGTCCTGCTCTGGCAGGGGGGTTGGATTCGATGATCATCTTACGCCCCTTCCAACCCCTAATATCCTGTGAGTCTGTGATTTATAGAGGAGCCAGCTTATGCATGCTTTGGGGAAACCAGATGGATTGTTTGCAAGATTCATGTCTTTGTAAAGCCCTTGGAAATGTTTCAGATGGAACATACTCTCCTGAAAGTGTCCATCACAAATTCCAGTGCATCTTTTTTTCCTTTTTCAAACTCTGAAAAGCGTTTGCTTTAATGTGATTTTCTTTTTTATCTGTTGAATTAAAACAAGGAATGAGAGAAAGAATAACTACTTTAGATACATAGACACATGTCTTTTAGTTACTTTTATTTAGAAACTCAGACTAGGTTAAAAGAAGATACTTAAAATGCAGTCATTGACCAAAAGTCTATCGTGGTAGTACAACACAGTGCGGTGTGGTACATAGTAGTACGTACTTGTGCTGGATCAAAAGAAGTCTAAATTTAGGTGGACTATGTGAGCTTTTTGGCAGGTAAGCAAAATTATAGGCCTTCATATGCAAAGAGCTGGAAAAATAATCAATGTGTGCATTTAAGACTGCATTGTTGTCAATATCAAAATAAGCACCCAAAAAATAATGTAAGATTAAAGGTAGTTTTCATTATTCAGTCAACTGATGTGCAACCCTTCTTTGGAGGAGAAAAAAAAAAATCAATCCTAGGCTTGTGTTCTGAAGTCATGAGCCTCCATGGTTAATAGCTGTTTATCATGTAGTCCTTGGTCAAAAATTGTTTTTCTCTCCTTTTCCAGATGAGCTTGATTCCTGGTACCCTAATATTTTAACATTGTAGGTGATGGATTTAGAAAACAATGCAAGACATTGTACAGTCAGATGTGATGCCACTGAAGGTTCTGCAGAGAAGGAAAAATATGAGGAGATACACATAAGAGGATCAGTTTTCAAGATATACAACATTTAAGACAATAGCAGTTTGGCATTGCAGTGACCAGTAAATTCTGATTTTCTTTTTCAGTCTAACCACACTGCAGACCTTGACACTGGCTCTGCTTTAGTCCTGACTATTGAAAGCACCTTAATCACTGCCTGCTCTTCAGAGTCTTTAGTTAGCAAAGGGCATTTTAAAAACTTCTGTATCCGCTTTGCTGATGGCTTTGAGACAAGCTGGGATGACTGGAAACCAGAAATCAGAGGAGATCTAGTCATGAATGCATGTAAGTGGGTGTGAGTTCATAACGGGCAATACTATTGCAGATTCAAATCCACTTTTACCCTTTTCTGTGATTTCTTGAAATGATGAATTTCCTCCCAAAATACAAAATACATTGGTCTTTTAAAAGCAAAATAATGTGGATCTGAAAGGTTGGATTCCTTTCTCTTTTTCCATCATGAATACCTTTTTTGTTTAGGCATTTAAGTTCTGTCTGAGAGATGTTGAAAGAGTTGATTGAGTTGCTTTTTATACAATTTCTTAAGGACTTCATTTTGAATAGTTGAATACAGATTAATTTATATGTGTATATATCTATGGTGAAGATTCTAGAACTTGTATGAAAATTTAATTTAACCAAGTAAACTCACTTTAAATAAGAGTTGTCATTCAATGGGAATGAAAACTAAGCCTCCTATCGAACACCACTCCTGCTTTAATTATGAAGGGCAACAGACTGAGGTGGAATTTGAAAGGGCTGATGTAAAGTACCTTTAACTGTCTGCCTAATCAGTATGTCTGCTTCATATGCTTCATACAGGTGTTGTGCCAGATGGTACATATGAAGTATGTTCTAGGACAACAGGACAGGCTGCAGCAGGTAATACACTATTTTAGTAAATCAAGTCCTGTAAAAATAAAGCTTTCGTAAAACACTAAATTAAAAGCCCTTAACCTGTTGTAATTTCATAGTGTTTGTTTTGTTAAGTATTTTCTTTTACTGGTAAAACTCTTCAGTGTTTTTATCTGCTTCATCTTGTGACTCAAAACATGGAACAGTGTGCTAGTTTCAGCCTAGCTAGCATGTTTTGGTGAGAAGAACTAGATGATAGGCTGTAAAATGAAAACAATGATGAGGTCTACTTCCCTCACAGTCTTGCTGGGATGTGTAAAGAAGAAAGGCAAAACAAAGATTAGGTCACTTGCTTCTTCTCTTCGCTGGGGAGCTTTGCCTGCTGGGGAGAAGCTGAGGCTGCTGGCTGGACTCCATCTTGCTTTCTAACCTCACCCTCCCTTTGCTTGGCTGCTTCACCTTGCTTTTTAACCCTTTTGGCCGAACCTCCATTCTTCCTTAGGACTGGGGTAAGGTTGAGAGGGGTAGGGGGAAGGTGAGGGGTGGTTGAGAGCCCCTCCTGGGGACTCAGGTTTCTGGGAGGGGAATTGTGTTTGTATTACCTTTTTTACCTTGTATATTTCTGTCTATAACTGTATATACTGTAAATATCTGCTTGTAAATTGTGCCAGCTGTAAATATAAGCTTCATTCAAATTTCCAGAGCCGACTGAGTCTAGTCTGGGTGATTTCTAAAAGTGTGGGGGTCGGGGAACACCCAAACCATCACAAACAGTCTCCAATCAGCAGCACTGATAGCTGACTAATCCATCACTCAGAACAGGAGATGTTTTAAAAAAGGAAAAAGTTACTAAACTTTTTTATTCCTTTTTTTTTAACTACAGAAAGTAGTAGTGCTGGAACCTGGACTCTGAATGTGCTTTGGAAGATGTGTGGTATTGATGTCCATATGGATCCAAACATTGGGAAAAGACTGAATGCTTTAGGCAACACCCTCACAACGTTGACAGGAGAAGAAGATATTGATGATATTGCTGACCTCAACTCTGTAAATATAGCTGATCTTTCAGATGAGGATGAGGTTGACACCATGTCTCCCACTGTACATGCAGTAAGTGAATCTATCAAAATAAGTGCTGCTAGTTGGACAAGGCATGGCAAAGTCTTCAGTCAGATGGAAAGATTTTAGTCTTGAGCTGTGTCCAGCATGCATGTTTGTTCTCTGACTCTGTATTCCAAAGGCAAGAAATATTTCTGTTAGTGCTTTGTGAAATACCAATCTGGATTTGAAAGAATGGAGACACAATACCTAACTGCAGGTACCAGAATTGGAAAAACTGTGGCTGTAGGTCAGTTTTCTTAACAGGAGAGTAAGTTACTAACAGGAGAGTAAGTTACTAACATGACCAAACTGGAAAAGATGATTTTTAGGGTGCTTCTACCCAATAGGCTACTGACCTTGCTTTTTGGCTTCACATAATAATGTTTTAATGGATATTCTTTCATTGCTGTCTTCAGTGTCTCTTGCCTGCCAGCAGTGGCAGTGTTACTCCAGAACACTAATGTTCCTGTTTGTTGTTTAGAAATCAGGTGGAGGTTCATTGTGTGGAGATGCACGCAAGCTAACATTTGGGCAGCGGATTGTAAATCACCTGCTGGGTTTGAGCCCCTCAACCCATCGATACTCTGTTCCTGTAGAATATCTGTTTGGGTCAGCGAGGTGTGATTCTCTTCAGTCTAGCAGATCACACATGAAAGCAGGCAGATCCTGCTCGTGGGGACATGTATGTAGTAGTTACAGTGTGTCTAACTGAATGATGGGGTTTGGATCACTGGAAAAAAAATCCAATCAACTGCCTTTTGAGATGAAACTGATCTTTTGCATGCTCTCCTCCAAATCTCAAGGTGTGAAATTCACTTTTCCTATTGTTAAATTGCACTAATGCACCAGTTTTTGATGAAAGCATTAATTAAATGTTTGGTTTACGCAGGAGATTGTCGAACACCGACGGCAGGGAGCTTCTAGTATCCAAACGGGAGAACAGCGAGGAAGAAAATTCGTGAAACGTTTAGTTGATATTAGAGAACTCAATGAGCAAGCCAAAGTCATTGATGACTTAAAGTAAGCTGCATTTTCTTTGAACACCCAAAGTTTGGGGGTAGCAAACTGCAACTAATTTCTGTTCATATCCTATATCTTACAGCATTTTGATGGTTAGGTGGGAATGGCTGTCTTTATTTAAAAGTTAAAAATTGCCTTTTTAGATTGCAGGAAAAAAAACCCTGTCTGTGCAAATACTCTCTCAGACATCTCAGGTTCTTCTCCAAGTATCAAATTAGTCTATATTCTTTCTGGTTCTGCATTACAATGGCTGATCATAATCAATTTCCTATTGATTTAAAATCATTTTGATTTATTGTCATGGTGATTAGTTGAATGAAATATATTACTTTTTAAGTCTAATAAGCTTAGTCTCATTCACAGGAAGAATAAAGAGACTATTTTTGTATCCATATCTTATATGGATACATATATTTTTGTATCCATATTTTATATCCAGTAGGTGATATTTTTAAATTAAATCTCCTGTGCTGTACTTGAAAACCCTGAAGAAAAAAATGTAATGAATTCCACCTGAATGTCTGTCCATTATAAATATTTTTTGCCATCATAGTTTGTTAGCTTTGCTTTTTTTTTTTTCTTTTTGTCCCTTTTCCTATGACAGACTTTTTGTAAATGGATCTGTCTAGGATGGGAATATGGAGCTTGGTAACTACATGTTAAATAACAAAGAGGAGATATGTTTTACTTCTTGCATTTGGAATAAAATTCTGTCACCATGCAGAGGGCCTGTTGTACCTGAAATGTGCATTTCAGGTTAAATGCTTCTTCTAATAGAAGAAGAGGACTCTGAATGCAGTTTTTTATGCCTGTCTTTTCTGTTTGTGAACACTACAGTAAGCTGGGATTCTTTGAATACAGCAGCTGCTTTACAGAGGCTTTCAAATTACTTAGCAGAGAGCTTTTTCTGCAAAAGGAGATCAGCTACAGAAGACTGGCATTGGTGTGACAGGACTTTGTGCTGTTACAGCAGGAGGATTTTTCTTTTTTTTTTGCTGGGGATACTCAGATTTGCCCTTTATGTTTGTTTTTAATTAAACACTGTCATGTGATTGAAAAGGTATAGGAAATTCCATGGTTCAGAAAGCCCACAAGAGAGCTATGGTTTTGCTATTCCTACTCTTCACCTTAGTTAGCCTCATGGTCGCACTGTTGTTTGGGGGGGTCTCCTTGCACGCTAATTTGTTCTACATCCTCTCTCTATTCCGATAAGTCACTTAGAGAAAGGAACTTTAAAGTCAAAGAGTCTTGCTAAGGGCTAAATATTCTACCTGAAAAAAGTTGTATCGTGAAACAAGAATTAAAAACAAAAGAGAACATGGGATCATTCCGAGGACAACCAAAGCATCATTTCAATACAGATTTTGAAATGGGGGAAAATAACATCACCTATTTGTAAAATAACTCAACCATGATGTATCCTTAGAAAATTAGGTGCAAGTGAAGGAACTATAAATCAAGAAATTCAGCGCTACCAGCAGCTGGAGTCGGTGGCTGTGAATGATATCCGGCGAGATGTTCGTAAAAAGCTGCGTCGATCCAGTATGAGGGTGAGTAGCAGTAACTTTCTCTACAAGTATGATGACAGTTGCATTGCCTATTTCTCAGCTGTTGCATTTAAATATTGTTTTTGTTTTAGGCTGCCTCCTTGAAAGACAAATGGGGTCTCAGCTACAAACCCAGCTATAGCCGATCTAAGAGTATTTCAGCATCAGGAAGACCACCTCTGAAGAGAATGGACAGAACAAGGTAAGCTGCTGAGAATCTTGAGTGCTGTAGCAGCAATGTCTGTCTTTGTAACAGAGGACATACTGGACTTCAGCTGTAACAGTTCTTTTACCTGCATAAAGAAATAAGCAGAAGCTGGCTAGCAATAAACCTCTGACCCAGTTATATATCGTCTGCTTCTCCTTTTTCCTGTTTGTGTACCTGAAGTGATTCTGATTTTATGCTTTATTCCTTAATAAAATTATAAATATTGATGGTACTTTTTGTTTTTTTTTCCTTTTATTTATGTAGTCAAATGTTTGCATAGATAGAAAACTCGATAACAAAATTCATCAGCTGCTGTGGTTTGGTTTTGCATACAGCTCTCGACTAGGAGACAGTGAAGACCTCCCAGACATCCGTGTAGATGCTGCATCTCCTGGGCCCAGAGTAACCTTCAACATACAGGATTCTGTAAGAATTATATGCCATATAATTTTTAACTGTGTTCCCTGTAGTATTTGGTCACAAGTTCATGAGATAGGAATAGCTAGGTAGATCAGAACTGCTTATAGCGTAGAATCATAGAATGGTTTGGGTTGGAAGTGACCTCCAAAGGTCATCTAGTCCAACCTCCCTACAGTCAGCAGGGTCCATCCTCCACTAGATGAGGTTGCTCCAGAACCTTGTCAGTCCTGACCTTGAATATCTCCAGGGATGCGCCATCAACTACCTTCCTGGGCAACCTCCTCCAGTGTTCCGTTAGCCTCATGAGAAAGAACTTGTCCTAACATCCAATCTCAGCCTCCTTTTCTCTAATTTGAAACTGTTGCCCCTTGTCCTGTCGCTGCAGTTCCTGGGCAGCCTTCCTGTAGGCCCCCTTCAGGTACTGGAAGGCTGATGTTAGGTCTCTCTGGAGCCTTCTCTGGTCTGAACAACCCCAACTCCCTCACCCTGTCGTTGTAGCAGAGGTGCTTCAGCCCTCTAATCATTTTTGTGGCCCTTTTCTGGACCTGCTCCATCAGGTCCATGTCCTTCCTGTGTTGCAGGCCCTAGAGCTAGACAATAGTTGTGTTTCTATTTCTGCTAGTATATGCCTCAAACTATGGCTGTGATTTTAGAAGATAGATTTTGTGTAGATAGGTGTGTTTTGGTTTCTTGAAAAAGAAATTAATCCAATCATTAGTGAAGTTGTTTGGTAATAGTTTCGGAGGTTGACACAGTAGCAATTGTTCTGTAATTATCAGAAATGTGCAAAATCATCATAGTATTCTTTGTGTTTGAATATGTTTAGAGTTTTGGAAGTGGGTTTTAGTCAGTTTGCTGCATCCCTGCAGGTATATCCTTCTGTCTGTTTGAGATATGTTGTTGAATCGTTCATTTTGCTTGTGTTTTCTCATTTTTAAAATGTTTCTATTATGTTGGTTTTTGCATGGCTGACTTTGTTGTAATTGTTTTAATTTACTTTTTTTTTTCCCCCCCACTTCTAATTAAGTTGAATAAAACAGCTTTGGGGATTGCACAATCCAGCTGTCCAAGGGAAGGGTATTTTCAGGTATTTCTGAGAAGAAACAAGTATTCTTTGCCAGAGAACTAATGTATCTCACAGGGAGCTGCTTTTCAACGTTTCATCTCTCTTGCACTTAGCTAAACAGAATGTATATCAAATTTCAAAATATTTAAATTTGAATAGGTCAAGCAAACAAAAGAACAGGGCTGATTATTTTTTAATGAACTCTGCAGAGTGCTTCCACACACCTGTGTAAACCTAAAACTTGCTAGTTTTTGTAAAATGCATTAGTGGCATTTTGTTTGTGTATTTACAAGGCTGATGTGCAGTGATGGAAGTCTAGCCTTGATATATGATTTAGAAGAAAACCTTAGTGTGTGCCTACATCTGTTACATTGTGTTCCAAGACTGCAAGCATAAACACCAGCACAAAATAATTGCTAGGGGGAAGGACATCTTCTCACACTTGTATTTCTGTTGGGACTCCTGTAGTTAATAGGAATAGTTTGAACTAATACTGAGTAGGGGATGTACTGAAACTTAATAGCCAGAGAAAAAATGCTGGAGTTCTTTAAGTATTTAACCAAAAAAAACATGTGCAGGGAAAATCACTAGTGAAGATATTTTTTTTTTCTTAAAACAAAACAAACCTCAAACAAAACAACCAACCAAAATCCCCAAAGCAACCAAAATCAAACAAATAAAACCCAAACCAACCATATCAAACAAACAACAAAAAAACACAAACCACTGCCACCACAAAACCCCAAAAAGACAAAAACAAACAACCCCTCCAAACTCAAGAGATGGTAACATACTTCTGCTCTCTTGCAATTTAGCTCATGCTCCCAGGAAATAATTCTTATTTCTGAGAAAGAGGTGGACATGAAACATGTATATTTAAAATCTATCCTGCCTTTTTGTTGTTGTTATGTGTAAGCCCTATTAGCTTAAGTTTTGTTGCATAGCAAAGTGCTGTCAAACACTTAGAGGTACCTGATGTTGGATATTAAAACCCATTGATATTTTAGTGGCGTTAGAATGCTCTCTATGTTAGAACAGAGCTCCAATTTGAATGTGCAGATGACAGGCAGGTAGCTCTAGAGTAACACTGTGTGGGTAGTGCTGGTGTTAAGCTAACAAGTCTAGGTAATTGTCACAGGCATTTGAAGAAGTTCATGTTTGAAAACTGCTTGTATGGTGCTTGTGGTGTGCTTTAATGTGAGAAACAGGAGGTCCCTTTTGGAAAATTGGCCTGAAGGTGGTTTATGTTAAAGCACACTTGCTCAGAACTGCAAATTGGTGCTGTACATTCTGTGTTAGCATGTGCACGTGCGCCTCACTAACATTCCTGGGCGCCTCACCCCTCTACAAGGTTCATGATGATTTTTGCTGTCTTTTGTTCTTTTCTTTCAAAATATATTTTAATTGACACATTTCCATTCCTTCTGATGGTGTCGGTTGGTCAGAGCATGATTTGTATTTAGCTAACAGACTGAGCTCAATCACTAGGCAATGGCAAATGTCTATCCACCAAGCTTCCATTTCTCTCGTTCTCATCATCTGTCTTGCAGTTTCTCCACCTGCTGTCTCTGTGTTGTGAGGAGCTTGGGAGTCAGAGTTTCTCATAGCACTCTTGGTTTTTTTTATTTCCAGACCTATCTAATGCATTCTTGGTGGAAACTATATCTGTGGAAATTTAATATCTTTTTGTCTTTCTATAATCAGTTTCCAGAGGAGACAGAAATGGACCTTTTGTCTGTAACTATTGATGGTCCCTCCCATTACTCATCTACTAGTGAAGGCTCATGCTCGGTATTTGGTTCACCCAAAACTCCAGTAGTCTTCTCACCCGGCATTCCCTTCCAGCCTGAAGAAGGACGCCGGGATGACAGCTTATCATCAAGCACTGAAGACTCTGAGAAGGAGGAGGACCATGAAAGAGAGAGGGCGTATTTCTATAGGAAACCACCGTAAGTAATGGTTCTCAGGGAGTACACAGAAATTATGACAACAGGTTTTAAATACTGACTTCAAAATGCTGCTACTGATGAAGGGTTGAATTTTGCTTTAAGTATATATGTGGAAGGCAGAGGAGGCTGTGTTCAGCAGAGGTGACTGTGAAGGAAGAAGGAATTCTGATCCAAAAAGAAGGCAAATGTTAGAATTTTCAGGGCTTGTAACAGAATAAAAGAACTTGGAAAGTGAGTTAAGTCATGGGGCAGGTCTAAGTGGTGTCAAATGACAGATCTGTGAAATGCAGCATAACTTCCAGTTCTATCCAGTGATTATACCTCCACAAAGTACATGTAAAAATAAATTACAAATCAGAAAGTTATTGTATACCCTTGTTCATTTCTTTTCTCAAGTTAGCATTCAAGAAAGGCTTAGTTCTTTGTTGTATTCCATGCGAAGAAAGGATGCTTAGCTATGTGTTGTGTGTTAATGGAAGATGGACCACTGCATTGCTCTGGATCACAGAAGGCCTTTTCCATAAAAGCTGTTAAAAGAATCTATCTTGAGTGTGGTCATAGTCTAAGAATGCCTCCTTCCATCTGCTGAGGTCAAAGCCATGCTAATATCTAACCCACAACTATGCCTGTGCAGGAGCACCTCCCGCAAGAAAGCGACAGGCTTCGCTGCTGTCCACCAGCTCTTCACTGAGCGCTGGCCAACAACACCTACCAACAGAAGTGTGACTGGCACCACCACGGAGAGAAATATTGACTTTGAACTTGATATCAGAGTTGAAATTGATTGTGGAAAATGTGTGCTGCACCCTACAATGCTTCAGCAAGAGCATGATGACATCAGTTTACGGAGGTAAGAAGCAGGTTGCTTAGTTGCTTTATAAAGGAGAGGGTATCAGTAGCTTGTTCTGCTTAAGCTGATAATTCTGTCATTAAGTCACAGCCACACCTGCAAGAATTAATGATTCTTAAGCACTGATCTGTTTGAAAAGCATGGAAAGATAGATTTGTTACCATCACTTTATTTGTAGCAGCAATAACCTATTTTTTTTAAACACAGCAATAACTTTGTGGATTTTACTGCCTGAAATGATCACATAATGAAAATGATGGAAGAGGACTTGATAGACAAAAAGGGAGTGGAGTTCACAGAAAACAGAGTCAAGTCCAGACTGAAATACTTAGTTTTATAGTTGGTACTACAGATTTGGCTTAGACATCTCTAGATTTCTTACTACTAGAAAATAGGCTGTTATTAATATGAGTATTAAGCTTGTTTTAGTAACAATCAGGGTATTTATTTCAGGAGCTATGATCGGAGTTCCAGAAGTTTGGATCAGGAGTCTCCTTCAAAAAAGAAGAAATTTCAAACTAATTATGCATCTACCACTCACTTACTCGCAGGCAAAAAAGTGCCATCCTCTCTCCAGACAAAATCTAGTGATGTGGAAACGACAGTGTTTTATATTCCTGGGGTGGATGTAAAGGTAAAAGGAGCATGTGACTCAGCAGAGAACTACTTGCTCTTTGCTCAAATATGATTTCAAAGCAAATACACCGTTACAGTATGTATGAGTTGATATATGTGAGCACCTTGGAAAAATCTCTTTTAAGTTCTTAAGGGAGGGATAGATGCAAAGCTCATATCAAAAGTTGATCATAAATAGAATTGTGTCAGGTGACCCTCCATAACAAACAGCATATATGATATTATGTAATGAAATCACTTCCATAAACATTTTCTTGTCTAAAATGAAGCATTTCTTTTGGATATATAGGTCAAGGAAAATCTGTTCACTGTTGGTACTTCATGGAAAGGGCATCTTAGTCACATACTGTGACTTCTGTGTTGCTTAATGTAGGAGTCTCGGTACTGAACACTTTTGAGACAGTCTTCTCTCAAACTGTACATTCCCTTTCATTTTATAACCATTTTTTCCTATATCCTAGTAAAATACAGAAATCTAATCTACAGATAATAGATCTAATTCTACAGATTGATCTGTAGTCTATAAACTGTATAGCAGTTGAGCAAGTTGCATGAAGTAAGTTGATCTTTCCTTGCTTTCCAGTTGCACTACAATTCTAAGACTTTAAAGACTGAATCGCCAAATACTTCTCGAGGATCCTCTTTGCCAAGAACCCTTTCCAAAGAGTCCAAGCTGTATGGTATGAAAGATACTGCCACATCTCCTCCTTTATCTAGCACTATCCACAGCAAGGCTAACACCTTACTTCCTCCCCAACCCCCACCCATTCCATCAGGTACTTATAGAGAATAACCTGCTAAAATTATCGTTGAGGTCTCTTTTGTTTGTGTAATGTACTAGCTTTAGATCTGTCTGCACATAACCTGAAGCACTGGATTTACCAAGTCTTAACTTTGGCTGCAAACACATGGCCCCAGAAGCATGAGTGCATTTCATAAGGCTGCATGTCTAAAAATCTTTCTCCAGCCACTAAGTAATATTTCTGTCATAATCATTGTATCCCAGTGATGGCCTTTCACTGCCATCTGTATGAAAAGTAAATATTAACTGCTTTATTATTCACAATCAAAAAAAAAAATCAGATGAAGCCTTGATTCCTTATGTTATGCTCTTCAAAGAATTCTTTCAGCATTTAAGTGCCTTCTGCTACACAAGTAATGTGTAAATTATTGCCTTCTGGAACTGTGTTATTTCTTGTAGCACTGAAGCAGCTGTTTAGATATTTGTATTAATCAAAATATCAGGCCAGTGTCTTCAACACTCCCTTAAATAATCATCATTTGATGAACACTAGTTGTAAAAGTTATGTGTTATCTCCAATGATTCGTGTTTTCAAGGAGGAATCTCTTGTTACATCATGTCAGATCTAAAGCTACGTAGATTGCACCACCAACTTCTGAGACATTCACTCTTCTCTCCATTGGCATCTGAAGAGCATTTAAAAAAATGTTGTCAGAATTTGAGCAGCAAAAATTAATAATGAAAAAAGTTGAGGGTTTTTTTGGTTGGTTCTTATTTGAATCAAAACCAAAAGAGCTGTTAGGAGAGAACAGTGAAATGGGGACACCCTCCTCAATTATCCATGCTGTTGAACCATTAGCTCTTACTTCCTGAAGTGTCTATTCTCTTTATGACTACCAATTGTTCTTTAATGTAGGCTTATACCACTTTCCTTCAGTTTCATTCTGTATTTGCAGATCTTCTTTCTAGTCTTTGCTCTACGTTTGGCGGGGGGCTTATGGAAACAGTACTTGTATGATGTCTCCTCAAACTAGAAATTGCAATTACTGTATTTAGGCATTGTACTTTTATAATTGTTTATTCATTCTGATTTATTTTGAAACACATTTATTGATATTTATATTAATTTTCTCTATTACTGTGCCTCTGGAATGAAAACCCACCTTCTCTTATTGTCATTGGTCTCCAGTAAGAGCAAGATAGGACTATCTAGTCAGAAGCATTAGGCAGAACATTTTGCATAGAATGAAAATTCATTGCTTGTTTTATTTAGGCAATAAAATGATTTTTAAGCTCTGTTTTAGTTATTTAGTTAACGCTTCTATTTTTCTTGGAGAATTAAAATCAGTATCTTTATGTACCTTTTCATTCCAGTAGTGGTACTTCAGAGAGACTGGTACTAATACTTTCTGTGCATATTTTTATGCTTTGGTGAGCAGGGATCCAAGTGCTAGCCTCTTCCACAGATTAAGAAGGCAGCAAGATTTAGCCTGGATGTAAGGCAAAACTTTTTTTACAGTGTGTGTGGTTAAACACTGGCTCAGGTTGTCCAAAGAAGTGGTAGATGCCACATCCCTGAAAACATTCAAGGTCAGGTTGGACAAGGCTTGCTCTGAGCAACCTGATCTAGTTGAAGAACATAGAATCGTAGAATCAACCAGATTGGAAGAGATCTCGAAGCTCATCCAGTCCAACCTGTCACCCAGCCCTATCCAATTAACTAGACCATGGCACTAAGTGCCTCATCCAGTCTTTTCTTGAACACCTTCAGGGACAGCAGCTCCACCACCTCCCTGGGCAGCCCATTCCAGTGGCAAATCCTTTTTGAAGAACTTCCTCCTAACATCCAGCCTATATCTCCCCTGGCACAACTTATCATAGAACCATAGAATCAACTAGCTGGGAAGAGACCTCCAAGATCATCCAGTCCAACCTATACAAGACTTAGCAACATCCTTGAACTCTTCCTGGGGTACTTCCCCTTTTTTCCAAAGGTGATACACTCTCTTTTTTATCTTTAATTCGTTCAGAAGCTCCCTGCCCATCCAGTCTGGCTGCCTCCCTTGTCGGCTTGTCTTCTGGTACAATGGGACAGCTGCTCCTGTGCCTTCAGAAGTTCTTTCTTGAAGTGGGTCCAACCTTCCTGGACCCCTTTGTTTTTAAGGGCTGCTTCTCAAGGAGCTTTCTGAGTTAGTTCCTTAAATAGGCTGAAGTCTGCCCTTCGGAGGTCTGGTATGGAGGTTCTGTTGCTGCCCTTCCTGGTTTCACCATATATTGAAAACTCTATAATTTCGTGGTCACTGGACTCCAGGCAGCCTCTGACCACTACATCACTACATCCCCCACCAGCCCCTCTCTATTTTTGAGCAGCAGGTCAAGCAGGGCTGCACCCCTGGTAGGCTTATGTAACAGCTGAGATAAGAAAGTGTCCTCCACACACTCTAGGAACCTTCTAGACTGCCTCTTCTCTGCAGTATTAAAGTATTCAAGTAACTTGAGACTGTGTCCCCTCATTCTGCAGTAGGCAGATGCCTGCTTACTGCAGGGTGGTTGGACTAGATGACTTCTAAAGGCCTCTCCTAACCCGAACCAGTCTATGGTTCTTGAACATTATTACTTTATGCTCTGGCTAGCTCAGAGCTTTTAGAAACACTACTTTAGGGTCTTCAGTTATTCTTTGTTTAAATGCAGTGAGTCTTGCCATTTACAGTTGTAATTCTGTGAGGTATTTTCTCAGTTTAAAATTACTTTCTTCCTAGGTTATTGTATTTATTTTTCCTAATTTCACATTGATTTCCAGGCAGCAGCAGTTACTTTGCGTCATGTATGTGGAGAAGAGTTGCGTGTGTCTGATTTGAGTGAAGCGGTTAAGAACAGATGCAATGGCCTTGCTTTTGCATGGTTCTTTCTAAAACTTGTAGCTTAGTGTTTTCTAACCAATCTGATTTATGCCTTTTCAGATTATTATATAGGGAATTGGAGGAAACAGCTGCTAGTTATGAAATATCTTCTAATGTTTATCAGTTGTGATTGAGTGGTACTACATAAGACAAATTTCTCTTTCAAATGTTGCAGCCAAAGGGAAAGGAAGTGGTGGAGTGAAAACGGCTAAACTGTATGCATGGGTAGCCCTCCAGTCATTGCCAGAGGAAATGGTGATTAGCCCATGCCTGCTGGACTTCCTAGAGAAAGCTCTTGAAACCATTCCAATTACACCCATTGAAAGGAATTACACAGGTCAGTTCAGATTTATATTCTGGACCTTACGCTTACTCTCTTTTGTCTTCTGGTGGCATTGAGCTCCAGTTAAATTCCACTTTCTAATGAATTCTTGTACTTGTTAAAAGCTGTTAGTTCACAGGATGAAGACATGGGACAATTTGATATACAAGACCCCTTAGAAGAGTCCACAACATCATTAGTCTCATCCTCAACATCAGCATATTCATCCTTCCCAGTAGATGTGGTGGTTTATGTACGAGTTCAGGTGAGGTTTTAACTCCACATTCAGTCTAGTAAGTAACTTCAGTCATAGTCCTTGAGACAATCCATGCTTCTGAGTTTGCTTTTTGAAAAAGAACGAATGTTTTAAAGTGTTCTTTCTGAGCTGTCAGTATCTAGTGTATCTCAGTCCCTTGAAGGCCAAAGAAATGAGCTGCTTGACAAAAGTTCTGAGCATTTCTAATTATTACTTCTTTCTTGTCCCTTGCTTGAAAATACCTTTCATAACTAGAATGCCTAGCCACTGTTTACATATACCATTGCAAGACAAAAACAACAATTACGTTTTTCTCATGCGATGTGGAAAATATAGGAATGTGCCTGCCCTCTGCTGCATCCAGGCTTTCTGTATTCTAATTTAAAAACAAACAAACTGGTGTTGAAGGGCTTCCTTGAAGTTAATGTATCTGTATAAACTTGTATAGAGTTACCTTACTAATTCTAAAACCAGTCTGAAAAGGCTGTGATTTGCTTGGATTTTAAAAATAAATACATAGCCCTTTATAAGCCAAATTTGGCATGTTTATAAGAATTGCATCTTTGTTCACTGAATGCTTAACTTTCTTTCTGTCTTTCAGCCCTCTCAAATCAAGTTCAGTTGCTTGCCAGTCTCCAGAGTTGAATGCATGCTGAAGCTGCCTTCCCTGGATCTTGTTTTCTCTTCAAATCGAGGAGAACTGGAAACATTAGGCACAATGTACCCATCAGAAAATGTGTCAGTTGGTGGCAATACTTCACAGAGCAGCTCGAAGAATTCCATTAGTAAATCTGGAGCACAGGGTGGTATGTGTATGAATATTTATCCTATGTACAGTGTGCAAGTTATTTAATATAGTGTTCTCTTGTCTATAACTGGACCAGAAGATAAGATTTGACACGCCTTAAGGCTGAAGACATTTATGTATTAGTGAGTTCAGTAGAATTTCTTCCTGGTGTATCAGTTTCCTATAAAAGCTTGCACACAGAGAAGGTGTATTGGAGTTGCTCTTGCATTGGCTAAATGAGTTATCTCATATGAAAGGCTAGCATCGATACACAGACTGTTGTCAGTGTGGTCTGTTTAATATTGCAGTTAAGAGTCAGTACTTCATATTTGAGAATGCATTTGTACTAGAACTAACTTTTGACCAAAACCCCTTTGACTTCAGGTTCCTCACCTGGACTAGGCAGCCCTCTTGGCAGGACACGGCACAGCAGCAGTCAGTCAGATCTGACAACGTCGAGCAGCAGCTCCTCAGGCCTGAGCTTCACTGCCTGCATGTCAGACTTCTCCCTTTATGTGTTCCATCCATATGGAGCTGGAAAACAAAAATCTGCTGTTACTGTTCTGACCCCTGGATCAGGAGCTTTAGGTAAGCAATGAGTTTTTTGTTGCGTTAGTGAACACAGTTCAAGTTTGGTACAGTTTTCTGAACTGAAGATTGGAAAAGGTCACAGAAGATTAAGCTTTTTCCTTTCTGATTCAAGGTAACGTGGATGAGGAGCCAACGTCGGTCACTGGCCGGAAAGATTCTTTGAGCATTAACCTTGAGTTTGTCAAGGTCAGCCTGTCACGGATAAGGCGTTCAGGAGGTTCCTCCTTTTTTGAGAGTCAAGCTGCAAGCAAAGCCACCAGCAAGATTGATACTACACTGATAAACATATCTGGTAAATGCTCGCTGCATTTCAATCCCATCAGTTCAGCTAACTGTAGAACTGCCAGTGGTAGACTTCTACCCTCAGCAGTTTTTTAACATGTTATATGGGAGCCATCTATTTATAGTGTATAGTAGTCAATTTTTTGTTACTCCTGAGAGTTTACAACTATGTGTATATAATTTTTTCTTTCAGCTGTCTGTGATATAGGTTCTGCTTCTTTTAAATACGATATGCGCCGACTCAGTGAGATTTTAGCCTTCCCAAGGGCTTGGTACAGGAGAAGCATTGCTAGGCGCCTTTTCCTGGGTGATCAGACAATAAACCTGCCAGGTGAGATACTGCTGAATCTTGTACAAGGGGATTAGAGAAAGAATATAAGCATTTATTACCTATGAATTGTTCTGTGTGTGATGAGATGCAAATGTGTTATACTTCACTCCATAGGCAGTCAAATGAATTTTGTAGAAAATTCTAGGAAGGAGAAAAGGAAAATTTCTAAAATAGGTCACTGAATGATTTTGAGGTCTTAAATTAATGAAGGCAGTAGAAAACTTTTAGTTGCGATAAAGAAAATACATCCTTGACACTCTCCAAATACTTCTTAGTCTGTAGAGGAGATAATTAAACACAAACAAAATAATTTTTGTGCCTTTCCTGTGCTGCTTTCTCTTTCTAGTAGCATCGGGTCCTGGAACACCAGATTCAATTGAAGGCGTAAGCCAGCACCTTTCACCTGAGTCATCCCGGAAAGCGTACTGCAGGACGTGGGAGCAGCCCTGCCAGTCTGCTTCATTTACACACATGGCACAGTCACCTAATGTCTTTGGTGAACATAACGCAAGCAACAGTATGTCCCCAGGGACAGCATCTCATAGCTTAAAGTCTCCAGCTGTTACAAGATCCAGGAGTGTGTCTGACTCTTCAGTGCCTCAGAGAGGTTAGTGGACAAGGCTATCTTCAGGTTTCTTGAAGCATTTCCATGAGTTGGATGAAAAAAGTATGTGATTACTCTTTGTAGAAAGCAACCATCACTGCACCTTGGGAGTGGAGTCAGTGGCATAGAGAGAGGAAAATGTCTGAATGGGATGAATTAGAATCATAGAATGAATCATAGAATGGTTTAGGTTGGAAAGGACCTCAAGGATCATCCAGCTCCAACCCCCTGCCATAGGCAGGGACACCTCCCACTAGAGCAGGCTGCTCAAGGCCTCATCCAGCCTGGCTTTAAACACCTCCAGGGAGGAAGCATCCACAACCTCCCTGGGCAACCTGTTCCAGTGTCTTACCACCCTCACTGTAAAGAACTTCCTCCTAACATCCAGTCTAAATCTCCCCTCTTCCAGCTTAAACCCATTCCCCCTCGTCCTAACATTACTAGACCGTGTAAATAGTCCCTCCCCAGCTTTCCTGTAGGCTCCCTTCAGATACTGGAAAGCCACTATAAGGTCTCCTCGAAGCCTTCTCTTCTCCAGGCTGAAGAGCCCCAACTCTCTCAGCCTGTCCTCATAGCAGAGGTGCTCCAGCCCTCTGATCATCTTCGTGGCTCTCCTTTGGACCCGCTCCAGCAGTTCCATGTCCTTCTTGTATTGGGGGCTCCAGAACTGCACACAGTACTCCAGGTGGGGTCTGACGAGAGCAGAGTAAAGGGGGAGAATCACCTCCCTTGCCCTGCTGGCCACACTTCTCTTGATGCAGCCCAGCACACGGTTGGCTGTCTGGGCTGCATGTGCACACTGCCGGCTCATGTTGAGCTTCTCGTCGACCCAGACCCCCAGGTCCTTCTCCTCAGGGCTGCTCTCCAGCCATTCATCACCCAGCCTGTATCTGTGCCTGGGATTGCACCGACCCAGGTGCAGGACCTTACACTTGGCCTTGTTAAACGTCATGAGGTTGGCCTGGGCCCACCTCTCCAGCCTGTCCAGGTCCCTCTGGATGGCATCCCTGCCCTCCAGCAAGTCAGCTGCGCCACACAGCTTGGTGTCATCTGCAAACTTGCTGAGGGTGCACTCAATTCCTCTGTCCATATCACTGACAAAGATGTTAAAGAGCACTGGTCCCAGCACTGATCCCCCCATTCAATGGTAGTTTGTTAGCATACTTTCTATAAACACGAGATTTCTTTACTAGAGCAAGAGCTGCTTAGCTGGGATTAGAGGAGTTCTACAGCTTAATTTGATGGCTTTGTCATCTTCTTGGCTCTCTGTTCTCATCCAAGCAATTACCAGGCTCTTAAGCAGAGGGTCAATATCACAGCTCATAAGTGAGGTCATTTGATGTTTAGACTCATCCTAACAGATCTAAATAAGGGTAACCTCTATGTAAGAAATAAAATAGGTTTTAATTCCTTCTGCTGCAAATATTTTATGTAGTAGTGGTGGCTCTGTGGAGTATTTATGGCATTAGATACAGGAGATTTAGAAGTGTGGTGCTTGTTCTAACCTAGGAAAAATGTAAGAGAAGAAAGAACAGGTATTTTGTCTCTTAGAATGCAAGCATGATGCTATATATGAAAGGTTTTTAGGAGAAAACACAGCTAGAGAAGGATTTATGGGTGGTAGAGTGCCTTGATAGGAAGTGCAATTTTGCACTGACTTTTAAGAGTATTGCCAGGATTTTTGTGAGTGGAAAATCCTGAGAGTTAAGATTCTGACTTGGTGCTTGTTCAAATCACTGCTACCTCAGTATTCAAATACTAATAATTAATTTTCTGAATACACTGCTCTTTCTAAACAGCTCAGTAATTTAAAAAAATGCTTGTGTGACTTCCTGCAAATGAAAAAAAAAAATCCTCTTAAAGATACCAGTAAAAAAAAAATTTAAAATTATTAAATTCTATGAGAACTAAAGCAACACATTGCAAACTCTCTGAGGCTAATTTATCTTCACTCATCATAGTTTCGTGGTGCTGCCTAACTATGGTGTTAGTCTGCCATTTAGTGATATATGCAGTAGATATATGTGGATACTTCCTCCCTGGAGGCGTTTAAGGCCAGGCTGGATGAGGCCTTGAGCAACCTGCTCTAGTGGGAGGTGTCCCTGCCTATGGCAGGGGGTTGGAGCTGGACGATCCTTGAGGTCCCTAAACCATTCTATTATTCTGTGATATTCTGCCAGATTTTCCTAGCATATGGATTAATACTTAATTTTTTGTTTGGTCTACTTTTTTTGTTTAGATACTCTCTCAAAAACATCAACTCCATTTAATAAGTCTAGTAAAGCTGGAAGCCAGCAAGGAACACCATGGGAGACACTGGTTGTATTTGCTATGAACCTCAAACAGTTAAATGTTCAAATGAATATGAGCAATGTAATGGGCAATACTACGTAAGTATAAGACAAGATCAAGCCTGTTTTAACAGATGGTGTTGTTCTGGGGACAAAAAAAATCCAATTTTCCCCACAGATTATTAACAGCCTCTTGTCTTCTAGCTTTAATAGTTAAAAGCCAAGCTTTATCAGTTTTGAATAGTGAAACCCCTCAAGTGTAGTGGTAGCTGTTTAATCCTGAAGTCACATATAGCTTAATAAACAAATATAAATAATTCTTAGTTTCTCTTTTGACAGGCTGGCAAACTGGTGTCTACTTTCACTTCTGTTCTAGGTGGACCACCAGTGGTTTGAAAAGTCAAGGTCGTCTATCTGTGGGGAGTAGCAGAGACAGGGAAATTAGCATGTCTGTTGGCTTGGGAAGATCACAGCTGGACTCCAGAGGAGGAGTTGTTGGTGGTACCATAGATGTTAATACCCTGGAGATGGTGGGTAAGTTGGAAAGCTCTCAGTGAAAAACTGAAGAATATTAAGAGTGCCACACTTTGTGAATGGGGTGGTGTAGAGACCTTTGGATTCTTACTTGTGCATTCTGATTATGAAACACACTTGGAACTGATGGGATAGTCTCTGATCAGGGTCTGATTCAAGCTCAGGGTTTGCTCTAAAATTACATTACTTCATTATGCAACTCTCCAGCCCCCTTCAGCTGTCTGGACAGATGGCAGCGGAATGATTTGACAGCATTTCAGTGTCTTCTAGAGTTTCACAAGAGCTTACGGTTCTGGGAAGTGCAAAACTGCTTTGCTTTGGAAGGAGCCTGGGTGTTCAGAGCACCATAGAGCTGTGACCTCCCTATGCCTCTGGAAGAAACCAGAGCTGTCTCAGCCTTTCTGTAATATGTGGATGGTATAAGGGTGATACCACTGAAAAAAAAAAAAATATCTATATTTCAGTATTGCTTTGGTTCTATTTCAGCTCATATTTCTGAGCACCCAAACCAGCAGCCCAATCATAAAATTCAAATCACCATGGGTTCCACTGAAGCACGTGTTGATTATATGGGATCCAGTATCCTAATGGGAATCTTCAGTAATGCTGACCTTAAACTACAAGATGAATGGAAAATTAATCTGTATAATGCTTTGGACTCAAGCATGTCTGATAAAAGGTAAACTGCTTTCTGTGTTTTAAATGTTTAATGTCAGATTAAGATCAAATTCTGCCTATATGTTTTATATCTAGAAGTGTGTCTAATAGAAAGCAAAAGGTTCTTTGTTTTGTTTTGCTGTTTTGTGGGGTTTTTTTGTTGTTGAGTAGGAAATAGATGAATTGGTAATGTTCCTCTTATTTTTAAAATACAGTGAGATATTTGTCCATGGGGACTTGAAATGGGATATCTTCCAAGTGATGATTTCAAGATCGACTACACCAGACCTAATAAAAATAGGAATGAAACTCCAGGAGTTCTTTACTCAGCAGTTTGATACAAGCAAGCGAGCTCTGTCCACATGGGGACCTGTTCCATATCTCCCTCCCAAGACAGTGGCCAACAACTTAGAGAGAAGCTCACATGAGCAATGTAAGTCATACAAAAAAGGGTGATCTGCCCACGTAGGATGTTTTAGTAGCCAAAAAATCATCTGAGCAACTTTATACATGCAAGTACGTCTATTTGACTTGAAATTAGTACACTTGCCTGTGAACTTCTGTGTTTAGATCCTCTCTCAAAAACATCAACTCCATTTACTAGACCTGGGATGCAATAACAAGCTAACTTATTTTCAGATTTTAGTTAAAAATGTATAAATTTGCTTAAAAAATACAACATTTTTGCAGTTTTCAGTATTTCAATAGACTTTTCAAAACAATGTTCAGATTCTCTTTTGAGGTCTGTTTCACAAAACCCCTCACATTTCTGCCTTGCATTGCAGTGGGAGTGTGATGTTAATTAATCATGACCTTGAACTGTAATTGTCTGAACACTATGAGTCATTGATTCCCAAGTGTTCAGGTACTCTTAAGCTACAACCACCTTAGAGCATGAAGATGGAACCATGTCAGTGAAGTAGATTAGAAAATATAATTCATAATTCTGTGTTTGTTAAAAATACCACTGTGGCAACAATCTTTTCCTTTCTGTTTCCTAAAGTTTCTTCTTGTTACTGCATGTTTACTTTCCAGTGTTGGATGCAGCCCATCATCGCCACTGGCCAGGAGTTCTGAAAGTGCTGTCTGGATGCCATATATCCTTATTTCAGATGCCACTGCCAGAAGATGGAATGCAGTTTGGAGGATCCATGAGCCTGCATGGAAACCATATGACACTGGCTTGTTTTCATGGTCCTAATTTCCGCTCAAAATCGTGGGCCTTATTTCACCTTGAAGAACCCAATATTGCATTTTGGACAGAAGCCCAGAAAGTTTGGGAAGATGGTAATTTCTGCTGTTTCCTCACATGTCTCAATTCCTTTAAATGAGTTTTAAGAATGTAATTGGTGTAAGAAGAAATGAAAGAAAATCTTGGTTTCTTTCAATATGGATCAAGATTATTTCCCAAAAATATATCACCCAAAGTAATAGTCTATTCCTTGTGCATTTTTACCACAGCTTGCTTTATTTGTGGAATAATGTGAAGTATTTTTGGCAGTGCACTAGCTGTGTCCCTGATCATATGCCTACAGAGTAGAGTGTCTGCCTTGTTAATTGCAGGTCTGTGTTTATGTAGTCCTTTAGTTGCAATATGTTGAATTTTTATGGTCTTAGTGCTTATATTTGTCTTCAAACTGAGAGGTTTTTACTGTTTAAAATTCTGTTGTGCTGTTTGCAAGCTTTCTGCCAGTCTCAATGATACCAGCATACTAATTTCATGTTAAATACCTGTATGAGGAGAGAAGAGTGAGAGGAGAAATCCTACTCCCCTTACCAAGCTATTGTTTCAGTTATTTTTCCCTCTCTCACCCTATGCTGCCCACACCTTCATTGCAGGTATTAGTGAACACTCCACCTATATTGTGCAAACCCTGGATTTTCATCTGGGCCATAACACCATGGTCACCAAACCCTGTGGAGCCCTCGAAAGCCCTATGGCAACAATCACAAAGATAACAAGGCGCCGCCATGAAAACCCTCCCCATGGAGTTGCCAGCGTGAAAGAGTGGTTCAATTATGTTACAGCCACGAGGAATGAAGGTTAGGTCTATGTTTGTAAAGTTTGGGGACTGGTTTGTTGCCAGCTGGTGCAGATTGTGCTGTTGGAAAGCGGTGACATTTCAAATTAGGTACAGGGAGAAGGGAATTAGAAATAATGGAAGCTTTTTATCTTGAGAGCCTTATGGTGAACTGCAGAATGAAACACAGCAGCATGCTGAACAGCTGAAGTGTCACTGAGCTAAGTCCTTTTCCAAAGTAAAGGCAAAATGATCTATTAGTGTACAAGAGGATTATGTATCTGGCACTGCAGAGGTTCTAGTCTTTTCCTGTCTCACTACATGCAAAAATAATTGGTTCATGTCCCGTCATGATCTTGTAACATACAGATTCACAGATTGCATTGGGTTGGAAGGGACCCTCAAAGGTCATCATGTCCAATCCCCCTGCAGTCAGCAGGGACACCTCCACTTAGATCAAGCTGCCCAGGGCCACACTGAGTCTGATCGTGAATATCTCAAAGGACAGGGCCTCAACCACATCAGGGATTTCCTCTTTTCCATGCAGAGTTAAACCTACTTCGAAATGTTGATGCTAACAACCCAGAGAGCAGTACGACAGTGAAAAGCTCAAGTTTGCTAAGTGGCTTCAGAGGTGGCTCCAGTTACAACCATGAAACTGAAACCATCTTTGCATTGCCAAGGATGCAGCTGGATTTTAAATCTATTCATGTTCAGGAGCCCCAAGAGCCTTCATTACAAGGTGCAGTAAAGTTAATTTGTTTTATCTTGATCCAAAGCTGTTTGTCATAAATGAACAACTAAATACAATGCTTCCACACTGATAAGAGGATTTAACCTGAGAACTACTGCAGATCTGCAAGAAAAGGATACCATTGAGTCACAAAATGTAGAGGGAATTCTGTTGAGAAGGTGAAGATCTAGTTCAGAGACTGGTCATTCCTTCCTAGGAGAAACTAATATGAACATTTCAGGTCAAGTGGCCTTTTCCAAGGGGCTGATTTTCTGGTTTTTATTCAAATGTTAAAGAGAAGGACTGTTGCGAAAAAGGGAATATGAAATGGGAACTTCAGCTTTATGCTTTTCACTTCAAAATGTTATCTGCAGACAACAGTTTGAACTAGAGGGAAGTAAGATTGCTGAAAGCCTAAGACATTAATTTCTGAAGATATGAAACACTAATTGTGGTTCTTCCCCTCTTCTGAGCCTCTGGTTCAGTAAAAGCAATGTCATTTTCAAATGATTTGCATTCCAATTCCATGTATGTTTATGTATATTGTATATACTTAAAAGTGTGTTAATACTATTTTTATCTGACTGTAGATACAAGTGTTAAACCAAAGGTGGAATGCAGTGTGGTAACAGAATTTACAGACCACATCTGTGTAACTATGGATGCTGAATTGATTATGTTTCTGCATGACTTGGTATCTGCTTATCTAAAAGAGAAAGAAAAAGGTAAGTTATAAGCATTGTAAGTTATAATACTCACCTGACAATCTGCACTATTTAATAGTAAATATTTTCAAACTTTTAAATAGAGTTGGCTTGTTTAAAAAAAAAAGAAATAATTGATTAAAAAAAAGGACTCTAACTTTTATTTGATTGAAATAAAAATGAATAGTATGAAATCTGGACTTAGTGCTATGAAGTGACAATTAACTCTTGTCTCAATCACTAAGGGAAATTTAAATGTGTGATAACAAAAAGTGTTTTCTGGGTTCTTTCACAGTGAAAGCCAAGAAGTATTGTGTCAGTTCTCAAGTGCAACATGGTTTGGGAAACACTTGAGCTGATGTTAAGTCAGCTCCTGTAGGACTGGAGGCAGTGTAGATGCAGACAATCATGCAAACCTTGGAGTGTCACTACACTGACACACCACTGCTGTGCCTGGGTCTCTGCCTGGCACTTTGCTACAAAGTGTAGGTTCAAAAATAATTCTGTCATCACCAATGCAGCACCTATGTGTAGCATGCAGTAGAGAACAGACATACTCCTGGATTTCTCTTATTTTCTTACTACTGAGCTTGTGCTAGTTAACTCTGAGTACATCTTGCTCCTGAATTAGAAAGAATATGGATGCTTTGAACTGTCAGAAAGAAGGATTCTCCCATTCCTGTGTTATCTGATGTCTATTAGGATACTTTTTACTAGCACCTGGTTCAGAACAAAACCATTTGCCAGAAATTCTACAAAACTGAAACAGGTGCATCTCTCTTTTTTTGAGATCAGTGTTTTTGTTTTCTTTTAATGATGTACAAAGAGAATTCAAGTGAGATGCTAACGAGCAACTCTTCGGGGTGTTTTTTCTCTCTCCATTCTGTAGCAATTTTTCCTCCTCGCATTTTGGCTGCTCGCCCAGGGCAGAAAAACTCTGTTGGTGCTCTCGAAGACAGCTCCACTGACAAAGAAGCAGAAGAAAGCATTTCTTACACTACAGTTGACTGGAGAGAATTTATGTGCAATACTTGGCATTTGGAACCCACGCTCAGGTAACAAACTGGCTTCTCTGCAGTGTTTCTGGCTACGTACTTTCCTTTTATCTGTGAGTATTGTCCTGCAACGCACCAGTGTTTCCAAGCTGATGCTGTTCAGCTCCAAGGAGGGATCAGTCATGTCAGTTGTGTCAGAGTAACACAACCTTTGGCTGTGTTACTAGGAAAGATACCATCTTGCAGTTCTACATTTTTAGCATTCTAGTTAAGCAGTTCAGCATTCTTTAAGCAGTCACCATAAAATAAAAAAGCACTGTATGCTAGTTGCTATATAGCAGTTTAAACTTAGCAGAAAAGATAGTGTGTATAGAAGCAGCACACTGCTCTCAGTAACTGCTTCTGATTACTGAAAATTAATTTTGTCTGTGTCAGTGTTTGTGTTTTTACCTCTGCTGACACTGCTGGAGTACCTGAGTGTTCATGTACATATCAAAACCCTTCATCAACTGAGGCCACATAAATCATGACAGTTGGCATTTTGTATTAGCAGCAATAATTCACTGAACGTGTGTGCTAGTTTGAAGCTAGCCAGAATGTTTTGGTGAGAAGAATTAGATCATAGGCTGAGAAATGAAAACAATGGTGAGGTCTACTTCGCTCACAGTCTTGCTGAGATGTGTAAAGAAGAAAGGCAAAACAAAGATAAAGTCACTTCTGCTTTGCCTGCTGGGGAGAGCTGAGGCTGCTGGCTGAACTCCATCTTGCTTTCTAACCTCACCCTCCATTTGCTTTGGCTGATTTCACCTTTGCTTCTTAATCCTCTTGGCCAGACCTCCATTCTTCCTTGGGATTGGGGTAAGGTTGAGAGGGGTAGGGGAACGGTGAGGGGGTGGTTGAGAGCCCCTCCTGGGGACTCAGGTTTCTGGGAGGGGAGTTGTGTCTGTATTACCTTTTACCTTGTATATTTATGTATATAACTGTATATGCTGTAAATATCTCCTTGTTAATTGTGCCAGCTGTAAATATAAGCTTCATTCATATTTCCAGAGCTGGCTGAGTCTAGTCTGGGTGATTTCTAAAGTGTGGGGGGCAGGGAACACCCAAACCATCACAATATGATCAGGAGGTAGCCCACTCTGGGCTACCTCTTTGAGCATCCTCTTCCTTTAAGAGGATGTCCCACTGGTCATCTTCGGCTTACCTGTGTAAATTAAGTTTGAGGCAGTGCCTGTTGGACTTAAGCTGGTCAGAAGTAACTGTGGTAAAAATGGATGTTTATACAAATGCCAGTTGCTGTATTTATATATTTGAGATTGAATCTATCTTAATATTTTCTTTAGATTAATATCCTGGACTGGGAGAAAAATTGACCCTGTTGGTGTTGACTACATTCTCCAAAAGCTGGGCTTTCATCATGCAAGGACTACTATTCCTAAGTGGCTGCAGCGTGGTGTCATGGATCCTTTGGACAAAGTTTTGTCTGTCCTTATAAAGAAACTTGGTACTGCACTACAGGATGAGAAGGAGAGGAAAGGAAAAGACAAAGAAGAATACTGAAACTATAATGTGACAACTGTAATTCCGTTTGATTTTATCAAAGTGTTTTATTATAAGATTTTAAATATGGTTTAAGGAGAAACCTAACAAACTTTTTTGCTACTCTATTTAAAACTTACATTGTGAGTAACTGTTTACTGTGGTACATGATACCATTCTGTATTTGAAGTTATTGCATGATGATGACCAATGTATATTCTGTGAAGGAATAGCTGGAACACTGTAAATCTGCTCCTCAGAGTCCACTGTTTTACTATGTGCAATATTATTCCTGCATCTTTAAAATACTTGCAGATTAACTGTGAATTTTCATAAACTTTATCTGCCATAACATGAAACCCCTCATCGATGTGACTGGTAAATTGATATGTCTATGTAGACTTGTGTAAATTATATATATATATTATAACTTATGAAACTGTGATTGCCTTAGTGCTAAAAATCATTGTTTATTACACTTGTAATAAAATTTAACTACTGTACAGGGCTTTTTTTTTTTGTTGTTGTTCGTTTGGTTGTTCAACTTCTTTGATTAAAAAAACCAATCAGTGTAACTTTGCGTCGAGTGTCAATTAAGTGAGGTGACCCCAAGAACGGCGTTGCTTCACCCTGCCACGGCAGGAGCCCATCCGTCTCCTCGGGGAGCTGGAAACAAGCCGAGGGGGAGCGCGGGTTGCCCGCAGGGAAGACTCCGCGATGCTTCCGCCCGGCCCCGTTACTTTGCCCTCCTGTCTGGAGCGGGTCACGGTGGAGCTGCCCCAAGCGCGCCCGCCAGCGGCGGCTTCGAGTACCGCGCTGCCCCGGCGGGAAGCCGCCGAGACGGGCGAGGGGTAAAGCGCACGGGGGTGGGGGTGGCCGCGGCCGCGCAGCACGAGGCGCGCTCGCGCCTCCCCTCACAGCTCGGCCGCACGTGGCGGGCGGCAGGAAATCGCCTCTGTCACGAAATGGCGGCGCCGTGTCCCGCCCTTCTCCGCCGCTAAGACCCAGGCACTGGGAGCTGCCGTGTGATGGACGGGTGTGTGGGGACTTGGCAGGTCTCCTCGGTCTTTGGAACTCTTCCCCCCACAGCTGCAGGTTTTGGTGGAGTACTTCCGGGCAGGTCTCGCCTTTCATTTCAGGCGCGTTTTAGCTGCGCGTCGTGTGTGAGTACTTGGGCACCACCTGCAGCGGGACGGCCGAGCACTGCAGCTGTGCGTCTCCTCACAGTATAAAAGAAGGAGAAGACAGCAGATACTGAAGCTTTGAACTGCAGTATTGTCGCGGAAACGTGAGGAGGGATCAGCTTTGCTGCTGCAGCCTTTGCTTAGCGCCCACGGGAGTCAGGTGGTAAGTTGTCCTTGGAACTGGTTGTGAGAGGAGGGGCAGGGCCACACCGAGTCTTGCTTTAAAGCGTGGTTAACAAACAGGAGAAGACGCTTTCAATCTTGATGCTGGATAGGGAAGGGGAGAGACTGAAAGAAAGCTGAATCAATGTTCTTTTGCGTAAATCTGTAGGGACGCAGAGTGCAAGTTGCCGGTAGTGTTCCTGTGAAATGGCATAACCAAGGAAATTGCGGATTGCAGCATGTCTCTAACAGTTTCTTACCTTTACTGTTAAGGTTACTTTGGTTGGTCAGAAATGGCTAGCGGTAATAGCTGGTTTAAGAGTATTGGAAAACCTGACTTCGTCTCCACACAAAAGACGACTTTGCCAGCTTGGGCTCCTAGCCGGCCGCCTTTAAGGAAGTCACAGGCTAAGACTGTAAGGTCAGAACTTCCACGTTCTGAGAGCTGGAGTGCACAAAAGATGGCACAAATTCCAGGTACAGTTTTCAGTTTATATACTGAGGTTAGCTGTTGAAATAATAGCGTTAATGCCACTGAAAGTAACTTATGGTCTTTGAAAGGTTGCTTTTTACTGGCGTGCTTTCTTGAATGACTTCTTCAGCACTTGTTTGATTTTCTACTTCGTTTTAAGGCCCTTCATACTGAAAGTTTTTGTTAGAGATTCATTGTGAAGGCACCTGTTGGTGAGACTTGGAGATAAGTGTTCTAGTTCTTAGCTAGAAGATACTTGTGCTTAAGTATTTGGCAACCCTGAAGCTGAAGATGCCATCCATCCTAGAGGTGATACAGAGAAAAGGGTTTCATTTTTTCTATTCACTGTAAAAGAATACACCCTTCCCAGAAGTAGATGCTACTGGAAATGGTCAGTGATTATTCTGTAGGAGATCTCCAGGGCAAAGATGAATGTCCACATAGAGTGTGGTCCTTGAAAAAGTGGCTTTTGGATTTGCTTCAGGACAGTGCCTGAGAATTCATGTGTCTCCTATGACATGCCTAACTTGCTTCACATAACCGTCTGAAAAGCATGAGAGTTCTATGCTAGGACAAAGGAAATATCCACCTACCTGCTTTCCTGCTTCCAAAAGTGGTCATGGAGGGAATCTTCAGGGTCAGGATGGGTGTGTATTGCAGCTCTCATGTTCTGACCTAGCCACCACAGCCAAAGCTGCTGGCTCTTTACTCAGCAGCTTGGGGATGAGGGTTTTTTCGAGTTACGTGCTTTTTAATTGTCTGTGTGATTGCGAAAACTTCTATAGTGCCTTGTCATAGGGAGTTCTACTGCTCCGTAGTTCTGTGTGGAAAACATACAGGTGCCGTTGTTTTGATTCTGCTAGCAGCATCTTTAATTTGATTGCTGGTTTGCAAGGGAGAGGTGTGGGAATGAGTTGTATTTGCATGTGATGTCTGTGTTCAGAGGTTAATGGATGTAGTACTCAAAGTTTTGATACGTTTAAAAGAGGAAGGCAGGTGCCATTTCCTAGTTGTTAACTTGTAATTTATGATTCAGTGCAAAACAATAGTCTTCTAGAATAAAATGTTAATGTGTTTTTATTTTTCGAAGAAGTATCTAGAAAGCATTTTTTGTGAACAGATTTAAACTGTTGGGAGACTGTTTAGTTCTTAATTTTATTTCATCAACTTGTCTTTCGTTATTTTATCAGCAGTTCCTTCTAAGGAAGACCTAGCAGAGTTCATCACAAGATACGAACAGGGAGCAGTAAACCCAGTGTCTGCCTTATATCAGTTTGCACAAATGCACCAGGCACAACTTGAGTTTAAAGAAACTAATGTGGCAGGTAAATGCTGCTTTTCTTAAGCAAAATAATGCTTGCCTGTGCTTGAGGTGACCTGACAGCAGTTAGTGTTGATGTCACACCGGTGAATTGTTTTACTGTTGGTTGCACTACCCTCCACATCTCTTGCTTTTTTGGCTGTCCTTTTATTGTTTATACAGCTATGACTCACAACGAGTTACTACAGAATTTCATCAGATGATTTGTATAACATTTCAGATGCTACCAGAACTTTGTGAAAGATGCATGAAGTGAAAGCCTCCAAAATTATTCTGGAAGTGTGAAGTTTGAGTTGTGTTTTGCTAAAATTCTTGTTTTGCCTCATGCTTGTTCTTCAAATTAATAAAAACACATAAAGCTGCAAATACAAGTACCTTAAAATAATTTTACTAATAATTTGCTGTTTTTCTCCTTTAAAGGAAATATCATAAGGCCTTATTTTGCCCTCTGTGCTGTGATAAATGGGATTTCCTACAAGGCTGGACAGGGAAGAAATAAGAAGGAATCGAAATTAAATGCAGCTAAACTGGCTCTTGATGAGCTGCTTAACCTGAAGCAGTCTGAACATTCGGGTAAATAGTGTGGTAATACTTAAGAAGAACTTGAAAAAAATGACCAAGATTTTTTTGTGCAGAATCTCTGGATAGTTTATGAAATACTTAATCAGAGTCTCTGTCAATTTCTCGAATCCTTTGGGTTGAGCTATTTGCTGAATAGTTCTAAACCTTAGGTTTTTCCCTTTTTCTTTTGTTTATTAGGACTTGCATCAGTTAGTGGCACAGAGCAGAGAATACTAAAGGAATTAATTTATTGCTGTTGCACTTAATCTGTTGCTTTCTAGGTAGCAGCAATATGAAACTGATCCTAAGTGGTTTGTAACTTTTACGATTAAAATGCTTCAACACTGAGTTACTATTTCAAAAAGAATTTGGTTACCATAACATTTATCACCTTTTAAGGTTTGCTGTCCAAATAGTTCCTTACTTAGAAGGAACTAAAAATCAGATAACTCATAAAAGAATTAGAAACTGAACTTGATGAAAAGGAAGTAAGATCTTTCTTTTGAAATTTGTAATATCTATCCCAGTTTGAAATGTTGTTGTGTTTTTAGGCCCTTCTGGTATTTCTGCTGAGCCCCAGACGGCAAATACTGTTCGTGTTTCAAGACTTGGTTTTGGTGAGAAGTAGTCTTGGTTTTGTCTGTTGATTCAAATTAACCCAGTAAATGCTTGTTTTTCCCCTTTCTTTTTTCTCCTTTTTTTAATTCTTTTAATACATTTAGTGATTACTCTATGAAGTTTCTGTTATTTAACATCTTCTGTTTGAAGAATGCTGTGAGCATGTGTCACTAAAAGAGACAGGTAGACATCAGTTCTACCAGACACCACTCCTGTAAATTGCTGAGGTTTAAGTAACGAATTCATGACAGAGGTAGAAATGAATATGAAAAGCCTAAAGTTTTGACGTATTCTTGTCCTTTATTCACGTCCATACTAACAGTCTTCAGAATACCAAAAGAGGGTGTTGATAGTGCTTTTACCATTTGTTTAGAACTCTTCATTTGACAAGTGGTTGATGATACCTGTTCCTGTCCCATCCAGTTTGTGTTTTGCTGCCTTTTTACTGTTTTGTTTAGAAGGAGGACAGCTTGTATATCCCAAACTTTCACACACACTTGAAGAGGTATTTAACAGTCTGACTTCCAACCATCCTGAGTACCAGAGTTGTGGCAGTTCACTGGCTGCCTTCATCATTAAAAAAGGCAAGTCTCTTTTGATGGAGTACTGGGGAGTGGAAAAGCTGGACTGTTGGTGTTACCAGAGAGCTTGATTAATGCCTTTCTGACCTGTTAAATAAATGTAAAGGGCAGCTCTCATTTCTTCCTTTGGCGGCTCTGTCATATGTGTGGTTCTGCTACAGTCACACAAACGTTCAAGACCTATATGAGCACTTCTTTGGGCCATTTCAAAGAGAGTAGTCCAGGGCAGGTGGATATACCCTAAAGTAAACCGAAGCTTATGGAGAACCCACACCAGAGCAGGCTTCTGGCAGGAGCTGTAGTCCATGGAGAGGAGCCTGTACTGGAGCAGGTTTTCTAACAGGACCTGTCTCCCTGTGGGTGACCTTCCTGCAGGACCTCGGTCTGCAGAAAGGATTCGCACTGGAGCAGTTCCTGAAGAACTCCTGCTGGTGAGGACTCAGGCTGGAGGGATTTGGGGGGGACTTCACCTTGGAGTAGGGAATGAACATGAGAAGAAGGGAGCAGCAGTGGTGAAGCATTAGGAACTGATGCTTCGCTGTGGTCCTGGTGTTGCTTGGGCAGACAGCAAAGAAGGTGAGAAGAGTTGGGAATGAATTTCAGCTTTGGGAGAAGGTGGGATAGATAAAAGAGGGGTTTAGGTTCAGTATAATTTCTCACTGTCCTGCTCTAGTTGACAGTGAATTTTTCCCAAGTTCAGTCTTGCACGCGGTGGCAAATGATCTCCTTGTCCCTCTCTTGACCTACAAGCTTTTTCATTTTATTTTTTCATAGCATTGTTTAGTTCAGAAAAGAATTAAGATTATCAAGCCCAAACTGCTGGGGAAGAGGGGCTGCGAGAGAGCAGCTTTGTGGTGGCTTAACTTGTGTGGCTGTCATGTGCCCACTATCATGAAAATACTTGCTTTTTAGGTGGAGAGTATGACGTTGTAGCCCTAGGAACAGGAGAGTGTAATTACAGTCAGTACTTTAAGTCTTGTGGAAGAGTGGTGCATGACAGCCATGCCGTTGTTGCTGCAAGGCGTTCTTTGCTCAGGTGAGAATGTGCATCTGAGCTGTTACCAGTGCTCAGTTCTTTTGCCTTCTCAGTTCTACTTTTGCAAATGTGGATGTAAGAGCGCTTGCGTTTTGCAGTTAGTACCCTCAAATAATGAAATAAAGGTTAATGTCTCTGCATTTGTAAACAAAATGGTTTTCACATGTACTCCTGACACTTTCAGGTATTTCTACAGACATCTTTTGCTGTTCTATAATGAAAACCCATCAAGTGCAGCTAAATCCGTATTCTCTGCAGCACCGGGCGCAAAGCTGCTTACCCTAAAACAGAACACAGCTGTCTTTCTCTACATGAATCAGCTTCCCGAAGGAACTGCTCAGTTAAAATCAGAGCTGTGAGTATCTTGATGTTTCCAGAGATCATGTAGTAGATGATTATTTGTTTGCAGTGACAAGCATGTTGTGAGTGTAGAAGATAAGTGTTGTCATGTTTCTTGGGTGAGGAGAGGAGGCTCTTCTGAACTGTTTCAAGGTTTTGGAGACCGTTAGTGTATTAGGTGGTAGAGATAAGCGAGTGAGATATAGTTCAAGGTGATGATGCAGAAATTTCTACATGGGATGTAGCTTTAGGGCTATGCTTTATTACACACCTGCCTACTTGCTAGTCTGCCTCCCAAAATACTATTAAGATACTAATAAGTCATTAATTTAACCACTGAGCAGGTCACTTAACATCTTTTGCACCACAGGACTAGAGTATAAACACCCTTGAATTAAAATTATAGACTTCTGTTGTCCTTGTAGGAAGAAAAGGTAATGAGAATAACTTGATGTAAGAGATTCCTGTACTTATTTTTTACACTTTTGTTGAATTTCTCAAAAGTTTATTTTTTAATATTTTAGACATTTAACAGCAGCAGTGCCTGATGAGTCTCCTCATGTGTCCTGTACAGTGCTATAATGTCCCAGAAAGTCACACAGTTGTAGCTTTTTTATATATACAAGGCTGCTTTCGTATTGTATGTGGAAGGCAGAGTTCTGAGCTGGAGGTCACAGACAATTCATTGCAAGTTACGCTGACTGGGACAGTTAGAACTTCAGAAGGGATTAGACTGCTTCCAGTGTTGTAGCCTGCTCTCCCAAGGAAATTGTTCATGAGACTGGGTGCAGAATGTAGGCGTCTCTGTAATAGTTGACAGACATGAAGTTCAGAGCTTTTTGTCTGTTCTGGAGTGTGGTTCCTTGAGACAAACTCCGGGAAGTATTTTCTTCTAAGACCACCTGTCAGTTGAGCAGCTGAATGTGATGTCTCTAAAATGTACAAATACTGAATGTCGTGTGAGGTCCTGATGCTGTTTCCTGAGAAAGTGTTGGATACCACTTGACAGATATTTCTAATTAGAATATTTTTCCACATTTTTCTTGTCTTCAGACATCTCAAACCACAGTCTCTGTCTGCCTATGAAACTAATGAAGATCTGAGCCTTCACGTTGTCACAGAAGGCAAGATTTACCTAGCTGTGTGCTGTCCACGTAAAACTCTTAAAGTGACCAGTATGTCAGCTAGCGACAAATTAACTAAGTGGCAAGTGGTTGGAGTTCAGGGAGCGTTACTGAGTCACTTCATTGAACCAGTGTACATCAGCAGTATTCTTGTAGGTAAGCCTAACCTAAATTCTTGTGGGGATTGTTGTGTGCATTTGTGTTCCAATTTGATTACACTTTTTAAACTATAGGTTGAAGCAAGGTGGTTCTTCAGAGAAGTCTCTGAAAAGATAGTAAGTGTGTATATTGCTTTTTTATGCATCTTTTGAGATGCCCTAATGCAAAACTCAGTCTTGCTTATTTGTTATTTTGGGTTTGTTTTAGCTTGCTAAATTGTCTTTACTTTATACTAGAGGAACAGAAGAAATTCAGCATTGTTTTTTAACAAATTAAACTTCAGATCCTGAGAAAATACCAAGTGTCACAATGCTGTGTTAACCTGCTCAGTTAGGTATGATGACTTCAAGTGATGTTAGTCACCTAACTCTAGAGTGGAGCAGTGGTGTAGAAGCTGCTGGTATTTGAGAATTTCCAATTTCCCTCTGGGGTGTCTTATTTTGTGTTGTGTCCATGGTCTGTGCCTCCCTTCCTGCCTTTGTATTGGTTAATGCAAACATATTTTGTTGAGGAGTGGGAATTACTGAGATGATAGTGGATTCTCAAGATTTTGTGGCTGTCGGGAAGCCCAGACTGTCACCAGAACCTGTTTCAGTAGCTTTTATTTATGTGGTGGAATTTATGAGTATTAGTGTAAAGACTTTCAGGTGCTGCAGCTTCTCAGTATTTGTAATCTGAGACTTACTACACAGATAACTGAATTCCCCAGGTGAAGATGCAGCAGCTTTCCTAACATGGGTTTTTGGAAGTGCTCAGAAATACCTTGCAAGAATTGGTGAATGCCTTACTGTTCTTAGGAAGTTTGAGGACTTGAAACATGATAAAAAAATTGCTAATGTGCTCACTAAAGTGGTTTCTAAAATAAACATCATCTGTAGCATGCTGCCTTCTTAATGGAAATTCTGTCACCTTTGCTTGAGGTGCAGTGGGCCAAACCATGCATATTTAGTAGTCAGTCAGAAATACCACTATATGTGGAGTAATACAGGCAAACTCCATAGCATGTTTTCTTATCTAGGACATTGAATGTAAAGAGTTGATGGAAAATAACTGTTCCAGCAAGCAGGCATCCAATGAAGATAATGATGATAATGAAATTGTGAAATCATTTTTTACTTCTGTGAGCTGAATATTGCAACTTACTTTTCCAAACATGAATTTAATGTAGAAGAGTGAATAGAATGTAGACTGATGGGAACATCTGCATTCTTAGTTGCCTTTTTTCTTTCTTTTTTAATGCGATGTGCTTTATATGTGACTTACTTGGTTTTGTTTAATAGGAAATGGAAATTGCAAGGATACAAAAGGGCTAGAAATCGCTGTAAACCAGCGTGTTGATGATGCACTTCTGTCAGAGCTTCCCATGCCTTACCTCGTCAACAGATCTCACGTTCACTTGGTGAATGCTGCACACCCAATTCAGACAGAATTTCAGTGGGAGTCTCTTAGTTTGAACTGGTCATTGTCAGATTCGTCACTGGAGGCTGTGGATGGGTTGAGTGGAAAAACCACTGAAAGGTTAGAATTATTTTTTATTATACTGGAAATCATAGTTAGCTTTGTTCTGTGCCTGTTCAGTGTTCATTTTTGAAGCTATACGTGGAAGCCACAGTATTATCCAGATTATCTTATGTTAGATGAACGCATCCTATGATTAGTTGTGTTTTTGGAGATCTTGTAACTTGCCAGTGAGATACCAAGACAAGAAATTAATCAGCTTTTAAATTGAGATCTTTGTAGTAGTATTGTAGTGAGCGCTTTGGCATTCACAGTACATAAAATCAAATGGCAACCTAGTTCAGATGAATTCCATCTTGAAAGATGGGTTTGGTTTGCTTATTTGAAATATAGCTGCTGATGTATGTTAGCTTCTCTGGTTGAAGTAAAATCGTAAGATTGTGTTCACAAGGCACTAGAGGGTGAAAAAATCCTGTACCAATGAAAGCAACACACCTACAATGTACGTGGTAGTGAGCTTTGTTGTTCTGTTGTTCTTTCTTTATTTTGTCTATAGTTCACCATTCAAAAATGGCACTTCCGTGACAAGTCGCCTTTGCAAGGCAGCAATGTTCAGTCGTTTCAGAGCACTTGCTAAGGAAGCAGAACGGAATGACTTGCTTCAAGTTGCAACATACTATGAAGCCAAGGTGAGGTGGTACAGGGGAAGAAAGTTTTAGGAAGGAGTCTCTTAATGGCTACTTTCAAAGCTGGTTGGATAGTTGGAGTGACTTTCTGTTTTGCTGAAGGTTTCACCTGAACAGCTGTGTCTCCTTTACTGCCTATAACCTTTGCCTAACCATGTCTGAAATTGCTGTTTTCAAGTAAACATAATCTACTGATGGAGGTTACTGGCAATTTTCTTCATGGAAGATAGTTTCATATTAACAAGTTTGCACTTAGGAACAGAAAATCCCCATTTTCAGTCTTACTTATATTTGACTCCTATTAAGTAGATATTTTGTATCACAGTGTAGTCTTGTGGAAGGCTCCTTACATCTTAGAGGAGCAGAAAAGTGGGAATTGTTCATTGGAACACATCATTCAGTCCTAGGCTTTGCTGTATGGTATGCAAATACAGAGAAGTCACTTAAAGGAGCTGCTGTGGTTCTTGATTGCTGTAGACACAGTTAGATTACTTCTGTCCATATCTGGAAATCTGTTGAATCATACTTCTCAGTACTTTTCCAAGTTTTTTCTCCTCATGATTTAAGAGATATATTTTATTTCCCAAATCACTGCGAAATGTAGGCTTTTTTTCCCTCCTGTCAGAATGTGCAGGACATAATGTTTTTAATCATTCAGAAACTACTTGAAAAGGGAATGTTTTGCCGATCAGATTGCGAAGACTCGTCACTACGTATTTAGGTCTGCACTGACTGGTAATGTTTGTTTTCTGTGTAAAGATACTGTTGGAACTGAAAAGACACTGAAGAAAATGTTTAACAGAACAGTTCTCTCATCCCAGTGTAAAGACACTTTTGATGACAGTAAAAGAAGTGTTAAAACTTAGGAAGCTGTAAAATCTGTAATTATTTGCACTTATGGATATTATATGCTGATGGTGAAGAATGCACATCTGTAGTTATCATTCTTGATGTAAGAAGATCTTTCAATTCAAGATCTTTCTTTTTCTTTTTTAGATTCAATCCAAGCTGTACCAAAAAGCTAAAAACCTACTGCAAAACTTCTTGGAGCAACGTAATTATGGATCCTGGATTGTGAAGTTGCCATGTATCGAGCAGTTCAGTGACTGAGAGGTGGACTGTGTATCATGTCAGTTTAGATAATTTCTATAGTTCTGGTTAATAAAATGTTTAATTGCAGGGTTCACGTTTGCACCAAGAAAATCATCCCAGAGCTGCTGCTAAGTGCGGTTGTTGAACCATATGTAGCAGTTTAGTCTTTTCCAAAAAGTTGGTGCTTCCTCAAGAGTACCCAACAGGCTTGCAAATCCCTGATGTCAGTTGATTTCTACTTCTTTGTTCCCAGCCCCCCCACCCCTGCTCCTCATGGATTTAATAATGTGTTGCATTGTCTGGTTTTTTTAATACTAATTTCAGTTGGTTTTTTTTTCCCCTGCCTTTTTCACACCTGTCTGGGTCTTTTTAGAAAAAGGCAGATATCTTCTGAGAAGAGTATCAACGTAGGATTCACTTTCAGGAACAAAAATAGGCAACCTGCGCTCCTACACAGACAACTTCTCCAAGTCACTAAGACTTCAGTTCAGCCTGAGTTTGCCAAGTGGCTTTTGTTTTACTGTGTAGAGGGGTTAAAAATCAATCTCTTTATTTCCAAATGTGAAACTTTGAATTACCAAACTGTTACTCGGCTGTTTTGTGACAATCACTGGTTTTTGTAGTGAACTTGTAGATTTGATACTTTTAAGATGCTTTAAGTAACAAAGTAGTGTGATGTAGTACAGAAGCTCAGGGTGCCTTCAGCTTTTGTGGGCCACCCCAAAACCCATCATCTGTTAGTGCTTGCAGATTGGTTGGACTCTTTACACCCACAAACTGCTTTATCACCCTACTAACAAGTCCTCCCAAAATTGTCTGTGTAATCTGCATGTCAAGAGGGAAGTTGCTTTAAGTTTTGATAATATGCTAAAGTGATGATACGGTTTTGAATGATGTTAAGTACCATACTTGTGTGCTGTTGTGAAACACAAGTGTATTTCAGCCACTTCCATCCTGTTCCTTGGGTTTTGTATACCGTGCAATGTAGGAGGCTGTTCCATCTCATTTACATTGCAGTACTACACTGTAACCGCTGTTTATGTTACTGTTTCAGCTATTTCTTGTAAGAGCAAAAGCTTCCTTCCAGTGCGCTATTTGTCCTTTAATTTGTTGTCTGACTAGTACAGGGAGCTGATCTTAGGTTGATTTTCAAATTGTGAAACTCCCTAACATGCTGTCATTGACATGTTTTTTCTATTCTGCTGTTTTCTGTTACCATCTTTTAACTCCTGGAGATTGGAGTGGTGGTGTTTGGTTGTCATCTTGTGGCACATAGGCCACATAACTTGCTCCTTGTAGTGTTTGCTTTTTAGGAATGCTCAAGAATGGCCATCCTCTTCTACTTTGGAGCATGACATTGCCTTTTCAGAGTTATTAAAACATAAATAAAATTCCTTGACACTATATTGGCATTTTATACACTTCTGGGCCATTTTCCCATGTGGACTTTGGCTTTTGCTGCCGCTTCATCCCTGTTATGTTTTCTGTAGTAAATGGGTGAATATGTACAAGTAAGTGAGGTCTTACTTTCTGTGCTGCAGCTGTTCTACTAATTGAGCAGAAGCTAAAACATCTATGTCACTGGGGCTCCTTTTTAGGAGAGAAGTGCTGTTGTGAAAAAGATGTGCTGGGCATGTGTCCTAGGTTAACACTCTTCTCACAAGCCCCTCTCCCTACCCACCCCCGACAGGAGGGAAAAGTAACACAGAAACCTTTGCTGGAGGTAAAGAAATTTACTGGAAATGCTGCAGTGCATACTTACCACAGCTTGTATGTGGAAAAGTGCAGTGAAATACAGAAGCCGGTGATCTCTCTTCCCCCTTGACCCATAGCCTGCCAGAAAAAGCCTAACAACCCAAAAACCTGGAAGTAAGGCAGCAACCACAGCAGGAGCTCTCTGACGTTGCAGTTTGACCTTCAACCCCCATAATACTTTGCTCTAGCCACCACTTTCCCGTTGAAGCGGTCATGGCAGCAACATGGTGTTGAATATCAACAGCAGGTTCAACTCCTAGCATTCCACACCCTTTGTTCTTTACTATCTCTGTCGGGCCCAGCAGCAATTAACATTAAACAACACTGTCCAATGAGATATACAGAAGGGTTCTTACTGCAAATGCTTTGGAGCTCCTCTACCCTTTCCCAGCACAGTCGGGGTCGGTTCATGACCAGTCCAAACGGTGGGGCTCTGATTCCACCCCTGTGGCAGTCGATTCCAGCGACTTCCCACCCCTCCAGGTGGAAGTGAAGTGAAGCTTGCATTCTGGTGCTTCCAGCACATCCAGCTACTGCGATCCCCTTGTCACACCCACAAAGGCAGATGGGTTCCACCTCTTGAGCTTTGATGGCCTCAGAATGTACTCTGTGCCTGTATCTACTGAAGATTTGTAGCCCAGCTTCCCATAGCAGGTGTTTAGGACACAGTGAGAGGGAGTCCAGCAGGTGTTAAGGTCTCTGCATTTGACTCTGCAGGTTAGTGTCACTGGTAGGCAATCTCAGCCTTGGTTTTACTGTGGTGGTTGTTTAGGTATGTGTCCAGGGAACAAAGATTAAAAATACCTCTCTTCAGAGAAGCAAGATCTGTTCTTACGGATTTCCGTGTTGTGAAATTAAGGTGCAAGTGAGACCATGTATCATCAGAAAACTATAAAGCTGGACAAAAGGGAGAGAGAGAAGGGTGGGAGAGAGAGAAAATGGAGAAAAAGAGAAGCAGTGAAGGAAAAGAGCCGGGGTTATATTACCAGCAGTCGCAGATGAGGGGCAGAGAGAGAGACGGGTGCGTGGCCCCGGAATGATCTGGCTTGTTCGTCAGGGGTTCTGTTGGAGGTCCACACTTTGGCAGGCATTGCTTATGTTTTCCAAGGCATTGTCTGTTGATTTGCATCCCTGAGCTTTCAGCCAAGCACCTCTGTCTGAGCTCGGGAGGTGATTAGGGATAAACGATTCAATCTTTGTTGATGAACGAGAGAGGAGATTTAGACTCTCACAGTATGGGTGATCCTTCAAGATTCTGCATGCAAGAATGCTTCCGTGATTGTCAGTAGTAGTTAGACTATGTTTTGTCTGTGTTCACAGCAGTCTTACATTCATATAGGTGTTTTTCAGACTGGTCTCTCTTTGATTTTTATCTCATAGCCTCAGTACTTCCTATATCTTTAAATATTGTTTTCATTTTGTGTAAAAGAGAATTTCGTTCTTGGATGCTTCTGTTAAAGTTTTATCAAGAGGCAATCAATATAAAGAGAAGCATTCTCCAAAGATTGACATGGTAGATAGAATTTTTACAAGTAGATTTCTTGCCTGCTTTCTCATCTTCTATGTCACATGGTGTTTGGGTATTGCTGTTAATACAGGGAGTCGTTTGGAAGGCGCCCGATTTGAGAAGAGGGTGGAACTGATCTCTTTGTGGCTGATGACTGACAGTATTTTCCGAACCCTTGTGGGTGGGGACAGAGCGCTCCTTCACAGTGGGAGAGAAGTTAAGTGGAGCAGCAGATATCAGCACTGTAAGTATTTTTCCTGGTTTGGGCAGAAAGCTACTGTTAACATCTGTTTTCTCTTAGTAACATTCTAGAAGCCTGCTCTTCTTACCATTCTTAGTCTGTTTTAAAGTATAATGCGAAATACTCCATACCACACCTACCAGCAAAGCACATCAAAGACTAAAGGATAAGCTAACTTGTACTTTGAGTTTCTTTCATCTATTGCAGCTTGTGTTGTTAGCATTGAGGGTGAGCTTTGGGTTGCAGAAGATGGTGGTTTTATTTGTTTCAGCATAAAAAAAATGCCACAGGACTGACTCCATCTTTGTGAAATAAGCCTGTTTCTGAGGGTCCACAAAAGGATTTGTGTGGATGTTTAATGCAGTATATGTTCATGTGGATTTATACATTAATGATCAATTTTTAGGTCAGTTGTTGTTGGAGAGAATTGGCTGTGTCAGTATTCTGGGGCACTGCTATCTCAGTTGCCTGCACAGTTGTTATTTCAGATGTGTTACTGTTTTCATAATCATAGAAGCATACAATGGTTTGGGTTGGAAGTGACCTCCTAAAGTCATCTAGTCCAGCCCTCCCTGCAGTGGCATCCTCCACTAACTTGTTGCAGTGTTCCACCACCCTCATGGTGCAGAACTTGTTCCTAACATCCTATCTAAATCTACTTTAATTTAAAAAATGTTTCCCTATTTGTGAAGATGATTCTGAGAACTATGTGTTTTGGTCATAACAAGAAACATAAATGTCTCCTGAAAAAAAAATAATAGCAGAAACCCTGTGTGGCTTAGTAAGACAGCTTACAACGTAAAATTGGGGGTCTTGGGTTTCTGTCTAGGGAGAAACAACTTGGAACTGTTATCTCTATACCTTCTATTGAATGCCAGTGCAAATTGGTATTTTGTATTGAGTTAAAAGGGTGATCTACAGAGGCCATGGTTTAAGTTTGGTGCCTGTACACTTGTATATCAGTAATTTTTTTTTTATGTTATTTGGGGTTTTTTCATTGCTTTTAAAGAAACAAAAAGTAGAATACTCTAAGCCACCAGTGCAAAAAGACAGTATTAGTTAACAAAGAAGATTAGACATCAGTTATAAGTTAATGAAATTTATAAAATATAATTACAAGTAACTTTTGGTAGCTGACTGCATAAATAGTTGTGTCTCTAAGTTTATTGACAAAGTAAGAACCATGTAATTTTCCAAAGTACACTTCAAGCCCGTAGGGCTTACAGAAAGGATCAAATGTGATCTTAGACTGTCTTATCATGCCAACTGAGAACATACAATGGTTCCCAAATAGGCTGCAAGCTAATAAGCCACAGATCAAAATACATAAATTAGTCATAATTAAATATTTAAATAAATTAACATAGCAGTAAGAAGTGGTTATCTGCTTCTCTTCCGCATAGATGTCAGAAAGTTGAGCAGTTCTTGATGAAATGCAGGGAAGTTTTCCCGGTTACTAGCTTCACAGATCATGCATCCAGTTCTTTGAGGAGTTAGGTCCTGTAACACAGATTACTCATGTTGAGTCGTGGTAGCTCTCTTGCCAGCTAATTTTAGCAACAGTACGTCAACTTCTGTGTATTGAGTTCACATATTCACACTCTTATCATTAAGATTTGCCTCTGCTGCAATATCTATTGCTAGCTTGGAAAGGATTTTTAAGGATACAAAAATCTCTTGCTATGGAATTTATGTATTATAATGTACATTATTGGGTCCTTTATAGCTATAAATTTCTTGTTTTCAGAGCCGTTGCTTCTATAAATGCGTGCTCCTAAAACAAGTTTTAGGATGCCTTGAATGATTTCATAAAGAAAATAGATGTCATATTTTTTAAAGTGGTGACTTGTATAACTGGTAGGGTTCAATTCTATATCACTGTATTAGATTATCTTTCAAAGAGATGATGTCATATATTTTAATGCTATTTTATTTTTGTATAAAATCCTGTGCTTTCAAGAGATAACACAGCCCTCGAGGTATAAAAACACTTGTTCTGGCATTGTTTTTCACGAATACTGAAACAGGTTTTCTTCTTTTTGTTTAAAAACTGGTTAAAAAGATTGCCTACCATAAGTGTCTGGAGGTTGTTTCTAATATGTCGAAGAGTAGTACGATCTTCATCTTCAATTTCATTCTCCAAGGTGCTGATTTCTTCCCAGTAACATTGTAGAGTTTGCCAGCTGCACTCCTAAAACAGCCAGGAAAATTGCTTTTAAATATATTTATATCTTTCTTTCTCTCTCTCTGTTTCCTCAGGACAACAAAAAATTCTTTATCCTCATATCAGGAATTAAGCTGCTGGTTTTCCAAAATGCTGCCCTTAAAATTGTATTGTAAGATATTACATGTGGTCTTAGTTCTGTGGTAGGCTATTGTAGCTTTTGTAAAGTGAGTACTTCCTACAGGACACTTGAAGTGTTCTCTTGGGAGCATGAAGCTTCTCAACCAGGCCTTACTTCTGGGTGTCTTGTGGAAGTCATGTCTCAACAAAGTGTTAGTAATGAAAGCCTCTCTCAGTTTTCAGTGGCCTTAGGTAGTGGAATTGGATTATTGTCTGTATCTCATCTGGCTTTGCAATATGATAAATAGGAAGCTATGTCAGGCACTGAGTGCCAGTGTTATCAATCAGCCCCATATGTTTCTATTTAAACACCGGAGCTCTGAGGTAGTGTTACATCCTGATATTGCCAGCATATGAGAAAAGTGACTCAGATAAGGAAGTGGTTGCAGAATCTGGTTTTAAATCTTTACTGAAACAAAATTATTGTTAAGCAAGAATTCTTCTGGATTAAAAACTTCATTGAAAGTTCAAAGTAGTTAACAGATAACTTGCATAAGATTTTCACTGCTTCACAATGCTAAATAGTGCTCATTTGGTGATCTGTTTGCACACTGAATTTATGTTGTACAGAACAGGCTGTTGATGAGTATTTTGTTTTCAAAGCTGTTCTTAGAACACTCTCTGCACTCTGATACACATAGTTTTTTAGAAAGAAGACATCATAATGATAGTATTACTGTGGAACTAAGTCTTAGGTATTAACTAAATACCATAAAATGTGAATATATAGATTATATGTATCCAGAACAGCTTGATAAAGTTTTGTTCCTGAGAAGAATTAGGTAGACGGTAACTGAGTTTTTCAATGGTAGGATATAGAAGACTTATATTCTGCTTAAGATGCTCTACTAATCACTGCATCTGGTTCAGATAAAATGCAGACAATTGCATGTAGGTACTACTCTCTGTAATCTCTTTCTTAATCTAGTTTCAGTCCCAAAAGAGTTCTTGTGCTAGTGTCAATACAAGAGGGTTGCCTCCAGCAAATTTCACACAGTGTTAGTGTCAGTACAAGATTATTGCCCCATGTGAATCTTTACAGCATTTAAATAATTCTTAAAGTACTTTTTTTTTCCTGTGAATTCAACCATGTGTTAAGCAAGATGCATAGGGAGGATGCATTTGTTTTACATACGGCACAGGACAATGTGGTAATGAAAGTAGATCAGCCTGTTAATGTTTGAGGATACAGATCTTAAGCACAAGTATCTTTTAAGAAACTGCACTCCCTACACCGAGTTAAGACTGTTCAGATTTGTCTTTTTTATTTGCCCTTCTGATAAGTAAATAGTTTTGATGTATCTCAGTAATATTTTAAAGTAGCCAGACCTTAGAAATCATTCTGGAAACATGATTTAAACTCACCTGTTTGTCAGTTGGTGTGTAAAATTGAAGATAAATGCTCTGTAGAGAAGGGAGAGAAAATGTTACTTTTTCTACAAAAAATACATAGAAAAAAATAAATAGGTACGTAATTAAGAAGCATACAATAAGAGAAAATCAAGTACTTACATCCTTGATTTTTTCCAGTAATTTTAAGTCTTTTATTAAAGTTTCAAGAAGCAGCACTTTTTCCTCTGCTAATGGTGCTCCATAAGCTGCTGTCAGAAGCATGACTGCAGAAATACAGCTGAAGATCAGTATTTTGCACATAGTGTCAGTGTTTGATTATCTGTGTATTAGTATTTGAGTTGGGATATGTGATGAGAGCTCCTAGCTTGTCATTAAGCTGTTCAGTGTATTTATACTCTTCTTTCTTGGGGGGGGAAAAAGATGGGGGCGTCATGTAAAAGAGGTTTTGTTACACATTTTTTCATATGTTCTACCTGTATGGCAAGAATCATTACTTTTGTTTTTCCTCCCCTGATGACACTTTGGAATTTTTATAAAGCAAGAGGGATTTTACCTACATTCATTGACTGGTGTGAGAGAAGCCCACACTCAACTTTTGGCAGTCTCTCTTTGTGCTTTCTGCATGAAACACTTTTTCCCTCATGCGCTGTCCCACTCCCCCATAGAGTATGCCATAGCCTATGCTGCTGACACACAAAATGTTCTAAAGATGGATAATTTAATCATTTTGGGGTTTATTGTCTGTATATGCTTATCCTTTAAGAAATCCTGTGCCATTAAGTGAAGAAAGAAGCATTCTCGTGTTAGTAATTGTTGATTAAACAACAGGAAGAAAGTTGGCTTCCTGTCTGAAGGTGGTTTTACCTGTCATCTTTTGCTAAGACAGTGTAAGCTTAGGTGCATAGTCAGCCTTTATACCATCAAATTTAAAGTATTCATGACAAACCCCTCCAACAGGATTCTTTGTTCTGAGATATTAAACCATTATTGCTGTGTAACTTCATGCTGTTCTTTTCCCCTTACATGGACCTTTCACTGTTCTCCATCTTATAATGTGTATGTACTGCTTTTAAAGTATTTACAGATCTTCTTACTGATATTGAACCCACTGCATTTTGTGTTACGTATCGCACTACTGGAGTCAAGAGTGAGCAGTCATTTGACAGTGAACTCTTGCATAATACTGCTGAATTTTTCAAGTCTGTTGGCTTCTATCTTTGGAATCTGGTATGCAGTGTATGAAATAAATAGTTTTCTTTATTTTGAGTGTAGTTCTGAGCCAAATACTCCCCCTGCTGCCCAGAAGTCTCCAACGTTGTGTGAAATGCGATTCTTCTGCTCAGTAGTGAAGCTGTGTGGAATAAATTCTCTGTTTGCACACTAGTTTGAAGTCTCGTAGCATTCAAGATGAGCAATATTAGGTGGGTGACTATTTCACCCACCACTGCATGCAAAACTATATATGGAAATCTACTGTATGTGTTGATTAAAACACATTTTTCCTTGGATTAAATACAGTCCTTTACTATAATAGACATCTATTTATTGCTATCTATATGTCCACTAAGCATTAAACTGGTATTAATCAGCAGTAAGATCCCTTAATTTCTTGGTTTTTAAGTACGGACATCTAATAATGTACGCTCATACAGAAGTCTTTGCAGTTATTCTAGCTTACAATTTGAAACTTTACAGTTTGAAACCTTCTGTGGCACTATAACATTTTTCTTGTATTTATTCTTGGTAGTTACCTGCAGAGGTGAGCTGCTGAGCTCTGGGTCATCAGCTTTTCTCCAGGGAGCTTATAAAGTTAAGGCTTTTAGTTGTTTGGTTGAAGTTAAATGTTTTCTGGGTATGTAAAGTGTTAAGAAATACCTCAATAGTGAGGACAAGGCATATTTTTATTTGTAATTGTTCTTTACTGTTTTCAACACTATTCAGTCTTTCCCATGTCAGCTCTATGAAGTAATAAAGGTTTCTCTTCATCAAATATTTGATGGAAATCCACTTGAGAGCCCTGAATTTGCAATTTGTAATCTGATGCCTTTCTGGAGTATTTATTCAGTGGTTTAGATTAGAGACTGCTCCAAGTACTTTCTTTATGCTGAAGTGTTGGGCTTTTGCACTAGTGCTTCAAGTACAACACAGCCAGCACTGAATTATTGCTTTATTTTCCCAGTGTTCCTCTGTTTTCTTTTGCAAGTCATAGGGAATTCAAATGCAAAGCCTGAGCATTTTGGCAAAATTGTCAGCAGGTTTGCAGATCGGCCTGGTACAGAACTGCCACTGTTGAAGTAACCATCTCCCATGCATTTCTGACCATAGGGCTCTGAGGAACATTGTCCTCTCAAGTCCTTTAGAAGCCACAGTGTACAAAACAAAGCTGTAGTCCGGCTGTAATTTGAATCAGATCTTTATTTGTTATTCGTTTTCAAAGACTGAAAGAGCCTTGCCTTTGAACAAGGAGGGATTTGAATATACAGTATTTAATAAATTGTGCACAAGAGTTTGATTTTCCCCATAACATTTTGCTACAAGTTTTGTGTTGCAGTGGGACAAAGCAACAGATCTCGGTTTGGCCATTTTTATTGGATGTGCCTGCTGAGGAAGGAGATGGCTTAGAGTGTACTAAACAACCCAGAAACAGCACAAACTCCGTTAACACAACGTAATGTTTGGAAGGCTAGTGCCATTCTGGGTTGTATTAGAAAGGCCGTGGTTAGTAGGTTGAGGGAGGTTCTCCTGCCCCTCTACTCTGCCCTGATGGAGCCTCATCTGGAGTATTGTGTCCAGTTCTGGGCCTCTCAGTTCAGGAAAGACAGGGAGTTCCTTGAAAGAGTCCAGTGCAGAGCCATAAAAAAATCATTAAGGAAGATGAACATCTTCCTTATGAGGAGAGACTGAGAGAGCTGGGACTTTATAGCTTGGAGAGAAGACTAAGGGGTGACCTTATTCATGTTTATAAATATGTAAGGGGTGAGTGCCAGGAGGATGGAGCCAGGCTCTTCTTGGTGATGCCCAGTGACAGGACAAGTGGCAATGGGTGGAAGTTGAGGCATAGGAGGTTCCATGTGAATCTGAAGAAGAATTTTTTCACTGTGAGGGTGGCAGAACACTGGAATAGGCTGCCCAGGGAGGTTGTGGAGTCTCCCTCTCTGGAGATAGTCAAGACCTGTCTGGATGCATTTCAGTGTGATCTGTTCTAAGTGATCCTGCTTCAGCAGGGGGGCTGGACCAGATGATCTTTTGCGGTCCCTTCTAGCCCCTGACATTGTATGATTGTATGTTTGCACTGTATCTTAAGTTTTGGGGCAGATACTAGTGACCACAGCATGCTGTGGGGCTTTTTGTCTTGGCTTGGTTTTGATGCGCAGTTACAAAATGTTAGTTGACTTCCCTCATTTTCTTTCTAGATGAACTAGCTTTACACTAAAGCAGCTTTATAAGCAAACCATGTGAAATGGACCATAGCTGAAAAACTCTATGGAACATGTCAAAAGCCTCACCTCCATTTTCAAGGAAGATTAATTAGCAGTTATGCAAGTACATTCATGGGGAGACTGGGAAGGGAAATAAAAGTGTTTGTGTTTTGCTGTTGGTTTAGCAGATTTAGACTTTTTTTGTGCTAAGTAGGGCTTGTTTGTTTTTCTAATAGAAAATGTGTAAAAGTAAATGACACACACTGACTAACTCCCTGATCTGTACAGCTTCAAAGTATGGAAAACTTTTTACATAGGATCTGACTCCTCTCAGTTTAGACACTTATTTTTTGTGTCTTTCTGAACTGAAAAACTGAAAGCTTGCATTACTTTCTTCTTTCTCTCTTTTTTTTTTTTTTTTAATTGCAAACCTGATGACTGGTGAATTTGGGAGAGAACTTTTGGTTCCGCTGAGGTATTAGGGATCTTGTTGATCAAGGTGCTTACCTCCTTTCTCTGTCCCAAGAACAACGCTGTATTCAGCTAGAGTCACTCTTAATTATCTTCTTTGGTGTTCTTTAGTTCGTGTGCAGGTGTTTTTCATGCTCCTACTATAGCAGCATGCTTGTCCAAGATGACTGTCAGTAGAGTCATGGCAAGCACAGCAGAGTTCACATGTGTGATGGAGGTGATAACTACCAATTTGTGATCATGGTCTGATGATTTAACCCTTTCTAGCTGTGTTCAGGGCCCATTTTCATGAATTTCTAATAGCAGAAGTTGTCTTCTGTTTGCAGATCTTCCAGTTCTAAGCAATAACTTGTGGAAAGTAAGCCTCTAATATTCTTATGTGAGCGTGATGAAAATTTGAATAGAAGACTGAGTGACAGTTGGTTTTCCTTGGATTTTAAAAGCCATTAAAAAGAGATAGCCACCTCTTTACTACTTCAGCCTTTTCTGTGTTTCTATTCAGTCAAGCAGTAGCTGAGCTTCATTATCCTACCTGCATTTAAAAAATGGAAAATTAATTTTATTACACTTACTAGGTTAATAAAGAATAGATAGTTTAAAAAATAGAGCACTAACCTGTGTGAGCTTAACAGACCCTGTAGAATATAGCACTTGCTTCTCAGGTGCCTATAATTCTAGACTTCCAAAATCTCTACCCTGCTGAATAGGTGACCGAAGTGTTTTCTGTTGAGCAAGAACAACCATGGCAGTACCCAAATTAAACCCAGAAATCTGTCCCTGTGTTGCAGGACATTTTTAATAGATACTCCAAGTAGAACAGCTTTGATCAGATAAAATGGACTCCATGATGTATTAGTAGTGAAGCCATGGTTGTGCTTACAAAGAAAGATAAGAAAAATTAGGACAAAGCATCAAATGTGTTTTCCTTATTGCCTGCTTCTGATGGGGTTGTAGCATTCACCTTACCAATTCACTGCTTTATGTGGTACCATCCCTGCCATGATAAAGGGTGATTTGGGAAACTGGTCCCTGGGATCACTTGTGTGCCAAGGAGACATGAATCAAGGGCTTAAAGAGGAAGTAAGGAGTTGCCATAGTGCATTAGAACAGTGTTTTTTACTAGCTCAATATTGTCCCTATCTAGAGCAAGTACTCACTTTCAGGAGAAAGTGCCAAAAAACCCCTGAAGTGACTCATTCTTGGAGTGAATTTTCCCTGCAAGAATATCAATAGGTTTTGTTGGGGTTTGGGTTTTGGTTTTGTTTGTTTGTTCTAAAGAGAGGCTTTTGGTTTACTAGGTTAATAAAAAATTATCTGAAAATAGTTGACAGTTGAAAACGTTTTCACAAAACCTGTGTTGGAAGTAATTGTTCATTGAAAGAACCAACATTAAGAGGAAACAGAGTACCTTTATGGGAGCTAGTTAATGCTGTTTGTTTGGGTTTTATTTCCTTTTGTATCTACATGGATTTTTGAGTATCTGTCTTTACAGTTAAGTGTTGCCAGTATGAGAACTTCAGTTCCAAATTTCCTCTTAGTTTAGTGTACACTAAACCTGCTAAAAATGTTGCTGATATACCCACAAAATAATGCAAGTGTTAACCTCTGATAGTTTTGCTTCACACTTCTTTGTAGGCAAAGAACTGTAGAACCAATACTAAGGAACTGTTGGTGAGACATAGACATGGCACTGTGAATTTGGCCCACTGATTTTCTTGACATGCAGGTGGAAAGCTCAGTAGGTCCTTCAAGTTCTTGTTCTTCATGATTTTTGGGAAGAAATAAATGTTCTGGACCTAGGTGTTCTATATTTCCCTGTCCATTTAAGAAACAGGAAAGCAAGTTGGAGATAGTGTTAAAAGAAATCAAAGGAGATTGTTGTTCTTGCATGACAAGCTTATTGACTATTGGTACACTGTGTTATAATTATCCAATATAATAATCCTGATGGGCCTAAGACTTGAGAGGTGATTTGTGGAGGCCGGGAGGAAATTGAGATATGGCAAACAATCTATGTGGAACGAATTGGAGCAGTGTGCTCATTTTGGAATGAGGGAGATCACTTTGAAGAATGGAGTTTTTGCCTTAAAAAATCAGTACATACTTTAATGTTTTCAGGCTATTATCAACCTTTGGTATCTCTCTGAGCCTCACAAGGTAAAGGAAATCTCATTCGATAGATTGTGAGCAGGTCCATATAAAAACCTGTTTTCTACCACCATGCAAACTCTGGCCTTGACTTCTTCACATACTTCAGGAACAGCTCACAGGCTAATTTTGAGTTGCTCTAGAAGCATTTTCAGTTACTGTGCTGAAACACAAATAAGACTAGTCTTGGACACCTTAATTGTGCATACATTCCTTTAAAATGCTTGTTAGCAGTTCAGAGTTCTAGCACTGCAGGAGATTTAGGTCCCAAATGCTGTGTCAGAGGAATTTACCTGAGCTGCAGACTGAGTGTCTTTGCTCTGATTGCTTCTTCTGTGATTGGTGATGAGCTTGGAGTATGGTAGAGGGATGGACTTGAGCCTGGATTTGTAGCAGTAGGGAAAGATAGATTAGGTATTGGTAAGGTGGACAAGAAGCAGACTGAGTTCAGACTCCCGAAGTGCAAACACTATCTGGCTTTTACAAATGCATTCACATCCATAACAGCTTTTTAGCCACACATGCAGAGTTCTCAGTAGAGGAACTACAGTGCCCAGTGCTGTTACCACTCTCTCCAACTTCTCAGCCTTTCTGTTTGCATAGATTAAGATTAATTTGAGCAATTCTTAGAAGATCATCTTGTACATTTTCAAGTCTGTGTTTTTCCACTTCATCTTTTGATTGCTGTTATGGTTCTGTTAGGAGATCTACATGGTCTGTGCGCACCCTCTCATATGTGGGAGCTGCTATATTGTGATGTGGTGTCATGTAATGAGAATGAGGATTCAGTTCTTGTGCTCTTTCTCTTGAGGTACAGTTACTTGAGCATATGTATTATTTATTGCTTGGTTATTTGTGATATAAACTTTAATGAATAAAGCCACCTTCATTTAGCATACAGTGTGCCGAGTAAAGATTGGCTTTTAAGGCAGCACTGCCTTGTCCGGTGGTAACCACAGTGCTGTCATCTTCGGAGTGTGATTTCACACACTCAGAAAAAGCTGGAAATCTTCCCTGTTGCGTTTTCCTCCCATCATACCCTGTGCTGTGTTACAGGGGACGAAGTATGAAGTTTTCTGGTAGGTCTTCTGTCCATTTGAGAATCAGCCACGGGGGAAATCTCTTCTGTTTTGTTAAGTTTTACAAACAAGCTTTAACAGAGGCCGTTATCTGTTTGGACAGACTGGTGCAATCAGGTCTGCGTTGGTTGCTCGATTGTGTTTCTTTCTCATTTTAACTACTGGAGAGAAAGCCTGAAGGCAGAAGATTCCTGTTATTCAGTATTACTGTTTTGCAGTGGAGAGAGACTGGTACATACACTGACAAACTTAAGTCGTTACCAAACTGTTCTCATTCTCTGGATTTAAGAAATACAAGTTAATATTTAAATGAAAGTTGAAAGTCAGGAGGCCAGTGTTGGATTGTAACACCACAGGATGATAACAAACCGCAAGCAAAGAATATTGTCTTACCTTACTCAGGGCTGTGGTTGTGCACATGCTAAGCAGATGACCTGGATTCATCACTAGATAGGGACAAAAGCTGTTGAGGTACAGCCTCAATGCTGGCTGGTATTAATGAAGGCTCAAAATTGTAATAAGCCATTTTTATGGCAATGTACCTGTATTTCTTGAAGTTCAATTTCTCGATTCCATTTCCTTTCCCCACTTGCTTCACATTGATTGAGTGGGATTTACTATGGAGGGACAGGGGCTTCCCCATTGTCTCATGTCTTATCCACAGCCAGTGCTACATTCTTGTATGCTCACCTTCAATACCTGGTATAAACTAAAATGCAGAGCACTAGGAAAGGAGAACAAAACTCTGCTATCTGTATCTGAGATGCCGCGTCTTTAATGGTGTGCATAGCCCCAGATCTGCATGCAGGTAGTGGCAAAACAGATGACCACTAGAATGAAAATGGAAGAGACAGCTAAGTAGACTCAAACGGTTCAAGTTGGAAGAGATGTCAATGAAGAAAGACTATTAGAGATGTAAAAACTCTGTGAGCTGACGAAGAGTAAAGGGAATATTTCTTTTGCTGATGAAGAGACAGTGAAACAAGCTGAGGTGTTACATTCCAAATGAGATGGTTTCCTTCATCTCTATGTAATTAAGCAGAGGAAGGAACTCCTTGCTGCAGGATGTTGTGGGTAACAAAAGCTTATATAGTTTCATAAAGCCATTAGACAAGTTTGCAGCTCCAGTGGTATTTTTGTGCCTTTAAGAACAAAGATGCTGCCTTTTATTCAAGAATATTAAATCATAAGTGACAGAAGTACCTTCCATAGGCATCCTCTGCTGGTCCTGTCAAACAAAATATAAGACTCAGGAGACCTTTCTGAAAGAGGATTGGGATGGATTATTTGCAGCTGCTGTTTTTAACAGGACTCATGTCAGGGAAGCAAGGATTCTGGACAAAACGAGGCTGTGTTTTCTTTTTTCTTGGTATAGATGGTGTGTAAAATTCTGCTTTGCAAGTATATCCAGGTGAGAGATGTGGTTCTGCCTTTTCATCTTAGATTAATGAGTTAATTGAAATACAAAAGCCAACTAAAAGTTGCAGTTTGGCTCAGTCTTAAGAGGGGAGGTTTTGAGGAATACAGCACAGAAATAATGAATATAAATGCAAATTTAATAATGATTACAAGGGCAAAATTCCATGCTAATGACCCAACACAACATGAATTTAAACATAAAAACCCATTAAAAATATTTTGGTGCTAGGAAAATCCTTTGTGGGTGTCATTGGCTGATTCAGAGCTAAGGAGTGTTCCTGGTTCTTTCCCTTTCACTCATGTTGAAAATTATTTCATTACTAATGTTGATGGAGCAAAGCTATCTTTGGTCCTAACACAAATGTTGTAATAGACAAGCTGTACTTTGTAATTCTGCAGGGCTTTGTTACTGTTAAAAATATTCTCCCCTATCTAGATAACAGTTTTTAATGAGTTTCCTCTACACTTGTTTCTGTTAGTCACAACAGTTCAGTATCCAGTTGATTTGAAAACATTAAGCTTGACTTAGTGGGTATTTATGTATTGAAAAATCCCATATCAGTTGATACAGCAAAATGTCATCAATGCAGGAATCAGAGATCAGTTTTCACTGTTCAAGCTTTTCATAGTGTGTTATCACTGTGCTTTTTTTTTTTTTATAACACCAAACACTTGACATGTTTGCAATACAAAGCAGCAAATCAGAGGGTTATTTCTGAGACATTCTGCTTTTGCCATAATGGTTAATTTTGGTTTTATCTAAATGGACTGCTAAGCACTTAGAGATAAGCATCTCCCTACAAAGGGTTGGCATGGAAGCTATAATTTCACACAACTGTTTCTCAAGTGCTGGCAGAGGCTAGCTAGCAGAAATATGTTTGCTGCTGCTTGTGCGATCTGTATGCTGGAGTACTTCTCATATGTTGGCCCACTGAGCTGTGACCTTCTGATAGGATACAAGTCACATCTTTCTCATCCAGATTCCATCGAATTAAGGAATCTGGAATCATCTTTGCTTGTTCCCAGTGTTGGAAGCCAAGGAAGGCAAATCACATGAAATGAAACACCAGATAAGAAGTTGTAGTTGTTTTAAAACTGTGATAAACTTGGGGTGGAAGGAGTGGCGAGTGCTGTGTTCTCTTAGGCAACTAACTGTTCCACAGAGTCCTTTTTTCCTCACCTGACCCTGCTTGTGTGAAGGTTGGGACAGATACTGAAGGCGTGTTGGATTTATTGTGGCGTAATTTTTTGCATATCCTTACACAGAGAGCAGTTGATGTGAGTCAGATAACATGCAGATTATCATCTCACAATCAAAGCTTCTCTGTGTGCTTGCAATGATGCAAAAGTGCCTTTCGTTCCAGATGTGTTCTCTTTTCACTCCATCTTCTCTCTTGCTTTTGTGCATTAGAGTCATTTTCAAAGTAAGCATTGCTAGACAGCACAGCCTTGAAAAGTTAAATGTTTAAGATTCTTAGACTGAAGAATAAATACAGCAGCTTCTGTACAGGTCTCTCCACTTTGTGTAATGAGTTCACAGTCAAGACAATACAGGCATGAGGAGAAGGCTGGAACTGAGGAGATACCTCCTTTGGGTCCTGCTTTGCAGCCCCACTTTGTGTTACTTTAGATGTTGCAGTGCACACAAGCATAAGGTGATTATGTGCCAGGTCTTCTTAGTGTGGAGAAACACTTGATTGCTACCATCCAGATATGATTGTTCATTGCTGACATCTAGATAGGAGGTAGGATCCAAGAGAATTCAAGGAACCAGTTTCAGGAAGAACAGGGTACTCCAATGAATATATCTATTTTCAGCAAAATAAACGTAAAGTCGTTAAGGGAATGCAGTAAATGAATAGTGGTGTAATCTTTGTGAGTTTAGTAGGAAGAATATGATCTTAATAGGGAAATCTTTATGGGAATTTTGGATGCTGAAAACATTATCAGATGGGTAGCCTATCAGGAATGAAGTTCCAGATGGTATTGTGAGGAAGCAAAGGTTTGTTATTTTTAACTTTCAGGGAGCGTCTGTTATCCCCATCATGAAGTTAGGACCACACAAACTCTCTTCAGTGAAGAACCCTGCAGCTGTTTTTCTGTGATGGCTTTTTGACTTGGGTAAAAGCCTTCATCTTAAGACTAATGAAAGATCTACAAAAGTTTTTTATCATTACTGCTTCTCTACCTTTCTTAACATAATGTGCAACTTTTCTGTGGTGGCTTTTTGACGTGGGAGTATTCATTTTCTTCTGTTTGTGAAGCCCTTGGGATAACAGAAACTTGATCCAGTGCACAGATTGCCACAGCCTAAGTGATTGGTTCAGTTTGTTCCATACTTAAACAGTTGTACTGTGCAGCTGTTGGGAGATAAAGACACTTGCTACTTGGTGATTAGAGAAACTGGTTTGTTCACACAGGTGATTTTCATATCTGTTGGGGTCATTCTTTAGTCTTTTCTGCAGTGAAATGAGTGTGTTCACCTTTGGAATCTTAGGCATGTGGCCAGTTTTTCTCACAAATACTATGACTCAGTTTGCCTTGTTCTCTTGGTTGAGGAAGCCTTTTCACTAGCCACAGAGATAGTAGGAGCCCCATCACTGTTAACTGACCCCTGACCAAGTACATCAAAGCAATGATAAATGCGTTTGTGAGACTGAAAGTACATTTGCCCTGTCAGATGTCCAAAGCAGAGACTGCTAAGAAAGAAAAAAATGATACACAGTACAGTAACAGCATATTTTAGGACTAAGTCCTGTGGTAATTTTGAAGGAGTGCATACCCTGAGATCTTCATGTCTGCCCCAGCCACATCATGACCCCGTCCTCGTGTAGGACCCATGCGTGCGTCACTTTCCCTCCTGCACCTTGGTTTTCTCAGAAAGGAAATGCAGTTGTGTGGGCTGGAGAGGAGATGCTCTGTATTCTAGCTAGACTGTGATCATCTGGACGATTAGCATCCGTACCAGCTCATGCTTATCTCTCAGACTAAGTGGAGTTAGAAACTACAGTACAGTTTTTTCCTTTATTGCCTAGTGACCATCATGAAATACCTGGAGAATTGGATCTGGGTGGAAATATTTTCTTCCAAGATTTATATTAGAAAGAGAGGAATAAGTTTTTATGGTACTAAGCAGGTTAGGAGGCTGGAAGCATTACATTCCAAACCAGTGGAGATTACTTACCTGGCAGCATTGCAAGAGAGATGTAAAACTCTTCAAACCTCAGACTCGTTTTCTGTTAATGCATACACTGTTACTTTGTTTCTCATGTTGATAAGTGAGATCTAATTCTATTATGTTAATAAATGTAGAGGTAGAGAAGCTACTCTTTATTACATTGAAGGTGCTCTTAAATAAGGCTGGGTAATACTAATTCCTAGAAAAGTAGTGTTGAGTAGGGCTCAGTTGTTTAGTTTTGCACATAGAAGTTTTTTGGAGTTTGGGAAGGATGTTTTGCCCTTTTAAAACTGCTTACAGGGCTGCAGAGAGTGACAAAACTGAAGTACTAGCAGAAAGAATATATCTGATTTTGCACAAGAGAAGCTGCCCTCTTCTGAAGCAATGGATTATAATCTGGGGAAAGTGGGCTGCTGGAGCCAAATACCATAAAATCATTTGGTTTGTGACTTCATATCTGTATATCAACATTTGCTAATTAAAAGTGCAGGAAATTGAAACTTCAGTCATGTAGTTAGAGGTTTCTGAAAGGACCACAGTGATCTGATTAGAGTTTATTCACTTCTCACTCTATTCTTGCAGGAGGAGTTTATTAAACCACAAAGTACAAGTTCAAATTGTGCTCTTCACAAGGTGTGGATTTATTTTTGAGTGATGGAATCCCTAAGTTTATCGTAGAAAGCGAGGTTGAAATCTTAGTGCTGAGTTCTCTCTTGGTGTCTTGGTTTCTTATTGTTGAATTTGGCAATGGAAGCAGAAGCAATGGAGAAATTTGCTTGATTGTTGCTCTTCCCACCATTATTCAAATTACTGTACTTTTTACTTTCCATATCTTGCCGAAGGAAAGATTGACAGTGATTTATTGGTGCCAAATGCATCATAGCAACTTCAGTCATATATTCCATAAGTGAATGCATGAGAAAGTAAGCATTGTGTCCCCTTGCCCTGTTCAGATCCCAGTTGAAAAGTTTTAGTGATACAACAGTCTTGATACAAATGCATAGGGGCAGAGAGGCCCTTGAACACGTCATTTTGTACCTATTCAATGTTAAAGCTTTCAAGACAAACATCTTTTGGATTTGCTCTTTAGTCTTAGCATATGAGTAGTACAGTACCTGTGAAAGGTTGGCTTTCACGAGATAAAATGGGAAACAGTGAATGTGTGATCAGTGAGAAATTCCCTCTTTAACCACAGAGAGCACCAGTCACTGGCACAAGTATAAAAATTATTTCCTATGTGGGATGAGCTGTCCAGGGAGTGAACCTTACAGTTGCATCCAAATGTTAAGGAGTTGCTTTCTGACAGGCAGCACTGCACACAGAGAAGAAACAAAGATGGGAGAGGACAATTGGATGGACAAAAAAAAATTCATGAAAACAGAGCACCTAAATGTACCTTCCAACTGTGGAAGGTGGAACAGCGAAGAACTTCAATCTGATACAGCATGTGCTTCATTAACACTGCAAATACAAATATGGTGTAAATCTTGTGGACACTTGTGGGTTTTGTGTTGGAGTGATTACAACTTGGCTGCTCAATGCATGACATTGCTGCTGTGTGCTACCACAGTAATGGTCATGGAATCATAGAATTGTTTTGGTTGGAAGAGGCCTTTAAGGTCATCCACTCAAGCTGTCAACCAAAAACTTACCATGGCCATTAAACCATATCCTAGAGTGCCATGAGCAGAATGCATTTCTTGATCAACTCCAGGGATGGACTTCTTACTAGTCTTAAAAGGACTTCTCGCTGGTCTCAGAGACTAGAGGAAGAGAACATGCAACATGGTCATGATTCTGACTTGAATGCTGTTTGCTGTTATTTTTGTGCTGAGTGACATTATATTATTTTTACTGATATTTTTTTTTCCGGCCTTTCACAGTCTCACAGTGTCACCAAGGTTGGAAGAGACCTCATAGATCATCAAGTCCAACCCATTACCACAGAGCTCAAGGCTAGACCATGGCACCAAGTGCCACGTCCAATCCTGCCTTGAACAGCTCCAGGGACAGCGACTCCACCACCTCCCTGGGCAGCCCATTCCAGTAGCCAATGACCCTCTCAGTGAAGAACTTTCTCCTCACCTCAAGCCTAAATTTCCCCTGGCATAGCTTGAGGCTGTGTCCTCTTGTTCTGGTGCTGGCCGCCTGAGAGAAGAGAGCAACCTCCTCCTGGCTACAACCACCCCTCAGGTAGTTGTAGACAGCAATAAGGTCTCCCCTGAGCCTCCTCTTCTCCAGGCTAAACAATCCCAGCTCCCTCAGCCTCTCCTCGTAGGGCTGTGCTCGAGGCCTCTCACCAGCCTCGTTGCCCTTCTCTGGACACGTTCAAGCATCTCAATGTCCCTCTTAAACTGGGGGGCCCAGAACTGGACACAGTACTCAAGGTGTGGTCTAACCAGTGCAGAGTACAGGGGCAGAATGACCTCCCTGCTCCTGCTGGCCACACCATTCCTGATGCAGGCCAGGATGCCATTGGCTCTCTTGGCCACCTGGGCACACTGCTGGCTCATGTTCAGGCGGGTATCAATCAGCACCCCCAGATCCCTCTCTGTCTGGCTGCTCTCCAGACACTCCGACCCCAGCCTGTATCTCTGCATGGGGTTGTTGTGGCCAAAGTGCAGCACCCAGCACTTTAGTGAATGAAGGGATCTAACATAAGCTATTTATTCCTAAATTGAAGTGTAAAGATTTGAGCCAGATACTTCTGTTTAGTAATCTCTTCTCTGCAGAAGACTTTTCTGGTAATTAACTGTCTGTAAAGAATGGAAGATCCTGATCAGCTTTTGAGTGCCATAGGGAAAACACTCAACGTTTCACTAGGAAATTAAACATTCCCTTTTTGAAACTTCTCTTCAGAAGAGTTTGTGATTAAATTTTTGAATTGTTTTTCCCCTTTTTAGTAAGATGTTATTAATTTTGGAGTTTTGAACCAGTGAAAAACACTTCATGGCAGAGGCAAATCATTATGTCTCCTGATGACATTAGACGTTAAAATCTGTCAATAATACCAAGCATTCAAGAAAATGAGAACATTTGCTGATGAACTCACCAACTGTTTCCTTAAAACAATGGAGCAGAAACAAAAAGCATACAGAGTGGAAGGAAGAAGGGAATTCTTGGGAAGATATCACATAGGATTCCACCATCTAGAAGGTGGCAAGAGTATAGAATCATAGAATCAACCAGGTTGGAAGAGACCTCCAAGGTGATCTAGACCAATCTGTCACCCAGCTCTATCCAGTCAACTAGACCATGGTGTTAAGTGCCCCATCCAGTCTTTTCTTGAATACCCCCAGGGATGGTGACTCCACCACCTCCCTGGGCAGCCCATTCCAATGCCAGTCACTCTCTCTGTGAAGAACTTCCTCCTAACAACCAGCCTGTACCTCCCCCGGCACAACTTGAGACTGTGTCCCCTTACTCTGTTGCTGGTTGTCTGGNTTGTCCTACTGGCCACACTCTTCCTCATACTGACTAGGATGCCATTGACTCTCTTGGCCACCTGGGCACACTGCTGGCTCGTCTTCAGCTGCTATCTTCCGGTACCCCCAGGTCCCTTTCTTCCTGGCTGCTCTCCAGCCACTCTGTCCCCAGCCTGTAGTGTTGCTTGGGGTTGTTGTGGCCAAAGTGTAAAACCCTGCACTTGGCCTTGTTAAGTCTCATCCCACTGGCATCTGCTCACCCAGCCAGCCTGTCAAGGTCCCTCTGCTGGGCTCTCCTACCCTCCAGCAGATCAACACCTGCTCCTAGACTGTCGTCATCTTCAAACTTACTGATGCTGGACTCAATCGCCTCGTCCAGGTCATCAACAAAGATATTGAACAGGACTGGGCCCAGCACTGGTCCTTGGGGAACACCACTAGTGACTGGCTGCCAACTGGATGTGGCACCATTCACCACCACTCTCTGGGCCTGGCCTTTCAGCCAGTTCTTGATCCATGTCAGAGTGAATCTGTCCAAGCCACGAGCTGCCAGCTTCGCCAGGAGCTTGTTGTGGCAGACAATGTCAAAGGCTTTGCTGAAGTCCAGGTAGACTACATCCACAGCCTTCCCCTCATTCACCAGGCAGTAACCTGATCATAAAAGGAGATAAGGTTGGTCAGGCAGGACCTGCCCTTCCTAAACCTAATTAGTATTTTCTAACTTTTTAGATACAAGAATCCATTCTCTGTTGTGTTCGGGTTTTTTATAGATGATGTGGAAAAGATCTTTTGAGTTTTGTGATTTATCCTAATACTGTACCTCTTTTCCTCCTTTTTTTTTTGTAGGTGTGGCAGAAAAATTCTTCCTGCAGTTGCTGCCAAAAAGCATCAGAAGTGACTGTCACATATGAGGAACTGTGATTCTGCTTTATGTAAAATGGGACCCAAGTCCTGTAGAAAACACAGTAAAAGAGCTATGTAGCCTTCTGAAGCATTGTGTGATATCTCTGCAAAAGTTACAAAAGGTCATGCTGGATGATGGTGTTGTGTGGTTTTGTTGTTATTTCATTTGGTTGTGGGTTTTGTTTGTTTGTTGTTACTGTGTTTCGTTTTCACTTATCCCCTACTGAAAAATGTCACTCTTGAAAATACTGATTGAGACTCTAAAATTTAGGAAGACTGCACTGCCTTTCCACTTTTTAAACCTAAGCTTTAACTATGTTGCCACCTTCATTGAAGAACCCAGTTATGTTGAGAAGTTCTATTTGATAACACACATTACCACTGAACCTGCAGAAATGGTGTGTGATTGAGAGAGCTCGAATCTTTCAGCACTTAAAATGCAATGCATTTGTTTGTGAAATAAACCACTGTGGTGTATCTCTACTGATGGCTGTAATTTCAGGAGGTTCATTTAGAAAGTGGATACGCATATGGTTATAGTTAGTATGGAGTGCACTGTGCAGGTGAGGTTTTTAACAAGAGCATAGAGAGAAATTCTTTCAGAGGATAGATTTTTCAAAGACAAAGTCACCACTTTGAATCCTAGCCAGCACCATGACAAGTGGAGGTTTGCCGTAGCTATTCATGGTGTATTGGACTGCAGGTTTATCTGCAGTTGTGTTTATCAGCATTACTAAATCAACCATTTCAGAGTGTTGAGACTCACTCCTTCATATTGCAACTAGACTAGAGTTTAATTTATCTTGGTATGTAGGGACCATAAGGAGCAGCAGTTCCCGCGTGTTCACAACCACACGTGAGACAAGAAGCACGAGCATGAAAGAAGGACAAAGGTGCTCTGATTCAGGTAACATAGGTAGCTCTAATGCAATGAAAGTTTTTTGGCTGCTTTTTTTTTTTTTGTCATTTATTTTACACCAAGCTGACTTAAGCAACAAGAAAGCCTGTTTGTCTATAAAGTTTTGTTCCATTTCACAGACTTAATGTTCCAAATGCTAGATGATTATCCCATAAAAAAATTGGTCTCCCAGTATCACAGTATCACAGTATCACCAAGGTTGGAAGAGACCTCACAGATCATCAAGTCCAACCCTTTACCACAGAGCTCAAGGCTAGATCATGGCACCAAGTGCCATGTCCAGCCTTGCCTTGAACAGCTCCAGGGACGGCGACTCCACCACCTCCCTTGGCAGCCCATTCCAGTAGTATCTCACACAAAGTCTATGTGACAGGAACAGATTTCTCCTGCAGTGCAAGAAGGAACAGCAATTTTGACATCATTTTCTATCTTTTTATTAAAAAAAAAAAAAGTTAGGGTGAATATAGGATACCTTTTGTAGTTTGGGTTAAGATTTCATTATTAACAAATGTGATTCATATGTAGAATGGAGGGATTTCCCCTACAGTGTATGGTGTATCCTTGCTTGTGGTAATTCAGGGTTTTTCCTGTCTTACCCTTCAGTTGGGTACATGGTCTAATTCTTCCTGTTCTCCTGGATGACTGTGTATTAATTTCTTCCTTTCTACCGAGTCCTGACAGGTTTTTGTAGGATTACCTGGTGTGGTGAAGAATGACCTAAAGAGGGATGTGGTTTAAAGACTGCCGTGTTGTCATTCTAGCTATGACACTGCCTCCCCCGTTACTTGGGGAAGTTGCTGACTCCTGCTTTAGTCTTCCTTGTGAGTAAATGAGAGTGAAATTTTACTACTACATTTTGAAGGAACTTTGTGCCTACTTCTGAATAATCCAGTCTTAACCCTGATCTCACAGAAACCAAGAAGTGCTTTGCATTGATGAGTTGCTTCATTTTGATGTACAGCTTTGGAGCACTTAGCTTATAAATAGCTCCTGATTTTGCCTCTAGGTTTTTTCCCCAGTGAAATTTGTGCTAAGATAATGCACTTCAGCTTAATGATAGTGGTAAGGGTGGCACGTAGTTTGGAAAAAATACACATTTTATCTTCAGAAGATATCTCCCTTCATTCCCAAAAGTAATTCTCTTACATTTAACTCCTGGATTACCAGAATTAAAAAAAATATTTTAGACACTAGCATTTAAGATGTGGTTAATTGTCCAGGTTTCACCACCATACTGCTTCAGCAACCACGCAGTGATCTTCCAGGATCATGTGTAGAACTTTGTATACGCCTATCAGTGTTCCTTTAAAGTAGGAACTGGAGATGTATCTGTCAAGGTCCAAAGTTAAATTTTAGTTCATGGCCCCAGAAGAAAGAGTATGTGATCTGAAGGTTGTTACAATGTTTAAGGAGGGAAAAAAACAGTCTTTGTTTCTCAGGAGTTTTTACAGTGACTTCTCTGCTTTTACCATAAGCGTTAGAGGTTTGAAGCTCTGTTACTGGTCTCTGTCGCTTCTCCCCATGGATTTCTCACGTGCTCATCATAACTCTGCTTGAAAGCTAGGAATGTGGAGTCGTGGCTGCCTTTTCCAAGGAAATGCCCAAAGACTTAGAATGAAGGCATAGAGAAGAAGGTGGGTTTTCTAGTTTGACTTCCCGATCTCTTTCTGAATAGCTTTTGACTAGCAGGGGTACTTGCATGATTTTACAGATAAGCAGCATAACCCATTGTTAAGAGTGCTGCAAGTTTCTTGTGTGCACTGCAGCCATTCATGTCAAAAAAACACATTAATGTAAAGGTCAAATCAGAGTTCTAGCAAGCAAAATGAGGCACTGCAATGTGCTATTCGTCAAACCCTGTTGATTGAATTGGAGTTGGCCATATATACAGGGATTATGTAATGGATTGTCTCTGTCTCCTTGTGTGTATGGTGAGTTCCTTGGGAAGGAAAAGGGAAATACCTTGTTTCTGCAAGACTTGATTCTCCAGTTACTGCCTGAAATAAATGAAGTCTGGTATCCTTGAAAATCTATACATTAGGATTCTGTGTTCAGAAAAATTGGAGGAATGTTTTAGGAAAATATTTTATGATACAGCTCACAGAGAAGTGTAACTATTGTACCTCCAAAAATCTTAGGTATACATAGCTAAACAGAAATGTCGAAAGGTTCCATGTAAATGCCTAGGAAAAAGATGCAAAAGTGAAACCAAGATCTGGGGAAGACAAATTTCTGATGTTAAACAGGAAGCAGAAATATGCAACAGAAATGTTAGCAAAAGCATCCTTAATTCTTTAGATGCACATGTTAATTTTCCTACTCACTTTTACTTGATGATTATTACTTCATTTCTGGAGAACTTAATATTACTTAGGCCATCTAATGTTAAAACTGAAAGTTAAGAAAGTGAAAAGAAATTGTCTTTCTGTGTGTTTACCGAACACATGTAGGTGGGAGGCAAATCAACCAGTGCTGTAGCCATTGCTGCAAAGGAGTTAGTGTTGAACTCAGCAAAGAGTAAACACAATATCATCTGCTTTTTATGTTATACAAGTAACTTCTTTTAGCTGCTTATTCCTGATGTTCCATAGTAATACCCAGCTCTTGAGTGGCAGTGTTAATTAGTACATCCAAACATACTTTACAAAGAAAATTACTGGTGATTTTTCCTGGAGAGCCAGGGATGAAATGGGTTTCTGAAATGCCAGCAGCAAAATCAGTGAAGATGGTAGCACATGGTTGAGTATGTCTCTGTGGTGTGCTGTTTGTATGGATGCAAGTGAAATTCTACCCATAGCAACTGTTGGGAAATTCATGTATTTAAGAATATTCACTTGTAAACTGATGACTTTTATGAAGGAGAATGTCAGTTTTAATATTGGGTGAATGAAATTGAAACAACACAGGTGTAGACACATAGGGTTTTGGAATGGGAAGATTTGATAATACAATTAATATAGAAAGTTCAGGACATGGGGATTTTTTGTCAGTTTTGCTGTTTGAGTTGCTGTGTAACCTAATAAACCCAATGGAGCTTCATTGAATTGTACATGGAATGTATATTTTTCAGCATGTAGATTCTAGGAGGTAAATTTCAAGTTGTTCAAGTAAACAGCATTTCCACTCACCCTATCTGAATTTAATCAATATCTCTATTACATGACCTTAGTCTTAACAGTTGAGCTATTTATAGGTACTTATGCATTGTCTGGCTTGAAAGGCTGCATGGAGTTCATCTGTTAAAGAAACACAGTTGCTGGATGAAGTGTATGCGTGATTTCTTGGTCCTGATGGATGATTAATACCATTGGGATGTCTGCTGATCAGCATTTGAAAAGGAAAGCAAGAATGAGTTTGCCACTTGTAAAAGTAAGGAATGAAGTATTGTGTTATTGCATGATTATGTTAATATATTAATGTTTACCTTGTCTGGGTGAATTCTTTTTGAAAAAGGAAGATGACTGACATACTTGTGAGACTTTTAACAATGTTTTAAAACATTTTTAATTCTTCATGTTTCAACTGCATTGTTCTTAAGGAGTATTTTCAAATAGCCTTTAATTTAAACTTAAACCTTTTATAAAAATGTCTACTTTCTTTTTTTTCTTTCTTGTTTATTTTTTCCCCCAGATTTCTTTATATTTCTCCTCTGTCCAGAAATAATTTCGTTCCAAGAAAAAGTTGTATTCAACTTTTTTGAAGGCAAATGAGTTGAAAAATAAGATGTTCATATGCTGCTTGTGGTGTTCCGTAAACATAACTTACATGCAGAGAAGCACCTGAGCCAGGCCTTGCTGCAGAGGAGAGCAGACTCGGGTATGTAATGGGATGTAGTAGTGAAGGGTTGAGAGAAGACAGCTAAGATGGAAGAGGAAATGGTGCAAGAGGAAGAAAAAGATGTGGAGGGATGCCTGCTGGCTTCTGAGGCAGAGAGTGAGACAGAAGACACCTGGATCTCAGAAAGATGTGAGGCTGTAAATCAGTAGAAGCAGAGGGGGGGGAAAGGAAGTGCAAACAGCAAGACCAAGCTGACTGTATCTGGGAGAACACCAGATGTGCCATGCTGGGCACTGAAGGTGAAAAGCATTGCTCTTGCTGTCATAGACTTGTGGGCGCATGGGGCCTCTTACACTGCAGTGCTTGTGAGAGTCCTGAATTCTAAGTAGAAGTGAAAGGACTTGTGTTCAGAAACTAATCTGGTGTTTTTTTCCATCCAGAAAATGATTGGAAGACTGCAAAGAGAAAACAACAAAAGAAAAAAATCAGAGTAAGAAAATGAGTAGGCCTTGACTCAATATTTAATTCTATTTAAAAAGTACAGGTACATTAGTCATTTTCTCTGAAGAATTTCTTGTAAAGGAGCTTTGTTGTTTGTAAGCTTTTCCTGACATTAATTTTCTTAATAAAAGTATTTTTGATTGGTATTTTTGAAATTGTTAATTATGGAAACTGTTTGCTCCTGACTTTCAGGGATGTTTAACACTAAGAGCACTGTGCAGAGGAAGTAATTTCTGCTGAGGTTTTTGCTGGTGTGTGGTTCTCAGCAAACCCCAGGAGATGATACAGTACCTGTTGTGGGGCACCATCTGCTGGTGCCTCCTCATCTGGCTGCTCTCTGGGTGTATGTCATATACAAGCTGTAGGCTGCATGTTCTCTTGTGGCATAAAGCACCTCAGTTCTCACTGTGGTTGGATCCCTCTGCTTTCAGTGAAGGCTGCCCCTGCTCTTGAGTAATCATGTCCCTTGACTGCTGCACAGTGAGAAAGTCATGTCCTCTGTGTATTTATTTCAGTTTACCAATATATTGTGCCAGTAATGTTTTAGTGTTTTATAAGTGAATGGGTGCCCTCGGATGAGGTAAAGTGGGGTTTGTCAGTGAACATCTCCATGCTATTTGTAACAGGTTTTGATGTACTGACATCCCCAAAAGGGAGATAAGCAGAAGACTGCAGACTGTTACAAAACAGTTACGCTGTGATGCACGTACGACTCATGAGTCTGCTCCTCTTTCCTCTTCTGTGCTAAAGGACCAGATATTGTAGGAAATCGGAAGGCCAGAGACAGTAGTCTGGAAACCATTTGATAGAGCTGGACAGTCAGAGGGTTACGTGAAGAAGTTGCTGCTGAGAGTGGAAGAAGGAGAGGACCGATAGAATCACCATCAGACAGGTGTGAGTAGGGCAGTTTAAAGGAGCAGTAGAAAAGTGACTGCCATGAAGGCTGCTGACATTCCAGTTAGGCTATTGCAAAGTGTCCCTGCAAAGCCAAGGGTGCCATGCTCTTGTAGCCTTTCAGCAGGAGGCTGTAGGATACATCATGTTCTGTTAACTTTTGGACACTTCCCAAATACCGATGTTGTTGTTGTGATCCCCTGTTCCAGGGTCTGCTTGCTAAACTTTGTTTTGTAAAGGGTCACTTTTATCTTGGGAGCTTGTTGCATGGTTAGGCTTTTAACCAAGGTGATGCAGGTACAGGCAGGTTAAAAACATCATGGCTGCCTGAGGCCAGAATTACAGACATCACAGGCAGGTAAAGTTGAAATTGTGAAACTTGAAATCCCAAGTCATAAAAAAATTGCTTTCTTGCTTCCTGTTGGCTTACAGGCGTCAAGAAGCACACACTGCATTTATACCAGGGAACCAGTCTTCTGAAGCCTGTCTTTGTTTACTCAAATCTAAGAAACTATCAACCTAAGAACTTGTATGTTCTGAACACTGCATCGCTCTTGACAGAAAGAAGCTACCCTTTGGGACTTGGACAGGAGCAACAGTCATGAGGTAAGCCTCCACTTAATGTTATAATTTTGGATTTCAAAAGTCTGAGATCTAATTGCTGACTCCTTTTAAGATCACAGGATGTTAGGGGTTGGAAGGGACCCAAGCAGATCATTGAGTCCAGCCTCCCTGCCAGAGCAGGACAATACTATCCAACACAGATCACAGAGGAACACATCCAGACAGGCCTTTAAAGTCTTCAGAGAAGGAGACCTCACAACCTTTCTGGGGAACCTATTCCAGTGCTCTGTGACCCTTACAGTAAAGAAGCTCCCCCTTGTGTTGAGGCAGAACCTCTTTTGCTGCAACTTACACCCATTGCTCCTTATCCTATCACGGGGTGCAAGTGAGAAGAGCCTGTACCCTCCTCCTGGCCAGCCCTCAGATACTTGTAAATATTTGTCACATCCCCTCTAAGTCTTCTCTTTTCCCGACTAAAAAGCCACAACTCCCTCAGTCTCTCCTCACAGCAGAGGTGCTCCAGCCCTCTGATCATCGTCATGGCCCTTCTCTGGACACCTTCCAGCACACCCATATCCCTCTTGTAGCAGGGGCTCCAAAACTGAATGCAGTACTCCAGATGGGGTCTCACCAGTGTGGAGTAGAGAGGGAGGATCACTTCCCTTGCCCTGCTGCCCACACTTCTCTTGATGCAGCCCAGGATCTGGTTGGCTTTCTGGGCCGCAAGAGCACACTGAGGGGTCATATTGAGCTTCTCATCCAGGCACTGCACCATTGCTGCTGNAACCAGTTCCTAACCCACCTCACTGTCTGCTCTTCCATCCCACACTTCCTCAGCTTGCTCACTAAATTGTCATGGGTGACGGTGTCAATGGCCTTGCTAAGGTCAAGGTAGACTACATCCACTGGTTTCCCTGAGTCTACCCATTCAGTTATGGCATCATAAAATGCTATCAGGTTAGTTAAGCATGACTTCCCCTTGGTAAATCCATGCTGACTACTCCTGATAACCTTCTTCTCTTCCAAGTGCCTTGAGATGCCCTCCAGCAGGAGCTGCTCCATCATTTTTCCAGGGATGGAGTTGAGGCTGACTGGTCTGTAGTTTCCTGGAACCTCTTTCTTGCCATTTTTGAGGACTGGAGTGCCATTGGCTCTCCTCCAGTCCTCAGGCGCCTCTCCTGTCTGCCACGATTCAGCAAAGATGATGGAGAGTGGCAGAGCGATAACATCAGCCAGTTCTCTCAGCACCCTTGGGTGCATCTCATCAGGGCCCATGGACTTGTGAATGTTTAATTTGTGTAATTGATCTCTAACCCAGTCTACACTGACCAATGGAGAGCATTCCCTCCTCTAGGCTTCCTCGCCTTCATCCAGGGTCTGGAGTACATAGGGGAGTTCAGCCTTAGGTGTAAAGACTGAAGCAAAGAAGGCATTCAGCAACTCTGCCTTCTCTGCATCCTCAGTTATCAAGGCTGTCTCCTCATTCAGCACACCTTCCCTGTTCTTCCTTTTTCTACGGATGTATTTGAAGAAGCCCTTCTTGTTCTGTGTTACTTCCTTTGCCAGCTTCAGTTCCAAGAGGGCTTTGGCCTTCCTTGTTGCCTTCCTACAAGCCCTGACTACTTCTTTATAGTTCTCCCAAGTGACCAATCCCTTCTTCCATGAATTGTAAGTGCTAGAACCCATCGCCATGATCAACTCTTACTTGATTATTTGTTTGTTAACTTGGTTATGGTGAAAAGGGAGAATTTGGAGCTGCAGAATCTCAGTATCAAAGGGATGCAGAAAATGAAGTTGATAATCAGCACCGAATTGCTGTTTCTCCAGCTGTTGTTGCAGTAGGATTCAGAGTGTGTAGTGTTAAAGCTAGGTCAGCACTGTGCTGTGTTAAATATTCCCTAGTAACAATATTTGGGTTTATGCCTGTAAAGGCTCACATCCCCAGACAGCAAGCTATAGACAGATCACAGAAATTTGTTAGAAAATAATTATAAATGTAACTTTTTTGCACTGATAGCAGGTAACTGTATAGCAGCATTCCTAGACTGTGTGTGGGCCTGATGATGGTGCTTAAAAGGTGAATACTGAATTTGAAGTTACGTTGGCTGCACAGCAACTAGAAGTCTGCCAACTTCTGCAATCTAATGCTAAACATTATGTCTATTTCTCACTGGCTTTATTTTGTTTATTTATCAGTATAGTCCTGTCGCTGTAGGATGTTCCACTTAGCTCAGTACTACCTGTTAGAGAGGGAGTAAAAGAGTATGCCTGTGACAAGTGAAATCTGGCACATAAACATGATTCTTGTTTTTTCAGTTGTCCATCTCAGGGGTTAATGCAATGGGAACAGACCACATGTGTCTGGGTAATTTAATATGTACACTCAACGTTCAAATAAAGCAAGAGGAAGAAGCACAATTTTAATCATAGTTTATGAAGACAGTTATAAAATACTGTCTTCTAAATGTATGAAACTTTATCCTAATGGCATTTAAAATATACTTACTGTATATTTTAAAGCATAAGTCATTTTCTTTTAACTTAAACTGAGCATGAATAATCCAAACTCATGTGAGTGCTGACAACTGGCTGGTGGTTCAGAACAGTTTCACTGAAGTGATTAATTTGTGTTGATGCTTCCTTTTGGTGGAAAATGAGGAGATCTGTGGGGGCTGGGAAAACACCGTGGATGTTTTTTTGATAGCAGAATGGGTTGTTGATGGATCAGTACTCAGACAGAAACTTTCGTGGAGGGAGAAGTTTTAAATGAGATTATTATCCATTTTTGTTCTCCCAGTGACTTTTCAACCAGTGGTTTCTTTTATTCCTTAAAAGGGCTTTAATGTTTGCTGAATAGTTCTGCTGCTCTTCACCTGACCTTCATCACTGTGCTGCCCACTGAGTTTTACTTAAAGGCTACATAAAGCATATGTGTCAGCCTGGGAAATTTGCAGAGGACTGTTGCAAATACTGAGATAAATCTGATGAGAACCAGTTAGAACTAGTTAAAGTATTTTCCCCATCTCACAGGAGTGTCACTTTGCAATTTTGACCTTTTTTCTTCTGTGTCACTGAAATGATGTTGAAACCTTTCAACTGTTTTATTAAAAAACATTGAGGAAAGAGAAAGCCTAGTCCATAGCAGTCAGCTGTTGAGTAGGCACCCCCTCGGTCATTCTAGTGGGGCACATGCATATGGAGAAGTCAAATCAAGCAGAGCAGGGGTTAGACTCCAACTCCAGTAGTCACTTCCCTGCTCTGCCATGTGCTCTTGTTTTTAATAAAATTTCCATCTTGGAATTGAGAAATGGGTTTTGTTTAAAGCTCTGCCAGACCATTGCAGTGAAAGTTGCAAAGAAAAACTTAGTTCACAAGTGTTATCTTCCAGCGGATAAATGGAAAATTCCTATCTCAGTCCACCTCTGAATTTGCCTTGTACAACGTTCTTCCAAGGAAAAGTCTTTTGATGCAGAACATCCATGCTTGAGGAGGGCATGTTTGTTAAAAGGCAGTTACTGGTTCATCAGCACAAATTCAGGTGAGGTTCTTCTCTGTGCTTGTATTGAGGTCTGCAGCAAGCAGTCCAGCACAACGTAGATGCCAGGAGTGTTGAACAGAGCAGTGATCGCACCACAGCTCAAGTTCCAGGTGAGCTCTTGGGAGGATGAGTGTGTACATGCTGGTTGTCATGCCTGCCTGTCTTCATACTGGTTTGGTAAAACTGCTGCACTAGATTAATTTTGCTTTGTGTTCTGCCTCTGATACAGATTTCATGTGAAGCTTTGGGAGTGCTAATTACTTTGTGCCTGCCCTATTACCCTCTTGGCAAGATAGGGAATAGTAGTAATTCCAAAGAAGTGAATCATTTGTGATGTCCTGGAACAATGATAGTGGGATTTATAGACACTTGATGCACAAAGGTGATCAGAGGGCTGGAGCACCTCTGCTGTGAGGACAGGCTACAAGAGCTGGGGCTCTTCAGCCTGGAGAAGAGAAGACTTAGAGGAGACCTTGTAGTGGTCTTCCAGTATCTGAAGGGGACCTACAGGAAGGCTGGGGAGGGACTATTTACAAGGTCTTGTAATGACAGCACGAGGGGTAATGGGTTTAAACCTGCAGAGGGGAGATTTAAACTAGATGTTAGGGAAAAGTTCTTTACAGTGAGGGTCGTGAAACACTAGCATAGGCTGCCCAGGGAGGTTGTGGATGCTCCCTCCCTGGAGGTGTTCAAGACTAGGTTGGATGAGGCCTTGAGTGACCTGTTCTAGTGGGAGATGTCCCTGCCTATGGCAGAGGGTTAAAACTAGATGATCTTTGAGGTCCTTTCCAACCTGAACCATTCTATGAGTCTACAAAACAGTGTTTTATCCCTAATAATTCTTCCTTGTCCCCATTTCTTATCCTATTGAAATGAAAAATTTGCAGACATTTTGCTCTTCATCGAACAAAGTTCTCTTTAGGACTCATCAGATCTGTTTCACTGAATTTGGACCATTGTCAGGTAAAATGTTGTATCTTTCTCCAAAGAATAATTAAGTGGTTTGAGTTGGAAGGAACCTTGAAGATCATCTAGTTCCAACCCCCATGCCACGGAGGGGGAACACATTCCAGTAGAAGAGGTTGCTCAAGGCCTCATCCAACCTGGCCTTGTAACACCTCCATGGAGAGGTCATCCGCAACCTCCTTTTTTGATCACTAATTCTTTACAGAAACGAGAGAACTGTGGCTCTTTTTAGTAAAGTTACCTGTTGAAAGACAATTTCCCTACATTTGAGACTTGATATGATCATTTTTATAAAAGCTGGAGGGAGAGAAGTTGTTTTCCGTTTGAAGTTGCTGCCCTCTTGTGCTGTGATCTGGTCTGTACATTGGTGTGTTCATTTGCTATCCATAAAGGCAGTTGCAAGCTTGGAGTTGCTTCTTGATTTGATTAAATGCTGGGTTTGGTGTGCCAGCCTCACGTCTTGTTCTGTATTTCACTCCCTGCAGATACTGTCTTCCATTCAATCCCACTCAATATAAACTGGCTCTAGTCTTGACCTCTTTTTCTTTCAATGTCTGTAAACTTGTCTGGAGGGAGGATGGAGAGAGCTGCAGCTCTGATCAAGTTTATCAGAACACATCAGACAAGCTTTATGTGAAATATGCTCTGTTATCTGTTGTACCTGGTTGGTGAGTGGTCCACTCACGTCTGTGGCTTAAAAATGAAAATCTTTTGGACTTCTGTTGTGAGGATACTCCTTCATGGATTCATATTTGCTATTCAGCGTAGAGAGGCTGCCACACATTCATGAGACATACTTTTTTTCTTATGTAAGTGTAGCCTCTGAACACCTGTACATAAATGGTTTGCTTTGACCTCTGCATATTGTTAATGATTTAAAGGATTTGTCATACCTTAATTTTAACCTTTCTGTTTTCTGAGTGACTCCATATTGCCATACTTGCAGTCTTTATGCTCTTCAAGTCCAACAGAAATTTTAGCTATCATGTAAACCCTTCATCCTCTGTAAATTGTTGTTGATACTTTGGTTTGTTCAGGAGTGGTAGAAAAGGTGTGCAGGGTAGATGCCGAAGTGATCAAGTCCTGTGAGACATAAATGTGTAGAAAAATGAGAATGGAGGACAGAGAAACAGAGCTTCCATCAGAAATAAACTGTTCTCTATGAGTCATGCCTCTTCTTTTGGGTTTGTAACATCTCTGAAGCCAAGAAAATGGATATGTTTTGAAGTAATTTTTCAGATGCCCTCACTCTAGATGTTTTAAATATGTTGTTACAGCAGTAATTCAGTTGGGCAGGAGACAACTGTTGGTAAATATTCATCTCTGTCATCAGGAGAAGGGCAAACTAAGAACTTAGTTGTTGCCTCTGTATCTCAAGGCATACTGTCAGGAGTGAGTCTTCCAGCTTCTCAGATGCAGCTGGTTTTGAGTTTCTGCACGAGTATCAGCAGGTGGCAGCACAGCAATTCAGATCATGAACTTGTGCAAAGAAAATGCATGAGTAGGAAATGTTCTCGTTCGCCTTTGTTCTTTTTAAACCACGAATCATGAGTAAAAGTGTAAAGCAAAGAACACTGTAGGAGAGTTTTGGTTTGCTCCCCACCCTGAGAGCTGGCGGGACAGTATGCAGGGTGCATAACAAAACCTCTTGAATGAAAGAGCATGGCATTTCTGTGCAGTACAAACCAACATATTTGAGATGTTGCAACTCTGAAAGGGAATTCTTTTACATATCTGCAAATATCATGGTCAGTTTGGGCAGAATTGCCTAGCCTTCTCAGCAGAGTTTAACAGTTGAGTCATTCTAGAATTAGCTCAGTTGTCTTTGGTGTAGGAACCTGTGTTGTTTTCTGTTGCATCAGCATATATCCATACAGTGTTGTGTGCTGTGCCCCAGCAGATACTTATGAATGTACCAGAAGCCTAAAGCCTTCTGTTAAAGCTTCCGAGCAATCTGCTTCAGCTTTTATTTGGTCTATAGCAATGAAATTAAAGTTACAAGAACATGTCTAGACCATGAACCATGTATGTAGGGAGCCTGGTTGCAGGGCTTTGGGGTCTGTTGGCTTCCTACAATGCATCATTAAGATACACTCTCAGTTGTTGATAGGAGAAAATCTGTTAGATCAGCTATCAATAGTATTTCTGAAATCATACTTACATATGTAACTTTTATTTATTTTTCTCTTTCCTTAGATTTTAAAGGCTAATAAATGTCTAATCCAAATGTTTCCTAATGCCATTGTAGCTGTAGGAAGAAATACATACCTTTTTTTATTTCTAGCTTGAACCTTTTAGTATGTGCAGAATTAAATATATGTCCCATGAAAGAGAGACTGTAGTACATTTAGCAAATACACTGCCCAGAGATGTTGTGGAGTCTACTTCTCTGGAGACCTTCAAAGCCCGTCTAAATACATTCCTGTGTGACCTGCTCTAGGTGGTCCTTCTCAAGCAGAAGGGCTGGACTAGATGATGTTTCCAGGTGTCTTCTGTTGTAGTTTTGTCTGGGGCCACTTAAGAGAGCCCTATCGTTCTGTAGTTCTGTGGCACTGCTTCAGCTACAGAGAGTATTCCAAACGTTTTGGCTTGCATCTAAATCCTAAGCAGTTCAATGAGATTTGTCATATCTAGTAACAGGCATCAAATATGTAGTTGTCCAAGTGAACACTATTCCCTGACCTTTTTTTTTTTGTTTTGTTACCTGCATTAAATACCTAGTTTGAAGTGAGGTGTCTTGTTCTTGAGTATGTTTGTGTCTCTTCAGTGAGTGGACAGATGGCTAGGATTTGGCTGATGGTTAAATATGAGTAAATGCCAGCATACCTGACTCCTACTGTTTTTTTGTGGGCAAGGATAGGAAGGGATTCTTGGATTGGACCATATGTTTTTGCTCTTCCTTCCAGACACTTTTATAGGCTGTTATAGATTGTCTACTTAGGTGTTTGCCACTGCCGAACTATTTGGGAGCCAGCAGGAGGCACCTGGCACAGGGAGCTGCTTGGGAGTCAGTCTGCTAGCTCTGTTTTCAAGAGGAGAATAACTACTGGGCAGTGCAGACTGCTCTTCTAGGAAAAGGATCATAGCAGCCTTGTCCTGCACGTTGTCCTCTGTCCTGGATGCAGCATGGTTTGAAGTTTCCAGTGTTTTATCTCCCTTCTCAATTGTTGTTACTGTATGTTGGAAGGATTTATTTTCTTTTTTTTTTTTAGTAAGAAAATCAGACCCAGCAAATGCAGGTGTGTGATGTTTTCTGAACAACTGAAAAAGGAAGGAATAGCTGTTCAACAGTTTAGTTGTTGATTTTGTTAGAGCTGTGCATTCATTTGTTGGAACAGTGTCCGTTTTTTGTTAACAGTTTAGGGAAAAGGCATTTTTGTAAAGAATAAAATCTTTATTTAAGAGCTAAGCTTCATAGAGAAGTTTAACCCATCCTGTCAAATTGGGATATGAGAAAGGATTGACCTTACAAAATAAGAGAGAAGACCAGGAGAGAGAACAGTGCAAACTAGATGGGCTGTTACTTCTGGAGTTTTCAGGTGTTTTACTTTGTTCTATGTACAGTCAGACATGAAGTTCCCCGATTTATGTTCGTCTCGCTATGAAGAAATTTAGGTGATGTGATTGAACCTGCTATGAGTTTGTCAAAAGCAATTCATTAGGCTTGAAAAGCCAGTGTTCAAAAAATATTTTCAGGTGAGATGGGAATTTTTTTTTTTTAAAAGTAATGATCCCTTATTAATGGCTTTATAAGAATGGGGGGAGATAAACTTCATGTGTTAACTGGTAAAATCTATGACTGTAGGCTAGGAAGAGTTCACTGAGGGGTCTTGTGGGCCACTGGCAGGGTAGAAAGAGTCAGGAGTTTTTAAAACAAAGAAAAAGAGAAAATTGTATTAGTTAAAATGGTTTAATATACCAGGCATATAAATAAATCAGACCACAAAGTCCTTCTTATGAACATTCCATTCACAGAAATACAATAAATAATTAAATTAGAGCTGTCACTTGGTATAAAAATAAAGAATCATCTCAGGAAAACTAAATATACAGAATTGTATATAGCATGCTAAAACACATCTTCAAGTGCCTGCAAAGGACACTTATGACCAAAATCATAAATACATTGTAAAACCTCCTTGGGAGGTAAGAAGCTTTTATGGCTTACTCTATGTACCCAGTTAACAAAACATACGTGGTTTCTGCAGAGAGTGCAGTTAGTACAAAGAGAGGTCATCTTAGAAATAAAAAGTTTGTACACCTCTGGAATTGTGAAAACTGGTCCTTCCTAGGGTCACAAGTTCCTCCTGGGTCATCTTCATTTTTTCTCTTGAGAATGGTGTGGAAGAACAAGACAATGTCTTCTTGCAGCCTGCTCTGTCCTTTGCTGATTTCCTGTTCAAATAACCCTGGATAAGGCATTCAACCTGTCCTAACTCTACAGAAGGCTAGCATGAGGGCTCATGGTGAACGTCAAATCCTATTTTAAGGCTACAGAGTTGCCCACAGTGATTGTGCTGACACTGCCCAGAACTGTGCTGTTAACTAAAACCAGATGCAATAGTTTTCTGATGATTACTATTCCCCATCCATATCTGGACTGGGTTGTCCAATAAGTACAGTTTTCTGCAAGATCTCAGAACAATCAATCCTCTGAGTTGTATTTGCTGCAGTTCACTTTTTATTTTTAGTCCCATGAGCATTTTAAATTAATTTGTTCTGCAGGTACTAGAAATAGCCTCAATTAATAAAAAACCCTTAAGCACTATGCTTGGGTTGATAAGATCCATAGTTTACAAACAGTGGAGCAAGTCACTAAACTAATAACTACATAACTTATTGCATTACATGCTGCATCATATACACAACCCAGAAGTTGTTCCAGTCTAGGCAGGAGTAACTAGTTAGCTTATGACATTCTGGTAGGAAGTTGCTTTTCTGTCATAAAACATCTTTCCCAAGTACCAAAGTTGTCTCAATGCTTTACAAGCATAACTAATAAATACATAATGTACAATGTTCTCTTTGTTAGGCTGTGCTAATCACATTTCATCTGCACAATGAGAATTGCAGCAGGCTCTTTAGAATATCTTTTTAAACATGCTTAGAAAATTATTGGAAAAGACATTTGCAAAAAAAAACCAAAAACCCAAAACATACTATGTTCTTTACACCACAATGAAGAACTCTGCACCTGGAAATATTCTGTGGAGGTGCATGAAAAGTACTGATTTATTGGTAGGCCTTTTAGGACTTGCCCAAAAAGGCGCTTAGTTCATGATAAAGACATTCAGCTAAGCCTGACCGTAAGGATTTAAATGTGATGTTGGGGACTCTGCAGTTGCAGGACTTACTTAAAAAATTTCCCAGTTGTTTTTATCCTGATTGAAAGTAATTTTTACTTTCTCTACTTCTGTAACTATAAAATCCATTGCGGATGGAGCAGCAGCTTTGCATATTGCTTAGCAGTTGGTGATTAAGGGACTTTATAGGTAACAGTAAAGGAAATGGACATTAAAGGTGCAGAACACCATTTAAACTTTGTAGCTTGATTACTTACATCTGAATGGTAGTTCATGTCTAGAATGTGAATTCTCATGCACAAATGCAGAAATATGGAGGTGTGAGATAGAACATTACTCAGAGGAAGACTGGATTTTGAAACAGGAAAAAAAAAATCATCACATAAAAATGATAATCACCAGAACAGTGATCATCAGAGTAGAAATTCAGCTTGATTTTGCCATGAGGATCTTTCTCCCTTCTTTGACATATGTTTTTGAGGAGGTTCACATTTCAGGACAGTATAATTGCAGAGGCAGAAAACCTTTTTGAATTAAGTTTGCTTTTAGGCTGCCATTGGTAGGAATGGAATTTTTTTTCATGCTGCTTCATTTTTGGAGGTAACTAAGCTTGTCATTTTCCATCGGAACACTAGATGTACTTCTCCAGTTCCCTCTCTATGCCACATTGCTCCTAAGTAAAGGTAAAATTAGATGAAAGGTTATTTTTTTACTGGAAAGCTTTACACTGTCTTCTAAGATAGTTTCCTCATGTGAGGCTAATATTTGTTTGGGAGAAAATTAACAGTTGCTTCTCATATGGAGGAGTCTAGAGATACCAAATCATTGCAAGCCAAATAGAGTGGCACATAGGTAAGCTGCTAAAAAAATAGATTTAAGTACTCTGATACTCTTACTCTCTTACTTTAGAAACTGTCAGTGGTATCTCTGGCCACAGTTCCACAGAAATGTTCAGGATCTGGAAGCTGTACAGACAAGCTTCTACATAACAGAAAAAACTTGACAGATTTTAAAGAAAAAATGCCAATTAAAACTTAAAACTGTAAAACTGAATCAAGAGTGGAGAGCAGGAATAGTGTTCATTGTATGTGAATGAATGTAAAGTACTGTCTTCTGGGAAAGATCAGTTACTGATTCATTAAGCTGCTTTATACTGAACAACCATCAGTTATTGCATTTCTGCAGTGGCTGGTCATACCGGCCAGTCATGCTTCTGCTGTGTTTATCATCCTAAGCTGAGGGAGTCTGGATGGAATTCCAGCATCTGCAATGTGTTTTTCCTTACAGAACCCTGTATTTCCACTTAAAACATGTGGGTGACTGCTCTCTCTATTGAAACCCATGGCACCCGTGCCTGTCACTTCAAGGTGGGCAGAGGTCTGACCTGTGCCACGCAGTGTGATTTTTAAATGTTTTTCCAGTATTTATACTACAATTAAATGCTATTTTTCCATAGTTAAAGCTAAGATACAGTCTGATAACTTAGAAATAAACCTCTGTGTGTGCTATTACTGTAGATGAGGAACTCTGTCCAATTAGATGCCTTTTGAGGCTTCAAAGTCTCTGCTAATTTTTTGTTGATTTTCTTTGAAAAGTTTCAGACATTTCTGCATGAGATTCATTTAGCTCAAAGCAAAAACACAGGAGTAGCCATCTCCTGTATTTCTGCTTCAGCAGAAAGTGATAGTTGAGTCCCTCAAGAGAACCTCTTCTTGTGAAATTGTAGTTTAGTTTACACTGTTTTGGAACAGCATCCATCTTACAAATAGACATCCAAATATGACTCCTTAACATTGTGGGAGAAGCTTCCACTTACCACACACATACAAAGCACAGCGTAATTGCAATGGAAAATATTTACATTTTTCACTTTTCTTTAAATTACATAGTGTCTGCTTTAAATAGTAGATTTCAGTAGCCTTCAGCTCTGGTTTGTCCTACATCAGGCCTTGATTAACTGTAAAAACAACACATTGTTAGAAATAGCGTAGCATAAGGAAACCTGTCATTGTTTGCAGAATGTCAAATAGCACCCAGGAGGAGTCACCCCTGATTACCTTTTGGATTAGTTTTTCAAAGCTCTTCAAAAACTCTTTGGGAGTTTTTTTGTTGTAAGATTCACATGAAGAGTTACACTGCTGGAGGACAGAGAAAATCATGGCATTTCAAAACAGCTCATCAGGATCATAAACAACACATTGTTAATGTTGAGAGAATAGGATAGAATAGAATAGAATCAGCTAGGTTGGGAGAGACCTCCAAGATCATCCACTGCAACCTGTCACCCAGCCCTATCCAGTCAACTAGACCTTGGCACTAAGCGCCTCATCCAGGCTTTTCTTGAACACCTCCAGGGACGGTGAATCCACCACCTCCCTGGGCAGCCCATTCCAATGCCAATCACTCACTCTGTGAAGAACTTCCTCCTAACATCCAGCCCATACCTCCCCTGGCACAACTTGAGACTGTGTCCCCTTATTCTGTTGCTGGTTGTCTGGGAGAAGAGACCAACCCCCACCTGGCTACAACCTCCCTTCAGGTAGTTGTAGACAGCAGTGAGGTCTGCCCTGAGCCGCCTCTTCTCCAAGCTAAACAACCCCAGCTCCCTCAACCTCTCCTCATAATGAAAAATCAAAGCCTTTTGCAATCTCAAAAGCTGAGACATAGGCTGTTTCAGAAAGGGAAGGAATACAGCAGTGACACCTTTAGTTGATATTTCTTGCTGGAATCCCTGACCTTTGGTCTAGCACATAGTGTGGTTGCCAGCTGCGTACTTGCAATTGCTGGGATCAGAGTGAACACCTCTTCCAAAAGTACAGAAAATTGGGCACTTTTAATTTTCAAAGTAATGAAATGCAGAGAACTTGTTGTAAGAAATTTGCTTTCTGTAATGCTACCACGACAGATAGTGTCTACTATAGAAGATGAGGAGCAGTGATCACCATTATGAGCACTGAGAAGAAGTCTTACCTTTTCAGAATTGCTGATGGTGAATCTTCTCAAGACTTTAACAGTTTGGATGAGTGTAGCATTGACTCGGCTGCTTTCTGGCTGTAACTTCAGTATGCCCTGCTGGAAGCAGGTCACATCTGTGAACAGGCATCCATCCTAGGGCAGGAAAAGAAGGAGCAGCTTTAAAACTAGTGTTGTAACTTTTTTTTCCTGCATGTTGTGATCCATGTGCAAAAGTAAGGATATTAATCGAGGCAATTTAGCTGTGATTTTAGACACTTGATAGATCTTTTGTTCTTTGATAATTACTGAAATACTTCCTCACAAAATAAATGTCTGAAATGTGTCTGCTTGGATATTCTTCATGATAGCAGTTGGAAAAAAAAGTGCCACTGAAGAGTAGACCATATTTAAAAAAAAAAAAAAAAATCATGCTTGTGATTGTAAAAAATGATATGGCTCTGGATTGTTCCTCAGCACTACATTTGCCAGTAGACTATTTTTCTTCTTTTTAGTGGCATTTCTAATATTGCCTACTTAATGATTGTATTTGTTATAAAACTGTGTATTTTCAGATACTATTGAAATGTTCGTTCTTGGGAAATGAAGGTGATAAATAAGTTTACTTACTCAAGGGAAAAGAGGGATGAAAGATGAGGGGCAGGATATGAACCAGGCTCCTGGCAATTGTTTTACTGTGTGCTTTAAATTCAGGTGCACATTAAACCTACATCAAGCAAAGTAAGCACCAGCTGTATCAAACTTGAAAATGAAGGCATCTATTCTCATGATAGAAATCATAGAATCATAGAATGGTTTAGGTTGGAAGGGACCTCAAGGATCATCCAGCTCCAACCCCCTGCCATAGGCAGGGACACCTCCCACTAGAGCAGGCTGCTAAAGTCCTCAACAAGCCTGGCTTTAAGCGCCTCCGGGGAGAAAGCATCCACAACCTCCCTGGGCAACCCGTTCCAGTGTCACACCACCCTCACTGTAAAGAACTTCCTCCTAACATCCAGTCTGAATCTCCCCTCTTCCAGCTTAAACCCATTCCCCCTTGTCCTAACATTACTAGACCGTGTAAATAGTCCCTCCCCAGCTTTCCTGTAGGCTCCCTTCAGATACTGGAAAGCCACTATAAGGTCTCCTCGAAGCCTTCTCTTCTCCAGGCTGAAGAGCCCCAACTCTCTCAGCCTGTCCTCATAGCAGAGGTGCTCCAGCCCTCTGATCATCTTCGTGGCTCTCCTCTGGACCCGCTCCAGCAGTTCCATGTCCTTCTTGTATTGGGGGCTCCAGAACTGCACACAGTACTCCAGGTGGGGTCTGACGAGAGCAGAGTAAAGGGGGAGAATCCCCTCCCTTGCCCTGCTGGCCACACTTCTCTTGATGCAGCCCAGCACACTGTTCTGTTGCTGCTGCTTATCTGGCATTAAAGCAGCCTGCTCTTTTCCTTCCGTGGTGCCAGCTGCATATTAATTCTACTGATGCTAACAGAAAGACCCAGAAGCTCTCCAAAATCTCCTTTCCTGCGCAGCAGTTTTTTTTTCTGTTCCCTTTAGAAAATACCACACAGCTACAGAAAATACCACCAAAAATAATCTATAGGCAATGGAGAAAGAGAAGTGATCATTACCAAAGCCAATTTCTAACTAGCTTTCTGTTTTCCAGAGAAGGAAACATTTAGACCTGCTGATTACGCATGCTAGAAGAGCTCCAAAGCCATTGTTCCTGTTTTGAATACCAATTCCTACCTAAGCTAAATCTCATCTGGCTTATTAGGTGCTGCTGATGTTTGGCAAGGACAAGGCAAGATTCTGCTATGTTGCTTATCACAGATTTTAGCACCAAAATTTTATGTTGGTCAGGTAGAATTTCTTTTCCTTGAAAACCACACATTTATGTTTGTTTCAAGCTTCTTACCGTAACCTGTCTTGCTTACTGGAAAAAAGACTCGTTTTTGAAGAGATCAATTTTCCAGCTGAAACTGAAAACACTTCTGCCTCATCTGTGAGGAGCTGAGAAATCAGCTTTTCTCATATAAGCTGCTGCCTTTTTTTTTTTTGGCTGAGTTAGCAGTTAGATGTAGGCAGGCCAACAGTCAGTCAGACAGCCAGAAGGATGGTGGGGCTTGTTGTGATGGGTTAGTTGCTCTGATGAAGAGGGATTAAAAAGCGTAAACCGCTGGCAATGTCGGAGGGGGACTAGGCAAACACAAAATACTCACAGCAGAGGCAATTTGCAGTGCTACTCTGCATCTGACTCAAACTAACCTTACAGATTAAGCCTGAAAAGTCTTCATTTCCTGAGCTAGTGATCAGGGTTAGATGCTGATCCGGTCTAAATCAGTCTTGGGTCACTGGCCTCTGCTGCAATATCAATCACTAGCTATAAATCTCATTTTTCCTCTGGTCTTGAATCGCGTTTTCCTCTTGAGTTGATATCCTTTGATTGTTTAAACTTCTTACCTCCTTTATTTCTCTAATTTAAAAAAATGTATTTCATTGTTGAATGTATGAGGAAATTGAGTGGGACTGAATTGGAGGCTAACAGTCCACTTAGAGGAAGTCAAAACAAATAGTTATAAACCACTGAATTTTGAATGTTATGAAAGGTAATTTATAATTTTGAGCTACAAAAGGTAGTCCTCTTCCAGAATATTCAAGGCCAAATGTAAATCTGACAGAAGTAGGTTAACAGAGAGGCAATATTTCAATATTTCAAATGCAGTTACATGAAAATCTAGTTTCATGAGGGTGTTATTGCACCTAATCAATGTGAGTGCAGCTTTACCACATGGTAATTCAACACTTAGTGTCTGGTCAATTCAGTTAATGTAAATTTCACCCTGTAGAATGAAAAGCTTGTAAATAGGGTTGCTGGTGATCGTTACTATTAGCACACTAATACTGTTTTTTGTCAGACATTGGTCCTGTGTCTGCTTTCTAAATATGCGAGTTCTCTCTCTAGTTTTCAGTGGAGGTATTTGAGACTTTCCAGCATCAGCCTGTGAAGCCCTGAGCTGCAACTGAGCTGTCTTCCTTCCTGAGGCAACCAAGATTGTTTTGAGAAAAAAACAAACCAACACAAGCAGGTTAAGCGATTAGTCACTAGTTGTAATTGCTTCGTTTCGGAGGTGCTGGCAACACAGTGACAAACAGAATGACAGCTAATCATCTCTTTCTTTTCACTTTGACACCACAAGTTAGAAAGAGTGTTCAAAAAGCCCCAGCAATTAGTTACTGTGCGTTAGGTTCTTGCAGTGCAGTTGTTTCTAGCAATGAGAAGGAACGTATCTGTTTTGGTCATGCTTCTGTATGCTTTTGGCAAGTGAAAAATGCACCCAACTGTAAAGCCTAGGAGCAGGCTAGCAAAACCTGTGTGAAATGAGGTGAGTTTTTTTTCTTTTCTTCTTCTGCAAGAGAGTTTACAGTCCTGAGTAAAGTACGTTTGCACTCTTGATGTGTTTCAAAATCGTATGCTTGATGAACGTATTTCTACAGTCATCAAAATGGTTTGCTTTCTGAAGTGGCTGGTTGGCCTGACATACCAAAATAATAGGTTCATTTGAAAGACACCTGGTAGCAGGAGAAGTACAACGTTAGAATAACCATGACTTTGTTGCATGTTGGAGATTATAAAAAGAAAGCAGGATACATTCTTCACAGCTTTTAAGACATGCTGTTACTATTATTAGCCTTTGATTTCACAGCAAGTCCTGCATCCTGCCACTTTCGAGTATGCACATGTTCTCTGTGCCTCTGCTGTACTTTTCCTTCATGCAAGAAGTTCCTAGCCTTGGAACATGCAAATTATCAGCATTAAATACTGTATAAATAAGTATCTGTATTAAAAAGAGATTCACAGAGACCTGATATAGTCATTTTAACTAGTTTAAATCCAAAAGGAATACTTTGAGAATGCAGTTTTGTTTTCCCATCGAGAGCACAGCCTTCGCACACAAATGGTCTCAGAGAAACTAGTGTGGCTGCACAGGAGAGGTCTTGCTTTGCATTGCCACTCTTGGCATTAACTTCAGTAGGAGAAAAAGAGGGTCCCTTTGGGTTTGGCTCAGCAATGCTCCTAGAACAGCTGGAGCTCTTAGCAGCTGGAGACACTTCCACTTCCAAAACCTGCATCCCCAAGAGCACTGCTGCTCATCTGGGTCTTGTATGGATCCTCACTTTTAGCACCGTTTTTTGAATAAATGGGTTATATATAAATTTGAAACTGTGGTAGAATATACATGTGATAGCAAAATAGTACTCAAGATCACATAATATAAACACTTCTGCTGTTAAAAATCTGGAAATAAGGAACTTCTCTTAAAGATTTTTGTTTTCAGTCTAGTTTGCCTTTGGAGTACTAGGTCAGAGATATGAATAAGGTGACATCTACCATTTGTCATTGCAGTAAACCAGTACAAAATCAAGTTAATATAACCAGAAATAAATGTTAAAAGCAGCCTCACCACAGAGTTTTCTGGTGTATGCAGAAATTCATCGTCCTACAATAAAACAAAGCTAAGTTAGGAAAGTTTGACATTTCAAAGTGATGTTCCCCCACAAGATAACACTCTAAGCAATGCATACTGCTTGAAGATAATTTCATTATGATAAACACTTAGCTTACCTCATCTTTCACTTTGTCTTGTAAATATTTGATTGTCTTTAGAATCTGTTGGTATTTTGTTCGTTTGTGTGGAGCTGTAGTCTGTGCCACACTGAAATAGAAGAAAAGCATACAGAAAATAATCATCCTCCTCTCCATGCTAATGAGTTACGTTGTAAAATGTGCCAGGAGCAAAGATGTGCTATTCGAGATGAACACTTGGCTTTTACCTCAGGTAGGCTACTTACCTACCTATATATTGTTCCTTGCTGGAGAGGTAAAACCCACCCATTTCAATTTGGAAAGCTTTGTAGAATGGATTAATGAGTAACCCTTTTTTCTTTTCCACTGGCTAGATGCATGTGTGCAAGTTTGTGCGTAGGGGGCAGGGATTGATGGAGTGACTTGAAAAATACGCCACATCTGCACGTTGGACAGGAAAAAAAAAAAGGGTAAATTCCAATTTTCAGTTTGAGTCAAGAAATGAATGTAGTAAAAAGTAGGTATGTTTAGAAACCATGGACCTAGGTAAACAAAGATTCTGCTTTTTTTTTTTTTTCTTGCAGCAGTGAATTTCTCCAATCCATCTGAAATTATTCTGTACCATGATGGAGAGACACAACAAGACCTCTTTTCAGAACTTAAATGTATTCCTTCTACTGTATGGCACCAAAGGATGTTTTTTAGAAAGGGATGTCTATGAACTACCACAGAATTCTACATTTTTGTTGGTCAGTGAAACCTCATTTTAGCATCTAAGCCAGATGAAGTTTGCTGTATACTTATTTGGAATCATTGCCAGGTATTTTAGCAGCATTTTAGAAAGTATGTCCACTGTAGGGGGGAAGCTGGAGGGAGATGCATTGCCCTGGGAGAGGTGAATTCCTGTGCCACTGGACAGACGGGAAGGGACACGGGAGGAGACTGAATCTCGGTGAGTCTCAAGGGATGCTGCCACTTGGTGGCAGTACTCCAGTATTTGTAGTAGCTGCGCACGCTTGATGGGCTCGCAGCAGCTGGCCTCTAGGTTACTTTGGCAATTTAATGAAACCTCTTTAAAGGAGATGTGATGCTGAGAGCTCTCTTGAGAGCATAGATGTCTGTTTGTTTTGTGTGAGATCCAAACAGAATTGTGTGCTTTGAAAAATGTAAAACCAGAATAAACCCATCAAAATTAAGAAAGAATTTACTTCAAAATGTATGCCTGTTGTAATTGAGTACCTGTGCTCAATTTTGGGGAAATTTATCTAATATTTAGGAGGCATACGTTGGTGAAGAGATTTTTTTTCAGCAAATGTGGGTAAGCAATGTTCTCTTAAGGGCACTCCCACAGTTCTTTTTTTGTAAACAGCTCTCACTCCAGTTAAAGGTAGTTAAAGGCATTTTTCTTGAGTGTTCTCCTTTTTTCTTATTGGTTACTTTCAGCCTAAGCCCAGTTTCTGTCACTCACCTCGTGCACTACTCTCAGACACTGCAGGTGCTAGGGACATACTGGACTGTCACTGCTGCTAATACTTCATAACACGGAGGGAAAATAACTATTTTTAATGGCTTTTACACCTTATAATTACTTACTGCTCTGGCTCTTTCATGTTATCATTAATAGATGGCTGTCAACACACTGGTGTTACCATTAAGAGAATTCTGCCTGGAATTAATAGAGGACAGTTGAAGTCACTTGGACAGCTTCACTGTGCAGTTACTTTCAAGTTAACTCTTTTCCAGTTGGATGTAGAGTCCGATTCCTGTTACCTTGGTTGTCATTAATTGTTTGGCAGTTGCTCGTGCCAAGATATCGCTGCTGATCTACATCGAGCAGGCAGTTTCAGGTCCACACAACCATTTCAGTTAACATACAATATGACTGTCAATGTGTTGTCAGAAATGCAAGGGTTAGAGGCACACAGAGCTGCTGACTCCTATCATTGTACAGTCACATTGTGCCCTCAGCGTTTTATCATCTCAACTGGAAATACTTACACCTGTTGTAGACTGACATTGCATTTTTTTTGTCCTAGGTGACTTACTGGGTGACAGTATGCATAACGGCATTCTGGATGCATCTGCATCTCTGGCAGTCATTTCAGATCCTGATTTTGGTCTGTATGGCCACACAGCTCCGTAGTACAATCCTGTCTGTCTACCTAACAACCACTTTAAGTTGCACTTTTTTCTTCCTTCATAACTTATAATAATTATATATCTAGTGCAATTACCAGGTCTTAAAACAGTGCTGCTTCTGGAGATCTAGATAACAATTGAGTGAAGTAGTTGAAATGTTCAGCTCTTAATAGCCTGGACTGTCCAGAGATACTATTGATATAGCAAAGAAATAAAAAAGCAGCTTAAAAACCAAGCTTGAGCCTGATGAGCACAGTTCTGAGGAGTTTGAGTCATTGCAAGCTTCGTATTTAAGCAAAGCTGTTGTATTAGGCTGTGGCTATTCTTTCACATTTAGGCTTACTTAATGATCTTGCAAACAGTCCCAGTGGGAGATCCCTGCTGGTGGCTGGCCAATTGTGCACGCTTTTTGTGGTCCCAACAAACCGAACCTCCATGTACAGCATTGCAAAAGGCACTTACTGATGTTAGGAGATAAAAAAGTTGGATATGTGGTGAATACTACTACATATTTCTTTAGAAAAACTTGCTGAATGAAGAAATGGCTCTGCAACAGCACTAGAGCCCATTTGGGTGATACGTAGTAAGTGAAGCATTGTCATTTTCTACCAGAAAGGTCATAAAAACTTGCCAGGCTATATTAATGTGCTGGTCCAGCAGGACAATTCATGGATTTCTTGGAGGCAAGCATCCACCAAATTCATAGGAGGCGAGATGACTGCATCTCAGATATTCCTAAATTAAATCTATTGTATCAGAAATTAGTTTTGAAGTTGTTGGAGTAATTAGAGTGGGCAGCAATATTAGGAGAAGGAAATCACAGGTATTGGGCAATGTGGTAGTGAGTGGTTGCATGTCTTGTCTAAAAATGTATAGTCTTCTGGTTTGAGTTAGAAGCTATAAGGTCACAGTAATTGCTTGAAGAGAAGCATGCTGACAAAAGAAGTTAGGTTAAAGGACAGTGCAGAACCTCCTCCCTGCCTAGGCAGTGGGGAAAAGTCCTTGATATCCCTCTTACCAGGTAAGAGCGAGCAGCATGCTTTGTAAATACGTCACTTCTTTCTTGTGGCTTAGGAACATGCTGAGTCAAACAACGACACTCTCTTGCGCACAGTCATCTGCCTGGCCACAGAGGAATGGCTGTGGAGTGGAAATGTGAAAAACCTCCCATCCCAGGCCTGCAGGGCTGAGTCCTCCTCTTTCCCCTTTGTGGCACTGCTGCCCAAATGCTGAATGACTTCGACCCCAAAAACCTGGTTCCCCCACCCACATTTTCCTTTACAGCGTAGCTGAATGGAGGCTTTTGCCATAGCTTAGTCATTGCTATGGCTCAGCTGAAAAAAGCTGTAGTGTAGAAGGCTGCTTTCAAAGAATTTTTATAACTTATATATGTGAAATTTTATGTGTATGCTGTTTGTGAGCTGGTGGGTGGGGAGATTGTAGGGAAGCAGAGGACAGAGTAATGCTGGAAAATGAGAAGCTAGGAAGAAGACTCTTGTATGATGAAATTAGAACAGCTAGGCTTTAAAATGTTTCTGACAACTTTGCAAATTAGTTCCACTCTCTTTCGATCTTATTTTCTTTAGGCTTTGGTATAATTCTGCCTTTTAGCCTTGCTTTGAAGAGAAAATCAAACCTGGGGAAGAAATCTATTCTTAACTTGTACTTGCCATAAAACTGAAAATGAATACAGCTCTGAATGTGGTGACCAAGGGTAGACTACATATGACAGTATAATCATTGACATTCTCCATAATATGCTTCAGAGGTAATTTTTAGCCTGTTTCTAATCCATACTGAAGTGGATCTAACATTGATGAAAAAATAGATCCCATGCAATAAATGAAGGAATTGAAGGAATAAATGGGTAAGTCTTACAAGAGATTGAGCATTTCTGTCCTGGAAGAGTATGCTAATGATTAAAGGGATACCAAGGATAAGCTTATTTTACATAAGAGTCTTTTAATATCATGTAGGGGTAATTATGTCGTGCAAAGTATTGAAGACAGTCTACTGTTGCTAGAGTACAAGAAGAGTATGACAGGTTCTCCGCTGGCTGGGCTATAAAGTGAACTGTTCTGTCCAGACAACTTTGGTGAGTGGCAAGAGACTCCTCTGTCTGAAATTCATAATGAGAGCTGGAGTGGTACTGTGGGCATGCTGCTGTTCAGCCTCTAGCTGTTACCAGATTGAGAAGTCACCAGTTTACACCTGGAGCAGTGAACATCCTTGACGTTAGTTATAATCTGCTGTTCTCAGTTGCAATTGAAGCTTAGATGCAATGTCAGGTAACAGAAGAAGAGGCAGTGAAAGAATGAAAGAGAGTTGGTGGATGGGAAGTAGACCCTGACTTTGAGAACAGAAAAACTATTTCTGAATCTAGACAAACCTGCTCATAGTTTTGTCTAAGCTTTAGAAACATCTTCAGCTAGTGAAGATGCGTGAGGAGTGCAGAGCCATTTGCAGATGTAATGCCTCATTTTTTTGTACAGCCACTGATGTCTTCCTTCCCTCTCATTCAGCAGGAGTGGGGATTATGACTATAAAGCAGAACGATTTAACAGCAATTGTATATACATTGAATACCTAGGTCAACCCAGTGAGGTTTTGTTACGCAGTTTCATGGATGTATTTCTTGACAACTTAGCAGTTTATTACCTACCAATAACAGACCATATTGAGAAAATGCCTTGTAAACATCCAGAGCCAGAGACCATCCTAGACCCTGTATATACAGAGCCAGATACTCAACCCTGTACTCAACATTGGTCAGGCCCCACTTTGAGTACTGTGTCCAGTTCTGGGCTCATCAGTTTAAGAGAGATGTTGAGATACTGGAGTGTGTACAGAGAAAGGCGACGAAGCTGCTGAGAGGCCTGAAGCACAAACCCTATGAGGAGAAGCTGAGGGAACTGGGGTTGTTTAGCCTGGAGAAGAGAGACTCAGGGCAGAACTCACTGCGGTCTGCAACTACCTAAGGGAGGCTTTAGCCAGGTGGGGGTCAGTCTCTTCTGCCAGGAAACCAGCAACAGAACAAGGGGACACAAGTGTCAAGTTGTGCTGGAGGAGGTGTAAGCTGAATGTTAGGAGAGAGTTCTTCACAGTTAGAGTAATATGTCATTGGAATGACCTGCCCAGGGAGGCAGTGGAGTTGCTGTCCCTGGAGGTGTTCAAGAAAAGACTGGATGGGGCACTTAGTGCCATGGTCTAGTTGATTGGATAGGGCTGGGTGCTAGGTTGGAGTGGATGATCTTGGAGGTATCTTCCAACCTGGTTGATTCTATGGTTCTATGTCCTTTCAGGTCTTTATTGCTGGAGCAGCCTCCCACATCCTGAGTTACACCTTTCTCTGCACATAGGGTGGAAGAAGCCTTGCTGGGTCACCAGGTCTGGTCTCTGCCATTGCAGACATCTACGTCATACGGTTCCTTTCACATCTCAGCTAAAAACTCCTGTGTAAGCCTTATCGGTGCCATCTCTGCAACAGTAAGAGCTTAGAGCTTTTTCTGTGTTCCAGCTTTTATAGGGCAGCTTCATTCTTATTTAAAGTACTACTAATAATCTTTCCCCACTACCAGAGGACAGCCACATTCAGAAGACAAGGCAGCAGTTGACAGGAAGTCAAGCTACCACAGTTCTCTTGACAATTTGAGGGCAGAAAGGAGTTGTTTAGCTGAAAGCCACAGGCAAGGAGGGGTGCAGGTAATAAGCAAGAAGAAGCAGTGCACCTCTTCTGTGTTGCAGCAGTGACTTCTGCAGCTCTAGTGCTCAGTAGCACTGCACTGGAGACTTCAGGCCTGGTGACCCAGCAGCACAGAGTCTTTCTACTGCATGAGTGTTCTGTGTATGTAATACACGTTTCCTGATGACACCAGTCAGACAGTATGGCCCTTGGTGTGGCAAGCTGAGTGTGGTAGTACTGACACTCAAGAATGTATGTTGCGATCCTACAAAGTGTTCATAAAGAAAAATAAGAAAATGCAGATGGTAGACAGTGAAGGGAGTAAGCAGAATGGCACAATACAAAATTCTACTGCTGTCATTTAGTCAGAGCAAAGTTACTTCTGTGTTATATCAGTGGCATAAAACAAGTAGCCTCCAAACTATTAAAGACTCAATAAGGACAAGACTTGTGCAGTCTACTGCTGCCTGTGGGAATGTCCTACAAACCTTACTCATAAACCCCGGGCAGCTGGATCTTCTTGCATGCTGATGGATATGACACAAGCTCATGTTTCAATATCTGAATGATGGGTTTGCTGTTGCAGGTTCTTCTGAAAGTTGCTCTCTGGTTCTGGTGAGGCTAATGGGCTGGCATAGGACCTCCACAGCAGCACAGTGGGTCTCACATAGTCTAGAGCAAAATACAGGGTGCAGCCAGTGAGGGGCTATGGCTCCTTTTCCTTCCTCCAGTTAGTCTGGCCTGATTATACCTTCCTTACACAAACCTCCTACATAAAACTACTTTGGGAAAAAAACCAACAAAACAAAAAAACCCAAAAGTTTTATTTTTTAAAAATACTTTATGTTTTGTCATGTCTTGGTAGGAGATGACTAAATACTACTTTTATTTCTTACTAGTTTCACTTTCTGGTTCTCAGATATTCCCAAAATATTTCAGATTGTCCCCTGCTTCATATATGTATGTAAGTTTACTGTGTATACACAGTTTCTCTTGGAATTCTTTTTAATGTTACTGTTGGTTTCAAGTTCTACAGAATCATTCACATTGTTCTCCTACCCATTTTTTTCATTGTCTCCCTAGGCCCAGGAGCAATGTCATGTCATACCCTGCCATAGGGCACCTTTGTTGCACTGCAAGAGTAGTGAGGACAGGAGTAGTGTGGATTGGATGATTTGCCTGCCTCCTTTTGGAGTGATTCCAAATACTTGCCTGCAGACCAACTCTTCAGCTTCTGCATGCTACCGCTGTGTGTGCTGCAAAGCTCTGGATCAGCTAGCAGGTGTGTTTGGATGTATTTCAGCTCCTGCACCACAGAAGTATGCAAAAGGATGGCTGAGGCAGAAGCCACTCCTACAGATCTCAGGATGTAGTAATGCAAGTGCTTCTTACTTCAGGTTACTGCCATTTCTGTATCCTAGCATTGCAGTTTATTGCAGTCTGGGGAGCCTCTGTTACAGTGGCTCATGTTATTAAAGTGATTAAAAAATCCTTTTGAATTAACTCTGCTTTCTCCTTAGCACAGCTGACAGATTTGCAGACCACAATGAGTTGCTAGAAGTGAGAAACTGGCCTTATTACTGATCAGTATGTGGGTCACCTACACAAGAAATGCCTCCTCAGCACATAAGGCTGAGGGGCCAGTGAGTGTCCCTCAGCAACATCATTCCAGAAACAGCAACTTGGTGCTGCTACAAGTAGTCCTTTAGCTGTGACTGAAAACACCATTTCTGTCAGAATTATGCTAAGGAAGAGCATTTAGTCTTTATTCTGCAGCCCAGTCTGCATCTAACACTGTATAATTGTATCACTTGGGCAGGATTTGTTATTTTTCAGGCAGCTGAATAAAGTTCCTGATGTAATTTAACTCTGTGAATACAGAGTTATCATGAGTAGGAATACTAACGATTCTGTTTCTCAGATAGGAGTCTTCCCATGAGTTTAATACACTTAGTTACGACTTTACACCTACACAATCAAATAGCAGATTTTGTTTTACTGCAGTTAGGGAATGCCCCCAGGTGACTAGCTCATGCTTTCTTTAACAGATAAAACTTTAATATAGTGTATTAGAAAAAAACACAGCTTTTCTCAGTAAAAGAAGTCTTCAGTTGTCTCTGTCTTCGTCTAGTTAGAGATGTATATAACAGATACAAATGTGCATGCTTGTGCCTACAGATAGTGCTTCTCTCTGCACACACAGATTTGCTCTATAGCACAGTTGCTTTGCATAATACGTCTCATTTTTTTTTCACAGGTCAGCACCTTAAGCGAACCCTGGAAAAACTTTTGTGTGATCAGTCATCAACCTGCAGCAGCAGCGCCCGTTTGGTAAAGGTAGTCTTGGACAAAAAGCTGAATGCTGTGGTTTCAGTGACTTGTTGTTGAAACTTTGTGGTTTCTGTGTAGGAGGCTGTATAAGCTGGACACGTTTGACATCCTTGTTTCTGACCTGTGAAATCTGTACATCTAATTTATGAAAGTTATCTCTGGTTTAGAATTCTTTTCTTAATGAAGTCAACATAATTTTCCTTGCATTCAGTGGAAACAATAATGGAAATGTTTTAAGCTGTACCGTGAGCTTGATTTGACCTTGTAAAGGGAGAAGAATCAAGATATTCTTGATTATCATTAAGATTTAAGAAAGAAGCTAAATACAGGGAGTTAAAGGTGAAAGGAAAGCAATTCTCAGGTCTGGAGACAAATAAAGAAATTAACCATGGGAAGTGACACAACCACTGTAAAAGAAAAATCTTCCAAGTGAGTATTTGATTTTAAAACCCCCAAACAACTAACTAAAGTAATTTAGAATAAACCACAGCTGTGGTACCCTGTGGGGTTAATCAGTGGTTTGGGTGGTCTAAACAAACAGATTTAACTTAAACTTAAATCTAGGACTGGTGAGCCTAAAGGTAGGACTAAGAGAGAGCTGCAGCAGAAGCAGTTGCAATCACAGAAAAAGGTCATTAACATGAGATCAGGTATGTGCCTTTTTATTTGCAGTTGAGTTTTATGCTATGTTCAGGCAATTGATTCAGCTCATTGAAGGGTGAAATGTGCTGATGTGGGTGCAGGGCGTAGGGCAGGTATGCATAGCTAGAAGGAAGGGAGAATTCAGTCTCTTGGCTTGGCTTTGCTCTGCTGTGTAGGTGTGACAGGAATATGTCCCTGCCTGTGTTGCTGAACTGGAACCAGGGGAGTCAGGGGCTCACCTGCATTCCTGCCCAAACCTCGAGTTTCCATCATCACCATTTTGCCTCTGGCAAGCAAGTTCCCAGAGGCAGGTACACCATTCTCTGTAAGTGTATCTATGGATCACATTAAAAACCAATGAAGACCTCTGAATAGAAGGCAAAGGAGAAACAAAAACAACACATTCAGGATATGAAGCATTAGGGTTTTTTTGCTGAAATACAAATGAAACAACCAGTTGTGTGAAAGTTACTACTCGGTGCATTTGTGGGAGTACAAAAATCTGTTTGAAAGCACAAGTCAAAGACTTCTGTATGAGCACAGCTTCAAGTGTCATCACCCACTGTCGACTGTTAAATTTCAGAGGGGTGACTGCAAGGTTCATCTTCATAATTTTCAGTAATTTCTGTATCAGAACATCAGTAGAAGAACATAGATTCTAATTCCTTGCAAACGTCTCATTGGTCCTGATATGAAAGTTGTTTCAAGAAAAATGAATGGTTATTCTAAGGTTGTATCTTTGACTGGAAAACAAAGGTGTCTTATTCTGCTTGTATTTTCAGTTACACAACTCCTGTTTTTTCATTGAATCCATAGAAAAACTCTACTTATGCCTCTCTTTTCTCTTTTTCTGCTTAACTAAGCCTGCAGTTCCTCAAATCCTTGGCTGGCAACATTTTCAGGTAGTTTCTTAGCCACTACATTTTCATTTGCATATAAGAGCCTGTTTTCATCCTAACCTACCTTCCTGTTGCTGGCTGCAGACAGACAGTAAAGCACCATTATGCATGCTGAGGATCAGAACCAGTTGCTTAAATCTCTCCTTCTGCAGGCTTGACCCTCCCTGCTAAAATGTCACAAGAGGTCCTTTTTTTCCCCTCACTTCTTCGAGTTCCAGCCATTCCCCCACCTTTGTTTGCCTCTCAGGGAACAAACTGGGTAACTGACCCAGATGAAAATGTGCCCTGCTGTTGCAGGGAGTTCTGAGGCTGGGCCAGCTGTCATAATAGTGCATATCCTGGGAGGCACTTGGCTGCCTGGACACAGACACACTGCAGGTACCTTGCTATGCCTTCCCAGGACATACGCTCTTCCCAGCTGAGGAGTGCTGTTCTACGCCTTGGCCAGTGACTAAGATAACAATAGGAGCTGACTTTGGTAATATTTTCTTACTGTTTTTTTAATGGCATCTTTCATTGTTCCCCAGTCCAGAAGGTTAGACCTATCACTCTCCTCCCCTTTTGCAGTAATTACTTTAACCCTATTCATTTCAAGGCACTTGATCTACAAGTGGACTATAGACAGTTCCTGCTACACCACTGGGCATGGGGGATGTGACAGAAAGAGACTAGGCTGAAAGGTTCAGGCAAATTGTTTGAGCTGTGCTTACAGGTTTAACTGCAAGACTCAAGCAAATGAGTAACTTGAAATTCACTAACATGCCTAATATGCCACTAGAGCAGGTTTTCATGGGTTCAATGGAAGAATGAATGCACTGTTACAACCTAGAAGCAAGAAGCTAAAACACATGGTAAACATTGTATGTGTGTTAGTTAATCACTCGAGGTTACAAACTTCCAGCATGCTAAATATTTGCTTACCGCTCCAGGGAAGGTCTTTCAACCCCTTGGCCTGGGTCCTAATCAAACGGGGAAGGTCTCCACACAAACAAGAGTGCAGAGTTGGAGAGGTGACTCCCAATTCCTACCCCTCGGATATTTATCCCCTGATTACGTGGCTGTTGGCAAGACTATGCCTGTGTGGATTATACCATCTGGAATGTTTATCTTTGCACTGTAATACAATTTTTCTTTATCATTTGTATGCCATCCATGGGTGGGCTTCACTTCTATATGCTCTTTTTGCTGCTCTTTTGCTGATGTTGTGACTGGATGCAAAAGTCTGTCTGCTGAAACAAACTCTGAAACCTACCCTGCAGCTTCTCTTTATCTTACTTTCTCAGGCAACTGAGTAGTGAGAATTGAGAGTCGTGGCATATAATTGAGGGTTCTCAAGGCTCAACTCAGATTTCAGTTATCTTGAATGATACACCACTGCTCTGTTTTGGTCTATGGCTTACAGACAGCTATATACACAGCTCTCCATGAGTCCTCTCTGCATAGGTAGGACCTCCAGGCAATCCAAGGATGGGTTGCTTTTATAACACCCTCAGGTCACCTGCATGCACTAGACATTACCCAAACCTGTTTATGAGCTATGATCCAGACAGCCTACACAGGGGGCTGTGACACCCAGCAGGCAAAGTGAGAGGGTGGATGTCACTGTGTCCTACTCAGACTTCACCTTCAAACCAGACCTTCACCTGCTGCTGCCATCATCTGAGCCCCTACTGGCACCTGTGATATGCTTGTAGCCCAATCACAAGCAAAATAAAATGCTAAGAGCTGAAATCCCTGGGAAGACTGCATTTTACTTGCCCTTTGAGCTGGTCAAAGAGCACATGTGCACCAGTGCTTGTAGCCACCACTCCTTGACCTCCTGGAGCCAAGCATCCATGTCACACATTACACTCTAGAGGCTGCTAAATAATTGTACTCAATAACTGCTGCACAAAAGTTGACAACACGAAGGGAAATGGAAACATTAAATGGAAATTGAGAACAGGAAAACTTAATGAGAATATCAGAAATGACCTGAAGAAAAAAGAGACAAAGATGCAATTTCCAAAACGATAACCAGAGATGAAAGCAAGCTGGAGTTCTTTTGAATTGCTCTGTGTGGTGAAACTGAAAGATGCCATGAAAAGTACAGAGTACTGCTAAAGAAGTAAACTCTCTACTCTTTTTGTTGGCTCTCTTTGTGCCATTGCATCTCTCTGCTGGCCATGGCCATGTCTCTGAGTGAGGTGTCACCATTCACTTTGCTTTAAATTGTCCTCAAATTGATCAGAGATTAAACAGTTTTTACCATTGGATATGTGACATGCCATAGAAACTCTCCTTACTTGTTTTCTGAGCTGCCCTGTTTTCTATGAATTGATCTAGTTCAATGCTTTTAGGGACTTAATTGCACAAATGTTCACCTTTAGCTCTATTCTGCATCATGTCCTGATGGATTTAATCCATTATCCAATTTCTGTCAAAACTCATAAATAATGAGAAATAATGAAATGTTTCATGCTGACTTTTTTATATGAGCATTTCAATTTTACATTTATGGTATTTCAGGATGAGGTTTTGTTTTATTTGAAATACTTTTAAAAGCTAGGAAGAAGCCCTCAACATTTCTTGATAGTTTGATGCAGAAGGTCCAAACTGAAGTGAGCTCTTCTTCTTACGTGACCATCTCAATAATTGCAACGTCTTTTCATAAAATCAGTCAGGGTTGGAGGGGACCACAAAGTCATCTAGTTCCAACCCCTCTACCATGGGCATGGACACCCTACCCTAGATCAGGCTGGCCAGAGCCTCATCCAGCCTGGCCTTAAACACCTCCAGAGATGGGGCCTCAGTCACCTTCTTGGGCAACCCATTCCAGACCACTCTCATGGTGAAGAACTTCCTTCTCACATCCTGCCTGGTTCTCCCTACCTCCAGCTTTGCTACACTTCCCCTAGTCCTGTCACTCCCTGATAGCCTAAAAAGTCCCTCCCCAACTTCTTTGTAGGCTGCCTTCAGATACTGGAAAGCCATAAGAAGGTCACCTTGGAGCCTCGTCTTCTGCAGACTGAACAGCCCCAACTCTTTCAGTCTGTCCTCATAGCAGAGCTGCTCCAGCCCTCTGATCATCCTCGGGGCCCTTCTCTGGACACAGTCCAGCATGTCCACATCCCTTTTGAAATAGGAGCTCCAGAACTGGATGCAGTACTCCAGGTGAGGTCTCACCAGAGCAGAGTAGAGGGGGAGAATCACCTCCCTTGACCTGCTGGCCACACTTCTGATGCAGCCCAAGATCTGGTCTGCTCTCCGGGCTGCAAGTGCACATTGCTGGCTCCTGTTGAGCTTCTCATCCACCAGCACCCTCAAGTCCCTCTCCTCAGGGCTGCTCTTCAGCCACTCACTGCCCAGCCTGGATTTGTGCTTGGGATTGCCTTGACCCAGATGCAGGACCTTGCACTTGGTCTTGTTGAACCTCATGAGATTGGCTTGTGCCCACCTCTCCAGCCTGTCCAGGTCCCTCTGGATGCCATCCCTTCCCTCCAGCCTGTCTGCTGCACCACACAGCTCGGTGTCGTCAGCAAACCTGCTGAGGGTGCACTCAGTGCCTCTGTCCATGTCACCCACAAAGATATTGAACAAGACTGGTCCCAGGACTGATCCCTGAGGGACTCCGCTTGTCACTGGCCTCCACCTGGACATGGGCCCATTGACAGCCACTCTCTGAGTGCAGCCATCAAGCCAGTTCTTTATCCATCTAGTGGTCCTCCCATTAAACTCATGTTTCACCAGCTTGGAGACTAGAATGTGGTGCAGGACAGTGTCAAAGGCCTTGCTCAGGTCCAGGTAAATGGCATCAGTTGCTCAGCCCTCATCTAATAATGTTGTAACCTGTTCCTAGAAGGCCACCAGGTTTGTCAGGCAGGATTTGCCCTTAGTGAAGCCATGCTGATTGCATCCAATCACATGTTCACTCTTCTTCTGTCTCAGTAGTGCCTCCAGCAGGATCTGCTCCATGATCTTACTAGGCACAGAGGTGGGACTTATTGGCCTTTTTTGTGCCACTTCATATGACTTCTGGTCTTGATAATCAGTCTACCATTTCATAATCATTCCCTTGGCTTTCTTAAAGCTTTGATGATTCAGTACCAAGTTCTGAAAGGTATCTGTGCTTGCTTTTTTATTTTGTTACGGATGGGAAACATCACCAGGGTCATGTACAATGGATTGTCTGTGTACCAGAAAATGACGGGTAAGGAAGTAACTTAAAGTAAAAGCCTCACCTTAGTCCTTTTCTTTCCTGCTTTATGCATGAAGTTTAAGTGATCTGACAGGGAAAAGGGGAGATCAGAAAACCACTGTATCAAAGTAGAACTTCCTAGGTGCTTTACGCCAATTTATTAAGATCCAGGTAGGAGAAAATGCTGAGCCTTGAAGGACTCCCAGGAAGAGAGGACTGGGAAACTGCACTGGGGAGAGATATGGGATCTTTGTTCTGAATGTGGCAACATTTCCATGGCCACTGCCTCTGCTTACCTGGCACTGTGCATGTGCCCCTGCTGTTAGTCTTCCCTCTAATGCACTGAGTGACAAGCTCGAGTGACCAAATCTGAGTGTGAGGAGCTATGGAGTATCTGTGAAATTGTGCGGTTCAGAGAACAGCCAATAGCTTAGGTCTGAGGATGGGGTGATGTCTTTCTGCCTTAATAATGTTTGTTTCTAACAGGACTAGAGCAAATTTAACTTACCAGACCAGGCTAGGCAATTTGGATTTACCAGCTGTTCTGACAGGTAGTATTTTCCTTTACTTTTTTCCCTCATAGAAAGATAAATAGTGAGGCTTTTGCAATTTAAGTAGTGTCTTTATATTTAGCCTATTCCCTGGTGTTTAAAGAAAGGCATGTTTCACCTTTTTATGCTGTTTAAAAAATGGTCAGGACAAGCCAGTATTTCATGCAGTAAAGTACTGTATAATTAAGATTTGTCGCTCTCTCTATGAAATTGTATTTTATACAACATATTGTTGTCTTATTAGTGTCAAATATTCTTTAGTGTTATTTAACATCTTTCATAAGGTAGTGGAACGTGACCTCATATGGGTCGATGTGGACTTGGTATGCTTTACTGCTTCTTTAGACCTACACAGTACTCCTTTGCACCTAGCGGAAAAGGGGTGAAAGAACTTCAAATAGCTTTTTCTCAGTTCCTGTTTTATCCACTGATTGGAAATATCAGGCCCTTCAGCTGCCTCTTAATCACAGTATCACCAAGGTTGGAAGAGACCTCACAGATCAAGTCCAACCCTTCACCACAGAGCTCAAGGCTAGACCATGGCACCAAGTGCCACATCCAACCTTGCCTTGAACAGCTCCAGGGACGGCGACTCCACCACCTCCCTGGGCAGCCCATTTGGGCTTCTTTGGGCTTCCTCCAAAAACCTGTACTGCTTCCTTTTCTGAAGGGAATTCAAGTGAGCTCACAACATTCAAGGACTGCTTAAGAAAAGCTTGTAACTCGGCCCTGCGTTTCTTCATGTTGAATGAAATATCCCAAGCTAGAATATGAGCCAGGATTTCTGTAAGAATGGTCTTGTGCGTGAACAGGACTAGAGCTGTGCTCAGGGAGAGCTATTAGACTGGAATGAGTCAGAGCAGCCTGAATCCACACCTCTGCCACTTCTCAGTCTAGTACTCAAAAAGTTTTTAAGGCCTGATTAGTCATTTGAGTTAAGTGTAGTAAATGTCAGATAAGCTAAGAAAAAAACCCTCAGGAAATGTGAGGCATAGCTGCTCTCTAGTGGACTTGTGAATAGTGTCATCAATGCAAGAAAATAATTGTGCAGCTACTCTGCTGAGAGGCAGGAGATGAAAACTTCCCACACATGTGAGTTCAGCTGCTTTGTTCTCTTGCTGTCTCTCCCCTATTTATGTACCATCAGCTCAAGATAATGCTTAATACATTGTGAAGTGAAAGGCAGGGGGAAAGAGTGGTGTAAAGGCCGTCACTCGCCCCATCTCACAAGGAGGCTGATGTCCAGTCAGGCTCCAGGCAGTGGCTACCTTGGAAGACAGTTCCCATCCCCAGTATTTTTGCTAAGCAACTCCATTAGGTATAGAGTGTCAGTTGTCCCAACTTCTTGCCCACAGTCAGCATGGGTACTGGGATAAGGGCTGAGACAAGAGGAAAAGCTTTCATGCTGTTCAGCCATAGGCAAGGCACTGGTGTTCTACCTGCACCTTTTAATCACAAATCCAAACTACAGCTTCATGCGCACTGCGGTGAACAAAAGTTAGCTCCAGCTGGAGCCAGTACATCCACAATAGTTAAACAGGGTTGATTATGGATCCTCTGATCACACTGAACCAAATTCATTGTTAGGGACAAATTGCAGGATTTCCAATTGTTAATGTGTTGCTCATTAATAATTATTTGCATCTCCCATTAGGAGAGAGCTCACTGAATCCTCATTCTATCAAGTACCTAGAAGGGGGTGATGTTTGATTCTGTGTCTGAACTGGGGATCTAAACTAAGAACCGGTGTGTGGGCAGAGGTATTAAACACCTTTCTTATTCTCAGACTGAGGAAAGATTTCCTTACCTCATCAGAAGTAAAAAAAGGCTGTCCCTAAGTGAATGTTGCTTGTTTTAACTAATTGCAGCGCTCCTCTCTTTTGGACCTGGTTGCTAGAATTGTTATGGCATCCCTCCTCCACCAGATTACAAATCTGTTTCAGATATTCTTTGAAGTTGTGGATTTGGAATTTGGTTTTAAACTCCCATATTGGCCCTTGCCCCTTCATAGTGTGCATATATGAATATGTGTTTCTGAGGTGCAGATCTTCAGAGACTGATCTTAGAGACAAGAAGGCACAAAATAAGGAGGTTATGAGTAAAGACATCTACCTTCCTATTCATCTCATGGCTAGGAGAAGCATTTTTTAGTTACTTGTGACGACAGTGTGTTCCCAGTTAATACAAAGGCAGTTTGCATTGCGTTGATTTCAGTCTTATAAGCTGATTGTGTTCCAAATCACCTCAGCAGTATTACTGCAAGTAACACCCCAATGCCTGGGGACGTGCTGAGTATGAAAGCATACAAGTCTTGCTGAACCAGAAGAAATATGTTGGCAATAAAAAATCATGTGCTCATAAAGAAAGGGACTTGGGGGTACTGGTAGATAGTAGGCTGAGAATGAGCCAGCAGTGTGCCCAGGTGGCCAAGAGAGCCAATGGCGTCCTGGCCTGTATCAGAAATAGTGTGGCCAGTAGGACGAGGGAGGTTATTCTGCCCCTGTACTCAACACTGGTCAGGCCGCACCTTGAGTACTGTGTCCAGTTCTGGGCTCCTCAATTCTGGAGTGTGTCCAGAGAAAGGTGCCAAAGCTGGTGAGAGGCCTGGAGCACAAACCCTGTGAGGAGAGGCTGAGGGAGCTGGGGGTGTTTAGCCTGGAGAAGAGGAGGCTCAGGGGTGACCTTATTGCTGTTTACAACTACCTGAGGGGAGGTTGTAGCAAGGTGGGGCTTGGTCTCTTCTCCAAGGCAACCAGCAATAGAACAAGGGGACACAGTCCCAAGTTGTGCTGGGGGAGGTATAGGCTGGATGTTAGGAGGAAGTTCTTCCCAGAGAGAGTGATTTGCCGTTGGAATGGGCTGCCCATGGAGCTGGTGGAGTTGCCATCCCTGGAGGCATTAAAGAAAAGCCTGGATGAGGCACTTAGTGCCATGGTGTAGTTGACTGGATAGGGCTGGGTGATAGGTTAGACTGGAGGTCTCTTCCAACCTACTTGATTCTATGATTCTGTGTTGGTCATTCTGCATGGCTTGGTACAAGAGAATGGGAATTAAGTCTGATTTCTGCTACCCTTATCAATCACCAGGTCCATTCTTTGGTTCAGTGGGATTGAGGTAACAGTGGTTTAAGTGAAAAAGTCTCAGACTTGAAAAACAGAAATAGGAAATGCTTTTTGTCTCCATAGTGAACTTATGAAGATCATCTGCAGGGTAGCTTTGATCTGTGAAAATATGTCAGAGTTCAAAATACATACATGAAAACTAATATTTTCTATTTCCTTTTCGTTCAGCTTCCTGTATGCCGAACCCAGGTTGTTTATTCTTGTGAATGATGCAATGGGTTAACGGATAATATGTGGGTTATCAGCAAGGAAATCTGAAGGACCATAGCAGTACCTTACGTTTCACTTTGATTAAACTGGTGGAATTCTGTGTAAATGGAACGTTGTGAAGGCGTGTAGCCTTCTTTTTAGCAAGAGGATGCAGTAGGAAGTGCCTCAAAAACACAACCTGTCATATGCTTCTTGTTTTCAAAATAATGAAATGCTTTGAAGTCTTGCAATTGAAACCGCACAGTCTCTTCACCAAAGATAAGATAGGTGTGTAGTCCTTCCTGCAAAGGCTGAGATTGAGGGAGATGTGAGGCTTAGGGAAGAGATGTGATGGGTTACTCAGGAAATGAGGTGAGTTCCCAGGAGGTTGCCATTCCCAAGCTTAGCTTGCACAGGCTAATGAGTGTATTTCCTCCTGGAGACTTCTTTCTATGACAAGCAGCCTCCTGCATGGAAAAGCACTTTGTTTTCTTTAGAAATTGAAGTAAAGTAGGGCTGTTTAGAATGAAACTTTAAATAACACTTGTGCTTTTTTTGTTTGCTGCTTTAGAGTGTGCACAATAATGTAGGGTAATCTCACTTGCTTTTAAGAAATAGTAGGAGTTGATGCACAGGGAAGCTGCCCTTAATCCCCCATGCTTGAGAGCTTCAGTATGCCTGCTAGTGACACATGAGAGCACGGCAGAGCTTCCCTCATGGGGACCACACACAGCCAGGCATCATCTGCTCCCCTCCAAGAGACGCTTGGGTTTGGGTTGGAAGGGACCTTAAAGTCAGCTAGTCCAGCCCTGTTGCAGTCAACCTGGACATCTTCAGCTTACATCAGGATGCTCACAGCCCTGTCCAACCTGATCTGGAATGATTCCAGGGGTGGGGCTTCTGCCACCTCTCCGCACAACCTGGGCCAGTGTTTCACCACCCTCATTGTAAACAGAAAAAATTCTTATATCTAGTCTCAGTCTCCCTTCTTTTAGTTTAATACCTCCTTTACTCTGGTCTGTTGCAACAGGGCCTGCTACAAAGTTTGTTGCTGTCTTTAATATAGGCTTGAACTTGACGGTTCTGAAACATGTATGGCTAGTGGGGACATGTCCTTGGTGTCTCATGTGCGAAAATAGTTCATACCATATATGGACAGCAGCAAAGCTGTTCCTTTCCTTAAAGGCTACCATCCATGCTCTTGGCTTACCCTGCCTGCTCTTGGTTTACCTCACCATGCTCTTGGTTTACCCCACCAGGGTAAGGCACTGCAAGTGGATGTTTTGAAACTAGGGTGGGGTAGTTTATATTTTGATAGGCCGTTCATCTAGAAGGGAAGCAAATGTCTTGAGACCTCGACCATTTGGATGCCCATGATCTGAATAGCATTTTGCTGCTCACCAGTGTTGTTTCTTTTACAGGCAGCAGCAGGTAAATCTTGTACAAGCTGCTTACTGTCATTGGTGGTTCATGCTTGAGTACCTCATGGGGCCACTCAGTTCTGTAGGGCAAACCTGTGCCACTGGTCTCTTCCTTTAGCTGTTGTAGGGGAAGTGACTACTGCTGCTGCACTGTGAAGAGCTTTGAGTGAACAATGCTACAGAAGTGTCCCATTGTTACTGCTAATACAGGCAGCATTATACCTGGCTGTGGGCTGTGATTAAATGAAGTGCACTTGGTTTAGGACACAGTAAAGGAGCCTCCTTTCCCGAAGTCCTTGCCTGGTGTTTACAATAGAGTGGTTCCCCTAACTTTCATTGTGCTGTACATTGCAATAAATAGGTGAGTGACAGCAATCCTCCCGGCAGAGCCCAAGTGGAATTCAGGCTGCTTGGACTTTCCTTCTCTAGAAGCCTGTACACCTTGCTAGGCTGATTCTATGTAGTCCAGAAATTTTTCTCTAGGCACTTTGCCCGGCCAGAGTGAAATCTACCTTGGACCTGGTTCTCAATAGCATGTCTGCAGTAGCAAGACATCACAGCAATGCAAGACAAACATCTCAGACCCACCACTGGTTAAACAATCTTCTAGTACCTGACTGGAAAGCTGAACAACTACCATGCAAGTCTTGCATAAATAAAGTTCACATTAATCATTTGCAGAAGTCATTAATTGTGTTGGCAGGAGTTTGTAGATTGAGAATTTTGATAGGGGCCTGAAATAGCTCTGAGTGACATCAGAGCCACTCTTCAGACTCCACTTTTTTCAGCTCGTTCTCATGTGAGGCAAGAAAGGAAATACCAACTCCCATGCAAGTACTTTCGATGCTGCCACGCTCATTTAGTAATAAAGGATACAGCACTGGAAATATCTGGGACATGACTTAGGGCAGAACTGGAAGGAAGTTTCCCAACATCTGTACTTGGTATATTTTTTCTTGTGTTTATTTGTAATAAGAGCAAACATTCTAAACCTCTCTCCAGCCTCTGCTTCCTACAGCTCATGAGCTATGCAAGAGTGAAGGTGATCACTTTATAAATGACTACAGGCAAAGACAGGAGATCTAGGTTAGATTGAAAGGGACTTTTCTGACAGGAGGAAATGGCAGGGACTTTTTAACAGGAGGACAGATTGCTCATCTCCCATAATTTTCTTCTTGTCCCCATTTCCTTGCATTTCCTTTGTCTCTTTCTGTTCTACCTATGTGAGAAGTTCTTTCCTTCTTGCTTTTTGGTCTCTTCACTGTGACACTGGCAGCACTGGGGCACACTGGCATCTTTCACCTTTGCACCAAGCAGTAAATGCCCTTCTCTGGGCAATGTGAGGTGGCAGTTGTTTGCTGGGAAGCTGCATAGCTGAGGTCATGCATCTCATGGTCATGAACATAGGTCTCACCAGTTGAGGGAAGAACAGAACTCAGTGGTCTGAGATCGATAAAGGACCTCTAATGCTCAGGTCACCTCAAACTGCAGTTCAGAGGCCTGAATATGTGGTTACAGTGAGTGTCTTGGAGAAGAGATGGGGACACTAAAGGGGTGAAGTGGAATCCAGCATCCTTTGTGCCTGGAGGAATATTGTCATGACTCAGGAGTGCTCTTGTAGAAGACAGCTGTCCATATGATATGAGCCCTGTAATAGATGACCAAAAGGGTACTTAACCGTTGGGCTCCTTGGTAGGATTTGCAGATCAGTAGACAGGACCAGGTCCTGGGTGGTTGCAGAGCACAGAATGTCACCTGGGCACACTGGGCATTCGTTCTCACCCAAATCTCTGCCTGCCTGTCTGCCTGGCCATCTCCAGGAGGCAATGTCATCAGTTCCCAGATCTCTGCCTGCCTGTCTCCCTGGCCATCTCCAGGAGGCAATGTCACCAGCTACTGCAGTGGAGATGCCATGGTACCCTCTTCAAATCATTCCTGGCAAGCAGTCTTCCCAGGATGACTTCACCAAGTAATTCAGTTCACTTGGGGCTCTGAGAATTAAGTGCACAGGCAATAATCTTCTTCAAACTCTGTAGGTGAGAGGTACATGAGTAGGTGACTTCAGTGCCTAGCAGGCACGTCCTGCGTAAGTCACTTCAGTGCCTAGCAGGTGGTTCTGCTGCAAGAGGCGGGAGCTGCATGTGCTCAGCAGCAGTAAGAGTCTCTATGGCATTAGTCACGGGCGGTGGCTACCCGCAGTTGCTCTGGCTCTCTGAGCAAGACAACTTGTGGTTTTATTTCACCTTCCTTTCTGGGTGGCTCAGAGCCAGAGATCCCATTTTGGGCAAGAGATACACTCCCAAACCTGACTTAGCCCTCTTACCACTTGTTATTTCAGCAGCTGCTTTCTCCTTCACTTTGACTTCGTGTTCCCCTTCGCTCTGGCCCTGTGAGCATGCTGGTGCTTGGTGTTCCCCAGCGTTAATGCTACCTCAGTGGTATTGCTGCATCTTCATTACTGCTTCCTCCCACCGCCCCAATGCATCTGTGATGTCACCAGCGAGTGGCTGTGACAGAAGCGTGTGTCCCTGTCACAATCCCTGCACTCCCCTGCTGGTTAAGAAATGGCTCCAGAATGTCTGTTTTTAAAGCCTATGTCTCCCAGTTTTCTTCTTTTAACTTAATTTCTCTGCCTTCAGAGTCTTAATTTTTAAACAGATGAATTTTCTTTGCCTCGAGAGAAGTTTTTTCTTACAACTCTGCCTGATTGATTCTTCACCCCTTCCTAAATCTCAGATGGAAAATGCCTCTTCCTGTCCCCAGACTTGTTTTTTCTCTTCTACTGAGACTGATTTAACTGATTGTTATTGCACTTCCAGCATTGCTTGAAAGAAGTTGCAGAAAACAAAGTTATATTGTATTGAAACAGAAAACAATTTCGGAATGGGATGAATCAGCCTTTCTACACCACTCAAGTAAAAAATACATTAAAAAAAGGTGATTCACTGTAGGAAGTCTCTGTGAGGTTTCTCAAATTTGGCTCTGGTTTATTACCTGTGAGACAATTCTGTGCTTGTCATTCTGGCAGTGTGGTGTCATTTTACTTGAAAATGGCTGGGTGGTTTTATTGATTCATACTGGGAGGTGACTTTATTTTGTGGATAAATTTGAAGGCTATTTTTGCTTATTTCCCTAAACATTTGAGACATACAGAATAGAATCATAGAATCGACCAGGTTGGAAGAGACCTCCAAGACCATCCAGCCCTATCCAGTCAACTAGACCATGGTACTAAGTACCCCATCCAGTCTTTTCTTGAACACCTCCAGGGATGGTGAATCCACCACCTCCCTGGGCAGCCCATTCCAATGGCAAATCACTCTCTCTGTGAAGAACTTCCTCCTAACATCCAGCCTATACCTCCTCGGGCACAACTTGAGACTGTGTCCGCTTGTTCTGTTGCTGGTTGTCTGGGAGAAAAGACCGACCCCCACCTGGCTACAACCTCCCTTCAGGTAGCTGTAGACAGCAATGAGGTCTGCCCTGAGCCTCCTCCAGGCTAAACACCCCCAGCTCCCTCAGCCTCTCCTCATAGGTTTGTGTTCCAGGCCTCTCACCAACTTTGTTGCCCTTCTCTGGACACGTTCCAGCACCTCAACATCTCTCTTACGTGTTTCAAAAATACCCCATAGTCTGAAATCTAAGTATGGTACAAGAAGAAGCATAATGAAAAAGCAGCACACCTAAAGCTTTTAACACGACACCCAATTGGTCTGTGCAAGTGTTTGCATCAGTATGACCATCAAGGGCAAGACCTGTGTGCAGTTCCAAATGATTAGGCACATTGCTAACATCATCTATAGTTAAATTACAGAAAATAGATACAAAGAAAACTTTGAAACTGGGAGACAGCAACGCCTGCAGTGTGTTTCTTGCATGCAGAAGTAGTGCCTGGTGCCATGGGCTACCAGTGCTTCCTCACCTGGGTGCAGGGACTGGTGTGCAATCCCCTCAAGGTGGATCCAGCCTGGTACTTCCCTTGACCTCAACAAAGGCAATGACTGCCATTGCAGCCTTGTTCATGCAGCTCCTCAGCAAGCAAGACCGATGCCTGGATGTGGTCACTGATTGACTTGTAGGAAGTTGGGACTTTCAGGGACAGTGATCCTCCTACCTACACCAAAATTCCTGGCCCTGTTGGTCACATCAGCCTAAAAGTTTGTCCCAGCATGAAGTCAGTGGTTCCATCTCTCTGCAGTGAGTGGGGTGAGTAATCAGTAATCTATGTGAATATGTACATTTTTTGCATGAGCTTTGTGCCTGTGGTTATCACACCATCCCCAAAGAGACAACAAAACAGCTCTGGTGGAAGTCCTGCTGTGTGTGTTGCCTGCGGGAGCATCGCAGTGAGCCAGCAGCTGTTTGGTGGACTGGGAGGGTCTGCTGCATTTTGGGGACTGGTCAGAGAGGATAAAGGAAGTTTTTCAAGCTTGTAACACTGGATTGTAATGAAACTGTCAGGTGCAGTGTAGAAATCCTCTTTCTTTTGTATTTCCCCAACAGGCTTCCTTAAAAATGACTCCAGCAAAGATGTGAAGTAACCAAGCGTTGCTGTCCTGGGGCTGAGAAGTGCCCTGTGCCTCCTTGTGAGCACCACTGTGGCGTGATTCCTGCAGACAGGGATTCCTGGCAGCTTCTCTGCTGGCTCCTGGCTCCTGCAGGTCAGTGTGACACCAGATGACTTCAGGAGGCAGTGTGATTAAGAGAGTGACAAAAGTTAGTGAAGACTGACATGAAGCCCTGTCACATAGGAGGTGTGACATTGATGGCAGTGCTGACATGCCTGCTGTGAGTTGGAGAACAAATGGGCACATGAGGTCAGATGGCCTCTAGGACTCTTGCTTACTGAGGCCTGTCTGGAATAGAATCATAGAATCAACCAGGTTGGAAGACACCTCCAAGTGACTGATTTTTATGAAGGACTTTTGATTAATAGTGGTGAACTAGATGGAAGGTGGAAATATTAGGAGGAATCAGTGCTGAGCATGGCCAGAAGTGTGAACATCCCTGTTGGCAGAGGCACAAGGGCTGTGCAGAGGTCTGTGTTGGCACAGAAACCATACATGTTGTCGGTTTCTCACTTTTGTCAACCAGTCAGTATGCCTCTTACTTCTGATGGACCAATCAGCCAGCAAAAGGGAGTTGTTTGTGATTTAGTTAAAAATTATCTGGTATGTGTTAACCTAGTGTTTTGTTCTTCAAAGACATTCTTCCCTAAGTTTACTGAGAGCAGTCGTATTGACATGGAGAAGAGTGAAAATCCCTCATCATACCTGAATTTCAAGTTGAGTATATCACAGAACATAAAGATAGATGTTTTTCATGGTTTTGGGGTGTTACTGAATGGCCATCTCTTACAGGCAGAAGTGGGAGTCCCCATCCTCCTTTCAGAGTGCATTGTTTGGCCAGATAAAATCATAGAACGGTTTAGGTTGGAAGGGACCTCAGAGATCACCCAGTTTCAATCCCCTGCCATAGGCAGGGACATTTCCCACTGGAACAGGTCACTCAAGGCCTCATCCAACCTGGCCTTGAACACCTCCAGGTAGGGAGCATCCACAACCTCCCTGGGCAGCCTGTGCCAGTGTCTCACCACTCTCACTGGAAAGAACTTCTTCATAACATCTAGTTTAAATATCCCCTCTGCAGGTTTAAACCTATGATTCCTTGTCCTGTCATTACAAAACCTTGTAAATAGTCCTTCCCCAGCCTTCCTGTAGGTCCCCTTCAGATACTCGAAGGCCACTGTAAGGCCTCCTCTAAGCCTTCTTTTTTCCAGGCTGAAGAGCCCCAACTCTCTCAGCCTGTCCTCCTAGCAGAGCTGCTGCAGCCCTCTGAGCATCTTCGTGGCCCTCCTCTGGACCCGCTCCAGCAGTTCCATGTCCTTCTTGTGTTGGGGGCTCCAGAACTGCACACAGTACTCCAGGTGGGGTCGGAAGCGAGCAGAGTAAAGGGGGAGAATCCCCTCCCTTGCCCCGCTGGCCATGCTGCTCTTGCTGCAGACCAGGACACAGTTGGCTGTCTGAGCTCCATGTGCACACTGCTGGCTCATGTTGAGCTTTTCATCAACCCAGACCCCCAGGTCCTTTTCCTCAGGGCTACTCTCAGCCATTCACCACCCAGCCTGTATCTGTGCTTGGGATTGTGCCAACCTAGATGCAGGACCTTACACTTGGCCTTGTTAAACATCATGAGGTTGGCCTGGGCCCACCTCTCCAGCCTGACCAGGTCCCTCTGGATGGATCCCTACCCTTTAGCATGTCGACTGTACCACACAGCTTGGTGTCATCTGCAAACTTGCTGAGGATGCACTCAATTCCTCTGTCCATCTCATTGACAAAGATGTTAAAGAGCACTTGTCCCAGCACTGACCCCCGAGAGACACCGCTTGTCACTGGTCTCCAGGTGGACGTTGTGCCATTGGTCACCGCTCAGATGCTTTAGCCAGGCTCAAGAGAACATTTTAATTGTAATTGTGAGCATTGCTTAGAGCATAGTTATCTTGTAAAAGGACGTAAGTCACTCCCAGAGAAAGTGGGGGCTGTTGGGAAGACAAAATAGTGGATGTTGTTTGGTGCTTTTCAGATCTAGTTTTGCCCTCACATGGTACAGGGGAGCTTAGGCTTAGCTGAGTGCTGATAGCTGGGTGCCGGAACACCTCTGGTTCAGTTCATTGCTAAACTGCCTGGGTAGCTTCAGTAGTGCAGCAAGCTAGCCGTTAGAAGGCAACTGCATGCTGCTGTCATCTTCTTCCTCTCTGCCCTTGGCTCGTGCTTGCGCATAGGGACTGTCTCTTTGGTTAGATCTGCTGTGACCACTTTCATACTTGGGGTGAGCTGAATTGGTAAAGCCTAGGGAGACACAGGAACATGTTCAGCATCTGTACCACTTGTGCTCTTTCGGTGCCACCTCAGTCAGTTCTCTGGCTGCCGTGGCTGAGTTGGTGTGTCAGATGGCTTTGACACAGCCTTGCTCAGGAAACTAGACTTGCTGCCCTGGAACAAACACTTCCCAGGAAAGGCCCTGAGTAGTTGGGGTAGTTCCTGATTCTGAATCTTGGTATCACCTGTGACACTGCAGCCGTGTTTTCAAACTTTCCCAAGCAGATTTGCTCCTCAATATATAGACAAGACTTTTGTAGATTGAGTTTCAACTATAGGCAAAGACAAGCTTGTCTGCCAAAGCAGTGCTGTTCCACCTGAGTGTTTTCCAGCATCAGGTCATTCTCAGATACTGAAAACTGAAATGGCGTAAGAGGGCTTGTTACTTGGTTGCCATCATAGAAGGTCAAGTTTCACTGAACAAACTAGGACTTAGATGCTCCATGCACTTCTCAACTGAATTAAATAAAGATCCTGCATGTCAGTGAATGTCAAGTGAATTAAAATTTACATGTGCATGTCTATGAATTTAAGGCCTAGATAACCTAACGTAAAGAATTGTAGACCTAGCAACTAAAAGAGCAGCACTTATCAAACAATTTAGAAAGGCTCCTTCCGCAGCACAACCAAATGAATTCCTTCCCTTTGCACACATAATCAGGCTTAGAGTAGAAACTTTGAATTTAGACTAATTACTTCCACGAAAAGTCCTTTGGAGTACTTAAATTGTAACTTGATCTTTGCAGTTTGCCATGCCTGATGCTTCAGTCCATTATTTGTTCTTACAGATCTGCCCATTGTTCCAAATCATGCCTAAGTCCCTTGCTGCAGCACTGATGAAAATTTCCCTATTAATTAATTTTGGTACTTGCTGTTTAAGCAGTTGTACCAAAGTATCAGAAAAGTATCAGAAGTATCAAAGTAGCAGAAAAGTATTCAAAGTATCAGAAAACATTTTCATGGGTTTTATGTCTGCAGTAATAAAAATGAGAGGGATGGCAGAAGGGTTCTGCCAGACCTGTGCCAACCATGTTATATGCCCTAAGGAATGACCTAAACAATGTGACAGGTTTGTAAACACATCAGAAATCTGCCAAGGAAAAATGTCTTTGTCCACATACTCTTGGAGTTACACACCATGGCCAATCTTACTGAGTTTCACAATGAATAGTAAGTGGGAACTGAAAAAAACCAAACTGTTGCCTAAACATTGTTACCGTAAATGTAAAGGAAAAGAAACACTGTAGGTGGGGATAGTAGTTGTGAGCCATTCCTTTAGTGTCTTAAATGTAACTGTCCCAAAAAACCCCAACAGGACTTCACCGTCAGAAACTTCCCATTGTGCAGAATGCCTGTCTGGTCTTCCCTCGGTGGCCTCAACCCCTGAGTGCTTCTGACAATACAAAACAAAGTGTTGTTTGACGTGTGTCACATTTCCACTTCTGTTCAGTGAGCCTTTTTCCTTCTGTCTGAAGCTGTTAGACCTTGATCCAGTCATTCAGGTGACAACAGAAAAAAGGAGGGGGAAAGGCAATGGTTTTTAATGCTTGCATGTCAAGACCCAACATATCTGCCATCTTGGGATGATCAGAGATGAACTCCATGGCCCCAAAGCTAAAGTGCTCTTTAAAAGCATTCTTTTGGTTATGGCTCAGTGACATTTAATTTTTTTTTTTTCAGCCAAAAGCAATTATTTGACTAACTGGCTCCTGAAAATGGAGACCGTTGAAAGTAGCGCCTGTTGAATTTTCTCCTGGGTCTGGCTTTTGAACTGCAGAGAGATTGTAGGACAGCACCATTCAGGTGCCAAGCTCCAGAAGCCATGGGGCAGCCAACACTCATCTTTAAACTTTGCAAAATCTCCCTTGTATGTATGCTATGCTGTGCGTGCTCAGACCTTCATATCTGCAAGCTGTTCAGCTGCAATGAACATTTCAGTGAAGCAGGGAGCAGAGAAGTGTGCTTTGGGATAGAAGCCAATCTGATGTGTCCAAGCTGGCTACATTCCAGTGGCAGCTATGAATTAGGTGACTCAGTCCTGTGCCATCACAGTCAGTCAGAAAATAGCAACGTTTGTGGCACATGGGGTGGTGTGGCTGGTTCTAGACTCTTCAGCAAATCAGTGTTTAAACTGACCACTACACTTTTACTTTCCCTGGTGCAATGCTCAATCAGCCTGCTTAGGTTTTCAATATCCAAGCAGATATATTCAAAAATACATCTTGGAACAGGCATGTGAAAATGGCTACCTCTGTTCAGACACCTAAATAAAGTGTCTGCCTGCCTTCAGAAACACAGTCCTGAACCCCCTGCTCTTAATCATTAGTGACATGCTGTGGAGTTCAGTTATCTGTGTGGTTCCACAAGTGACCTAGAATAAGAAGAGCAGAATTCTTGGTTTTAGAAGTGGAAAAAATTGCCCTTTAGGGAGTATTCCACAAAAATTTTCAGGCATGTACATCATGGCCATTGGCCTGTGCTTTGACTACTGTTTTATAGGATGCTCTTTCTAAACAGTAGTGGAATTGCACAGTGACAATCAAAGGGCTGCTGAAGCAGCCGGAGATGATTCAGGATGGGTTTGTTCACAGAGTTACTGTCCTGGGGTAAGCAGGATTGGAGAGGATGAATACACATCTGTGCAAGTTTACTTCAGGGGACTTGTGTGGGCAGCTAAGGATGTCAGACAGGTTTTGGCTGCATGTTTCTGCAGTCTCTCATGTTGCACAGAATTTGCCTGTGTTTTTGTGTCAGTTGTGAAGTCGTGAAGTACGTAATTACCATACAACCTTTTGCTTTTATTTTTATAAATATGCCATCCCAGAGACCCTAATTCTGAGTGCTGGCTTATAGACAAACCAGACCCTGCCTGATCTCCAGGGGGATTTCATTTTGAGTTAGTCATCTACAATTAGGAATTATTCTTTTATCAGAGGTGAGCCAAGGCAAGCTGAAAGCAGAAGGTACAGCTCTTACCAGAAGGACTAGTATCTTTGAAATTCCTAGTTGTGGAGGAGTACTACAGGACTCAAGTCTGCATGCTGAAGGATTGGTCAGAGTTGAGTAAGAAAGGGGTCCTTCATTTGGGTTTGTGTCTTCAGATAGAACCTTGCAGTTTCCCAGATATTATCCCTTTCAGATGGAATACTGAAAGGTAAAAGGTTGCCGAAAGGGCATGTGAGCAGCAGAGCACTGCCTAATATTTAATCTGGACTAGGTGACATTAGGAAGAGAAAGTCCCGCAGGAGACTGTGAACTATTTTTTCTATCAGAAAGACACAGAAAGAATTGCTGTGCTAGGTAAAGCCTGCCAGTGCATCCCAAAAAGTCAATGTTTAGAAGTGATCACCTGCACAAGACTTCCTTTCTCTCTTTTGGCAACCTACACAAGAAAGAATAAAACCAGGAAAACTATCTGGGGACTTAGCACTCTTAATCCACAATACACCTGTCTGCTCTTCAGCAGCTCCAGTTTCTAGCCTTAGAAATGCACAGCAGGAATATCACCTTAAACACCGAAACTCAACAGATGCTATTCTGAAGTCTTACCTTCTTTGTGTGTGTTCTCCTTCCAAATTTCTCGCCCATAAAAGAAGGCAAAAAGAAAGCAAACAAGCAACAATCAAACTGTCTGCCTCTGTCAGTGACTTAAATACAAAAGCCCATATCTGCATTTCTGCATTTCTTTGGTGTAGGAAGTAAAGAGATCTGCAAAGAGGATTCTTAAAATAAATATCAGCCGTGGGTTCCGCCTGTGCATTGAGTACATCTGCTGGCGTGTGAGGGCTTCTCTTACTCAGAATTGAACTGACACTGACAGCAATGTTTATTTACTACATATCTGAGTAACCAAAGCAACTAAATTAGAAAGAAAAGAGCAAGGGTAGGAACATAATTTCTTAAGGATTACTTCAGATTTGAAGCATAGAGGTCCTAAGCACATGTTACTGGAGGGAAGTTTTGCAGAAACCAGTAGATGCTTGTTCAAGGCAAAGATGGCTAGAAGGAATGCATTATATACTGCTGAAAAGGGTGATAAACAAGGGAAATAAAGACTCAATACAACAAGATATAAACACTAAAGCCTCCATTTGTAGGTCAGGTACTTTACTGCTTAAATAGGCTGTGCTTGGTTCCTCTAAATTAAAATTTGCAATGCTGGGCTTCAGAATTCCCCAAATTTGCATGGCATGGGAGATACACAGACAAGGGCTCACGTACTACCAAATGAAATGGAATTAATAGTCAAAGACCTGCTGAGGAAAGCTGGCATTATCCTCAGGGAATATTTTTCCTAAAAGCCTTATGCCTGCTTTGGAGTGATTTTTTTCTAAACAAAATAAGTAAGAGGCTTGCTTTTGTGGGGAAGAAGGAGGGGTGCAGGTTTTGGGTGTGTGGCTCTCCAGTGTGGATTGCAGCCAGCACAGACACACACTGTTACTTCTGCCCAGCATTTTATTTGCAGCTCACACCGGTGGAAGTTCTTAAGCAGCAGAGTGATTCTCACTGTTATTAAACTTCATTTCTGATGATTGATCCATTTCTGAGAATAAGTTTTTAAAAAATAATCTTTTTTTTTTTTTTTGTATTACAGCTTTCAGAGAAAGCCCCTAACAGTTCTAGCTTCTGGAATAATGTTTGTCTGCAGGAGAGGAAAGGTGCCACCCATACCAGTGTCACAAAAACACCATCCTCAAACACAGCCAGGTAACAAACTGATGCTTGGTTTTCTCATAGCTCAAGCAAACATAAAGGTGAAGGTCAGACATATCTGTAATTGCCCTCTTCTTGCAGTCTCTGAGGAAACGGGAAATGAAAAATGTTGGTATAAATTCAGTCAGACTACATTACCTGCCTTGGTCCCCCAGGTCATGCAGACATGATTGTGTTGCATGACATGTTTGTCTGCTCAGAATCCTGCCTTGCTTTTGCATCAGGGCTGCCCCAGCTGACCTGATGCAAGCTGTCTTTGCTTGAGTGGCCATCTGGCTATGGGAAGGGGCTTTGGCTCATGCGTTGCCTGTCTAAGGATTATTAGGTGAGGTTGCTTTGCCCTGTTCAAAGCAGAGGTTTATGCTGAATGCTTATTGAGTTACTCCTTGTGTGCACATCTGCCACATCCCTTTCTTTGGCAGTCTAGAGCGCTGCCCAGGGAGGTGGTGGAGTCGCCGTCCCTGGAGGTGTTCAAGAAAAGCCTGGATGAGGCACTTACTGCCGTGGTCTAGTTGATTGGACAGGGCTGGGTAACAGGTTGGACTGGATGGTCTTGGAGGTCTCTTCCAACCTGGTTGATTCTATGACATGCTCAGAATCAGCCTCACCTCATCCTGCAGGTTGCTACCAACAGTTGGGTTTTGCTCAGACACATGCATTGCACTGATCAAACTGAAAATAAGGTAAATCAAGTAGTTATTTGAAGTACTGCCCTATCCTCAAGGGTCTCTATAACATCAAATCACCTGTGGTTGTGTCTGGTCAGCTTGCCATCATAGAGGAGATAGATGTGAAAGCCCCCTCTGCTCTTCTGATGTTTGACTTTTGTACAAACTCGTGTGTAGCAGAGGGAGTGTGAAGCAACTGACAGTGTGTGAGGAGGTGCAGAATCAGGTGGAAGAAGGTACAGGGCGAGGGTGAGCTCAGGCCAGTAATGTGAACAAGCAGGAACATAATTTTGGAAATCATTTTCATAGACATTCCAAATGACAGAATGAGATCAGGACAAGGCAGTCTCTGACTGTTCACAGATATCAGTATTGGAGAGACTTTACTGGACAAAGCTCTTGTCCCAGTTCACCTTCAGCTGCAGCTCATTTATGTCATCTTCTCTCATCTCTACATTAAACACAATCTGACATCTCAATTCAATTGCAAAATTATTTGAAAGTTATTTAGACTGATTCCAACTGCTTAGTACCCACTGGCTGCAGGATTGGATATTAATTTGCTCTATTCCAAAAGCATCTCAATTTCAGTCTTCTTCAGATGCCTTTGGGAAATGTCCCTTTCCTAAGAAATTGCTATCAGAAGGACATTACTGTTATTCAGATTTCTGGCCAATACTGCATTATGTATTATCTGTTTGTTACCAGCTGTCTTCTGCTGTGAGGTTGAAAGCTTCTTAGGGAATGGGACTCTTACTGTTCTGCTTGGATAGTCCCTAAAACTCTCTTATGCAAATAACCAACAATGGTAATTTCTAGGACCTCAGTGAACATTATCAAGTAACCGACTGGAGCTGAGGTGACTTTTTTAAAGAGATGGTGCCTTGAACAAGCTGGCTTCTCTATGGAAACTGCTGAAATAAGTGTCAAATGTTTTCATTTTTGTCAGAGATTTATGCCACCCTTTCAACTACAGAAGTTTCAAGATGCCAACAATGCCACAGAATTACTGTCTTAGACTCCATTTTCCATTAAATAACCCAGATTCAGTTTGAATCAGTTCTGCACTCTTAAAAACAAACTTTGTAGTTTTCAAGGAACTCATCTGCCACTTTCACATTTTGAGGTGCTATTCAGAAGCCACTTTACACTTTTGAATGCCAGGACAACCAGCTAGCAGCTTACCTGCTGTCTGTTGGTATAAACTCTTTCTAATGCCAACATGTAAAAGGAAATTCACCTCAAGAATGCAGCAGCTGATGGCCATGAAGTACCTGTAAACTACTTGGCCATGCCCAGGTTTGACAGATAAGGGGATATGATGAACCCAGTGAAGGGGGAAACCTGTGGTGTGAGCAGCTCCTTGAGCCAGGCCAATGTGGGAGCCAATTTCTATGGCACTTCCTCAGAAGAAAATGTTGGTGGTGAACATCAGTCTTAAAATATTCCAGTGGTGACCTTAGTCATGGTAAAGTATTTGCTGGGTCTCATTTCTCCCTCGTTGGCACAGATTACAAAGGCAAGCTCTCTTGTCTGCCCATCAGGCTGGGTCGAAGGCACTTGGTCTGGTAAAGGCTTATATGCCAAGACGGTGCTAGGAAAGGCTCGTTTGTTTTTCCCTTGACGTGCAGCTATTTTCTCCTGTCTGACTTTCCTGTTTTGGTCAATATGAGCATGGAACAAATGTGCCAGGGAATGGATGCCAGAGGAATTTTTCTTTTTATTACTGTATGGTCTTGCTTCCTGATGTTTCTAAGGGAGGTTCACGTGGCTAAGTGGAATGGGAGGACAGTGCAGAAAGTTCAGGGGCAGCAGCTTTGCTAAGGAGGCATAAAGAGGAGAAGCCTCCAAGGAAACAAGGTGTTAGTGAAGAAGGGTTGTGTTAGGGTTATGGCTGGGGAGCTGATGCCAGTTGTGAGCTAAGTGGCTTATAAACCATTGGAGACTTTGGGTGGGAAGGCTTGTACTGCACAGGAATGACAGACACTGTTTGATTGCTTTGCTAATGCAGTCCCTCCCAGTGCCAGCTCTGCTGCCACCTCTGAGTGTGCGTGAGGATGACAGGTCTTTTCTTGTCAACTTTACCAGAGTGGCTTCTCAAAAGAGTTTTTGTCTGAATCAGTTGCCCAGACAGCTAGGCAAGCCCTTGTCAGTCTGCCTCTGTGTTTTCTTTCTCAACATCAATACTCAACCTTGAACTGCAGAGCCAAGCTCTCACTGCCTGACCCAAGATGCTTGTGGTCTCCTCAGAATAACACCACCTTAAGCATGAGCCTGGCAAGTGGCCACAGGGAAGTCACAGATAGAAACAGTATGGGTGTGAGAGCAGTGTCTTCGGTTGCTTTCCCAGCAGTGTGCTTGCAGAACCATCAGCTGGAGCAGCGTTGGCAGTGTTCAGCTGATGTTGGCAAACTCAGAGACTGAAGCACCCATCTCTGCGGTAGTCTGCTCAGGGGGAATGGCTGAAGGTGAGCTGAGCAGGATGGCAGATGAGAAGAGCATCTCTGGTGATCTTCAGCAGAGGCCACCAGCGCTCTGCTAGCCACAACAGCATGGCAAGACTAGTGACTTCAGTAACCCACTGAACTTGTAGGCCAACAGCCTGGGCTGGATGGTCTGCTCTGCAGGCTAGAAAAGGCTAGCTGTGACCTCCCTCTCACCGAAGAGCAGAGACATGGTGAGGTGGGACAGGTGAGGCAGTTTTCTGCTGGCCTTGGCAGATCCCCTGGACCAGAGGAGATAGCACTGGTCATGCACCTGACAACACTGGGGTTGGCAAACTAGCAGGTCTCTGGGCAAGCATCCAGGCAATGCTGGCCACAGGCTCTCTGCTTGTGGTTCTTTTGTGCCTTTGGGAGCTGGGATGCCATCAGGAAGGTCCTGGGACAGTGGCCCTGAGCCCACAGACACCTCCTGCACCACAATCTCCCCTCTGTTTTTGGTGGCAATGCATCCGGAAGCTGGAGCTGCATTTCCTACACCCACTGGGAGGATGTGGGATTTTCCTGGCTGCAAGGCAGACGACAGGCGAAACAAGCAGCGAGAAGCTCTGCGGGCTGGGCCAGTGACTCAGCTGCTGGCAATGGGCAGGGGACAGCACAGATGGGCTCTCCCCTCTCGGTGCGTGCAGCAGCCCAGGCCACCAAAGCCCTGCCTTTGCAAACCTCCTTCCTTTAGTTTTCCACCCTACTCTTGATTTTGCCATGCGAGAGGTGAAGAGCTCAGTCTGTCCAGCAGGAGATACCCTAACTGGTTTGAAGGAACAAACACGTGATTTTTATTTGAAAAACCTTTCATTCCTTTCATCATAGTCATTTCTGCAGAAGCACAGTCAGAAGTTGCTGTGTAGGAGTATGGATTTCTGGTAACAAGGCCACCCACGCAGATCCACTGCAGGAAATAGGAAGCCCATACCTAAAGCCTTCATTGTCTAGGGCCTAATTTTGCAGAAGTGCTAAGCACCACGCAGTCCTGCCAAAGGCAATGGGAATAGATGATGCTCAGCCCTTAGCAGGAGGTGGTCAGGATTAAACCATCCTAGATCTTGACTCAAGATGAGTCATAATATTGCATGGCATTTGGTAGGCAGAAGAATTCTGACTCTCTGCATAAAAATCCCCATGTAATAAATAATATCCTGTTGAATATTGCCTCTTGTTTCGGTACTAGGAAGAATAAGAAGACTTCTGTCTTCCCACACCCCCTCTAAAAGCTGTTTTGTTTCTGGGAAAAGCCCCTTTAATTTTGATACATAAACGTTTTCAACTCATATTTTCACTTGGATTTGTAATATTGCTTGTTTGAATACTGCTTTCTGCAGAGGGATGCTGAACGTTTTCTTCACCCAGTAGGGACCTAGTTTACCAGGATTCAGCAAAGAATGTTTATTTGTTTTGTGGCATGAACAAAAACAACACTTGAAGCAGTCACCCATTTTGTTGAGTACTTTGTTGGTTCCTAATAGGATGGAGGAAGCTGAGGAATGGCCGTGTAAGGCATATGTTTGCCAAACGCTTCTCTCAGCTTGGAGAAAGTAATTGTTGTTTTTGCACCCGTTTGAACTCCTTTTAACAAAATTTACTCATTATTTACACAAGCATAGGTCTGCTCTAGATGGGCTGTATCGCCAATGAAGTGGATTTTTTTCCACCTAGGAGAAATCCTCATTGTGTTTCTGCAAAATGGACCTGTTCCTGTTCCACGAGTAACAGGTGACGCTCCTAGAACTGAAAAAGCAGTTGAGAAGAAGTCTTTGTTTGCTTACTCTGCTCATTGGAGAGGGTTTTAAGCAAAGCTGGTTTCTGTTTCCTCAATTAGCCAATAAGAACTGAGTAATTGAAAAAGAGCTTTGGAAATGGAACGTGAGAGGGAGAAACTCTTCTAAAACTAGGGACTCTGCCATTTGGTTTAAACAGGACCAGCAGTCCTGCCTGCTCCAAGTTGAAAAGAGACCTCGTCAGAGATCTGAAACAAAATTGATAAAATCCAGCTGCTGAGTTTGGTGGATGCCTTCTCAAGAGGAAAAGAATAGTTCTGTGTGACCCGTGGTTTTTTGACCTCATCACAATGTGGGTCCATAGGAAGAAAACCCCAACTTTATTAAATTTATATTCCTCCCATTCCAAAGGGAGCTGCTGTGCAGACCTGACGTTAACGGTATTTAAACCGAACATTCCAAATAGACATGCAGACTCTGCTTCTGTGCATTACTTCTTTGGGCAATCATGGCATAAGCTATCAGAAGATGGAACCTCTGGACCCATCACCTTAGCTTTTGTTTTAACATGGAGAACAGAGACTTCTGAAAACTGAGGTGGAGATGATCTGATACCATGTGTTTCAGAGTTGGTATAAATGTTATTTATAAACCAGATTCGCAATGCTGGCAATCAGTTTTTCCCATGGTGTTTAGATCTCGTGGTACTTCTTGTTTGGAGTCTGAAAAAGTTCACAGGAAAGCCTGGATCTATGTTCCCTTTGTTGAGGCTGCTGAGCAGATGCTGGTGAAGAAGGAACCGTACAAGGAAGGGACTTCAGTCAATAGCGTGGAAATGTAGATTTTGCTGCTTTTTGTTTGTGCTAAGCTACATTTTTGGGTAGAGTATGCTTTAAATAATTATATCCTGCTTTGGCAGGGAATGTGGACTTGTTTTCCAGAGATTTCTTCCAACCCCTGCCATTCTATGGTCCTGTGGTAGAAACGGGCCAGGTTGGCTGTTGCATTTTTTTTCCTGCAGAAGCCTATATTTTTTGCTTATTTAATACTGGGGGGATGCTTTATATAACAAACTTTAGTCACTACTAGAACTGATAAGAACCTTTCAAAGGAAATAGAGTGGCCTTGAGAACAAGGACCAGCTCACTGAAACTGCACCAGTTTGCTGCAGCCTCCAAACTTTGTACAGAGGGTTCCCTTGCCAGTTCCCACAGCTCTTCTGGCCCAGTGGGATTTTCACTCCAGGGAAGTAAGTGCTAGACTTCTGCTCTGTGATAACTCTACAGTACACTGATCCTATCCTGTTTTGGACTAAAATCACAGAACCACAGAATTAACCAGATTGGAAAATACCTCTGAGATCATTGAGTCCAACCTATCACCTAACCCTTTTAATTAACTAAACCATGGCACTAAGTGCCTTATCCCTGGGGGTGTTTAAAAGGAGACTTGATGGTGACTACACTACCTCCCCGGGCAGCCCATCCCAATGGACAATCACTCTTCTTGTGAAGAACTTCTTCCTAATATCCAACCTAAACTTGCCCTGGTGCAGTTTGAGACTGTAGCCTCCTGTTCTGTCACTGATTGCCTGGGAGTTACAACTAATCCATCTTCTTTCCAAGTGAAGCATCTAAATATGCTTTTTTACATAATTTTGCATGTCCAAAGCTTGTGAAACTCAAATAATACTGAGTGCAAGGTCTGCAGGTGTGTATACAGTGTGTGTGCACATTCATCCAACACAGGGAGATAATAAATGCACATGAAACTGGTGTGGCTGTGCCCACAATTTTGCACATTTGCAGCTCCAGATTGCCAGCTTTGCCTTGTTCTTATTCGCTGCATCAAATCTAATTCAGACAAGCAAAAAAATTACTTGAATGATTGAAAGTTTAGTTATTTGTGGCAGGCAGAACTCAAAAGAGGTCAGGAGCTCCAGTCAGCTCTGAAATCATCAAAGTCTGAGGGTCTACCTTTAAAGGCAGGTTCCAAGTTGGTACTGTTTAAGATGAAGTCTGAACTGATCGTGGCATGTTCTGCTGCACTGCATTGAAGCAGGTGTGCTATGAGCCAGCTCTCCTGGACTCCTGATCACAGCTTTGAGATGGTCTCTGTACTGCTTAAGCAATTAGGCATATGTAAGTCAGGTTTTGAAGCATCAAGCTTTGCAGGTCATCTGCCTTGCTCTACCTTAACTCAACATCTCTTTCTCACAGGCCCTCTGTATTCTTCTAGCAGTAGAAATGAGCTCTCAAGCGTTTGGTATTCTGAGCTGCCTTGAAGTGAAGGCAGGTATCTGTCTCTCATGCTTTTGACCTCTGTCCAGGTAGTTGCCTGAAAACAGCTTTCTTGGTCATGCTCCACCCCACAAGGCTATGGGAATGAGGCACATCTTGGTGTAAACAGTCTCCTAAAGGTCAGCACACTCACCTTGGGAGTTTAATTCTCAAATCCTTGTTCCTCTTAACTTGAAGCAAGGCCATGATTCCAGCTTTCCTGCATCCCAGGGGAGGGACACAAGCATCCTGCAGCGAGTCTGACTCTTGCTCTGCTTGAAGTGGTTTCAGTTGATAGCAATATTCCCAAAGGATTTCCATTGGATAGTAATATTCCAAAAGAGAGAAAATAACTCTGCAGAATACTGGTCAGAGCACTCAGAGGGACAATATAAAAGGCAGGTTTAGTTCTCTGCTCCCCTGAGAGCATGTCTGTAATTATTGATACAGAGTGGGAGTTTCAGAAAGTGTGGTTTGGGGGTTTAGCTTTGAACAACCACCTAATAATGACAGCATTTTGCACTTGAGTGCTCTGAGAAGCCTTGTGCTCTTTGTTTCAGAAAACAGTAATTGGGTATCCAACCACGTATTTCGAGCCCCAGCTGGATGGTGTCTGTTAGCCCACTTTTGATCGTCATGAAAAGCCACAGAGGAGGGAAATGAGCATTACTCGTCCTACACGTTTAGGAACTGGATGCCCTCTAGCGAGACTCGGATCTATCAGCTCTTTGTTCCCTGAGAGAGGAAAGACTTCTTGAGCTTTCCTGAGTGCAACAACTGAGGAGTGCATCCTGTACCCAAGGGCTATGTGCAGTGCCCACTAAAAGCAGAATGTCATGCCTGCTGAACCCGAGACTTTCACAGAAATTCTGGGCTGTAGCAAAGGAACAGTGATTTTAGAGAGGTGTGTGCATACAGGATGGGTGTTGGATGTGACTGTCCACCTGCAGCTACTCTGTGTCAAGTTGGAGCTTGAGAAGAGTAGGTTTAGACTGGATATCAGAAAGAAGTACTTTACAGTGAGGGTGGTTGAGACACTGGAACAGGTTGCCCAGGGAGGTTGTGGAGGTGTTTGAGGCCAGGCTGGATGAGGTCTTGAGCAGCCTGGTCTAGTGGAAGGTGTCCCTGTTGAAAAGCTGTTTAGTATGGCAATGTTTGATTTATATGAACTCATTGAGGAGGTTTTTCAGGGAACTAATACTTAACATTTCAAAGATGTGATGTGACTTCACCAGGAAGTTTGCAGAATGTGAGAGCTGTCCTTCAGAACCATTAATTTTATTAAATGCTTCACCAGTTTGTTGCCGTGTTTGGGCTCTGTCAATAAGACTTCTGCTATGAGAAAGTACACAGAGGGTTTCTTCCATTGCTTTCCTCCAGTCCTCTTTTAAATACCAAGATTAGGCTTACCTGAAAGGAACGTCATGCTCCTTACCAGGTAACTGCATGAGCACCCTTGTGCAGGGGAAATAACAGCAAAGGTTGGTTTAAAATTACTGTGCAATTAGCATATTTTGGAATATACCTTGTAATTTTTTTTTGAGCTATTCCATATGTTATTCAAAGTCCAGTATGTTTCTGTTAAAAATGTGAGGTTTTTTTTCATGGGAAGTCATTTGCAGTGTTATCTCCCATGTACCTATCAACCTTATCAATGCTTTCATGTTTAGGTGCTGGCCAAGTACAAATGCAGTTCCACTTTCCTTTATGCACAGCATCTGACTAGCACCATCACTCAAACTGAGAGCTGGGCTTCACTTGAAGCTTCTGGATTCAAAACCATCCAAGGAGCACCTGCAAATGCCAGGTAACATCCCAGTCTGTCTGCCTGGAGGAAAAAAGAGATGTGTAGGCTGAGGTTCACAGCTATTTGCCTTCCTCTTGCCCGCACTGTTGGCCAGGTCAGTCTGTAGGTAACATGCAGGAGGACTGGGACTGGCACATTTCCGTCTGCAGCAGAGGCCAGTCAGCAGACACACATTGATCACCACTTGGATTCAAGTGCCTTGAGGTATGGGTCGTGCAAGGCCAGCCAAATCAGTGCTTTGCCTCTTTTTTGGTGCCTCAGTGCAACAGAGTTGAACACAGGTCTCTGGAAGTGCCTCAGCTCGTTTTTGAGAACAGGATGAATGGAAGGAGAAAAAGAGAAGTGCGAGTGGTCTTGTCTTCTCTAGTGAAACCTTTCCTTTTAGGGAAAGCCACTCAAGTAGGCACTAAAACAGAGCCCAGGAAAAATGCCTGCTGGGTACCTGCCCAGTGCATTGATTGGAGTTGTTTTCTCCAGCACAGTAAGAGGATGAAATTTCTGAAGGGACAGTTCAGCACTTGTTCCTCAAACAAACCCAGCTCTGACTTCTGACACTGGCTTCAGCTGTGCTCTGTTTGCTCCACCATGTACAGAAATGTACATCATAATATTCTAGGAGGCACAGGAAGGATTCACAAGGGCAGGAAAAATAATTGATGTGGAACCACAGCACTGCTGTGGGCTGCTGTCAGTGCTGCTGTTGGGTGTCATGTGGCTAGAGAGGGGACAAGATTTATCTCTATCAGGTAGACTAAAGCAGCACGGCACTTGTTCTGGTAACTCTTGCAAGTTTTGTGCTACTGCTCAGCATTCCAGATTGAAGAGATTAATGGGCAAGACATCTCACCTAGTATGACTGTGAGTCTTTCCTACCTGCAGGGGTCAGGAAACGGGATTAGAACAGGAAGAGCGAAGTGACACGCATCATAGCTAAACAACGTCGTCATCGGTCCTTTCCTGTGGCAGCCTTAAAAAAGTACAACTCTGATAGGCTCTGGGATTCCCCACATCAGTTACAACTTCAAATTTCCCTTTCTGAATCGAAGTGGTTAGCACCAGAAACTTTTCATCAGCGTAGGGGAAGAAGAAGAGTCGTTGCATGACAGACTACTGCACCTAAGGATTTGTCTCTTAGAAAAGTGAAGATAAAATGTACTTGGTCAATCATTTAACACTTCAAAACTATTTCTCAAAATTTACTTTTCATTGCAATCAGACCAAGTTAGAAAGCACACAGAGTCCTTAACTTGCAAAACAGTTTTATTTCACACTTGTACAAACGTGATAGACATTTCAAACACTTAAAGAGTATGATAGGTTACATCTGCTGCCACTAAATACAGTAATAGGGGACTTCACAGGTTTTCCAGGGTCCTAAACAGTCCCTGTTCTCCCATGGGTTTAAGCCTACTTCTCTACAGGTTAGAGAAAGTCTCTTTAGAGTTGTTTGGAGTACAAAACTTGGGAGACTGGGGTAGAATGTGCCAGGTCCACATCTGCACACTGAGAAGATAGGTAAATGAACACTGCAGAAGTTAATTCTCCCCCTGCTGGGCCCTCACAGCTCACGAGAACTGAAGCAGCTCTCCAGGACCTGACTCTTCCTTCTTTCTACAAATCTTCCTAGTGCTGTCAAGCAGCAGAAGCTGTCTAAAAAGGGATCTTAACAGGTACTGCTGAAATACTCTTCTTTTCCTCCTCTTCCCACTAAACCTGGCTGACGTTTTGCTACTTATCTGTGAGCAGTAACAAACTCTTCAGATACCTTACTGGACAGAGACACAATTTAGGATCACACCATTTCCCTGCAGTTTTCAACCTGATTGTCTAAGTAGGACCCAAGAATGAACCCTCCTCTAGAACCACATAATCAGATGTCAAGTTGTGTGTCACTGCTTTGTCACCACAGTACAGATGGAAATGTGGCTCTCCAGCAAGCCCCAGAGGGACAGTACCTGCAGTGGTTAAGAAAATGGAGGTAATTCTGGAAAAACTCAAACCTGTGATGTCTGAAATGAATTTGGTTTGTGTGGATCTAAATATATTTGGTTTTCCACAGATATCCAAGCTGAACTTGCTCCCTGCAACTTAAATGTCATGGTGAAAGGCAAAATTCACCCTAGTGCAGAACTGAACTTTTTAGGTACCCATAAATCCTGGCATAACAGCAGCTCTGCAATGTCCTGGGAGTAAGAACAACAGCACAAGATTGTTCACTGGTTATACAATAAACTTTGATAATCCAAGCAGGTTACATTCGAGTAAGTTAAGTTTCAAATCATCAGAAGAACAGCTACAGATGGCACACAGCTCCAAATGGAAAACCAAACCTGGATGTCTATGTTTGCTTCCCATGAGGTCCAAAAACAACTTGCTGTGGGAAAGTAAGTGTTTCATACAGAAGACAGATAAGCAACGGATTTAGTCTTCCATTGACATAAACAAAAGGAGACATATACCAAAAGATAACCTAAAAGCCTTAAAAAGAATAAAAATACTGTGCTTGTACCTTTATTCTGTCACATTAGGAAAGTCCAAAGTGGCCTTTCCTAGCAGCAATGGGAATCTTCACACCTCAAGTGAAATGTCTTTTACTTAAATTCTTGAAACACAGCATTTTTTAACCAAAATGGCAATCAGTATAATTGTCAAAGGGGAGGGTCTGACCTGCCTTGCAGATTCAGATCATCCTTCCTTTTTCACTTCTGCAGTATCTTCACTTTGAACAGTTCTGGGTACTGAAACCCCCCTTCCCAATTAACTTTGCTAAAAAAAAAAAAAGAAAATAACCAAAACCCTGTCCTTTCATACTCTCTTTGTATGGCAGAAAATACACAGAAGACACAAGCCCAGTTTTTAAGGTTTTCTTTTTTTTTTTAAGGTCTTTTCCAGGTTATCTTTTGGAGCAGCTGTATAGCAAGGCAACAAATACTAATACAAGCTCGTTTTCTTCATGATTCTCAAAAACTCTTGCTCGCTCACTTCTCCATCTCCATCTCGATCAGCTTCATCAATCATCTCCTACAAAATATATTGTATAGTTCATCAGGCACTGGACTCTAACACAAGACTAAAACACATCCATTAAAACAACAGCAAATCAAAAGCACCTCATGTGAAAAACTGTGTATTTGATTACTCTTCATCTTTCTGACCTCTCAGCCCTTTTTTGTATAGGCATATATTTCCACCCATCCTTAGGAGCTCTGGCAAATCAGAATTTACCTGCAGTTCTTCATCTGTTAAATTTTCTCCCAGCTCCTTGGCAACTCTTTTCAAGTTTTTGAATGAAATTTTTCCTGTTCCATCATCATCAAATAATCTGAAAGCTTTCAGGATTTCTTCTTTTGAATCCTTTTCACTCTAAAAGAAAAGTAAACCATATGTTTATTAGAAAAGACCTGCCACCAAGATATTCTTTGTCAATATTTTTTAAGGCTTTCACAAGTATTTATCTTAATAATTCCTACCATTTTTTGCGTCATCATAGCCAAAAAGTCTTCAAAGTCAATGGTGCCACTTCCTTCTTTATCAATATCTGCTATCATTTTCTTGATTTCTTCCTTCTTTGGCTCAAAGCCCAAAGCACGCATCGCGACCTGCACCAAAAAACAGTTCTGTCAGGAGGCCACCAGAATTACTGTCAGCAGCTGCATGAAAGCTTGTTTAACATCATCCAAAACTCTAATAACTCACTGCATCGAAAACATCTTGAGTTCTTACCTGTTTGTTTCATCATTCCAAACAGCAATAGGTTTGATATTCCTAAAATTCAGGTGTATATACTCTTTAGATTCATGTAGAACAAGGATGTGTTTCTGAAACTAGGAGAAGCCTTTTGTGTTTGAATTGGGTAAAGGTTCCAATCTACTTGGTTCCTAAAGAGACGGGATTATCAAAACAGGACTTGAGGGAGGGTGGAGATCAGGGATGTGATCTCACTCCACTGAAATGAAGGGCAAAATGCCCATGAGTTTTGGTGGGGGCAGAATTACATGCAGTTAACTGACACAATCCAATACACAGAGACAGAAAAAATCCATATGTACTGTTCTTGGCACTTCTGGCTAGGAGGTGGGGAGGAGAGGGTGGGAACTGACAATACTCCGTAAGTGTCTCAGCCTCAACAAAGCTGACTTGAGGGAATGAAAAGCAAACCACTAAGCCTTACAGACACATGCAAAGCATTGCTGTAAATGGAGTGGATAAAATTGTCCTGCAAATGCTTCTTGTTTACATTGTTTAAAACCAGGCTTGGACACTTCACCAGCCTAGAACAGTTTTGCTACTTGGGTGTTTATGAGCAATCTCACAATCCTGATGTGCCAGATGATTACAGCATATTGAATGCAGAGACTGAAGTTTCAAGAACATGCAATTTGAACTGTGAGTATTTGTCCTTCCTGTATGTTCTAGTGGAAATCAATAGTTAATATTAGGCAGAAATTTTCTACCTAAGCATTCTTCTGCTGCAAAGTGCCACCTCACTAGAAACTTAACATTTCACTGAAGTGTGTTTTGTGGCCAGTTTCTTGCAGTGGGACAACTGAAAATGTTCCAGTTGGTCTGTTAGAGGAGAACACTTTTTGCTGTGTAACAACAATTATTTTGAATTGATAGAATCATAGAATCAACCAGGAAGAGACCTTCAAGATCATCCAGTCATCTTGAAAAAAGAAAAGTTGTGTTAAATGGCTGATGCTAAATCATTTCAGTCCATTTTAAGAACTACAGTTTAACATCTATCATCTGTGTCCAGAGAACACACTTTCCTTACCCAAGCATAAGTGCTTCCAAACAAATCCCGAGATAAGCCACAGGCTTAGGTAACTCAAGCTTCTAGGTTACATATGCAGAAATTGAGGCAGAGTGAGTGCATGTGAGAAGAAAATGATTGAGATAGAAGACTCATGCTTAAAAAAAAGATCAGACATGAAAACATATGGAAAGAACTGAGAATAATCCTCTCCCTTGTGCAACACTGTGTGTATGCACATACACTACCTAAATTGCTACTGAAGTGCAACTCCCTGTTTTTTAAATTAAAAACCAGGTAATTTGTGGGGCTACAGTTTTGAGACCAGAGAGATCTCCATCCAAGAAAAAGAAGTTTGAAAACCTTCAGTTCTTTTATGTCGATGCTTCCAGATCCATCGGTATCAAACAAATCGAAAGCTTCTCTGATTTCCTGCTTTTGCTCTTCTGTGAGTTCAGGTTTCAAGCCACTTTTCTTCCGCTGGGCTGTACCTAAGCCAGGTTTTCTGTAGTTTGAAGCCTTCAGAAAGTGAAGGAGAGAAAAGGTAAGAAAGAGCCCACTCTGGGGAAAATTTAAAACACAACAAAAATTGTAAATAATAGTAAAGCTGTAGCAGAAGTTTTGCTGCAAGTGGGAGACGCTGGAGCTTTGAGCTCATTTTCTTCAGTTATTTTAGAAAGAAAACAAGCTGAAGACTTTGTTACTGGGCAGTACACATTTGAGCATCATGTCTTCAGCAATTACAGTACTGCGAGAAAAAACAGTGGGCACTCTGAAAACAAACACTCCACTTACGTGACTAAGACCCCCTGCACCTCCTGCTGGTTGATTTGATGTGTCAGAACTGGTTTAACCTGGAAAACGTCATTCTCGGAGCTAAAAAAAGGCTGATGGTATAGGGTCTTGACTGTAGGTGGGACTCGGATTCAGCCACTCCTCAGAGTCAGTGCTGAAATGCTATGTCTGCAAGTTTGTGTGTTGGAACAAAGTTTAAAAGGAGTGCCTATCAACAAGCTGTGGTGCTCGGTAACAACATGCTGTCGTAGCAGTGAGATCAACACAAAATCTGTCCCCTGAGAACTAATCGGCTTGTGCTGAGCCGGTACATTATTACCCAGGGCACTTAAACCTTTCCAGCTGCTGGTGTAAGCTCGTGCAGTACACAGTGTTCCCCATGCACACTACTGAGCAGGAAAGATGTTTTCCTCATATACAGTTTTCTTGTAAAGCAGCAGCAGCAGAGTTTGAGCGTTTGGTCTTCAACTGTTAGGGCTTTATAGAATGAAACAAATACAAAGAAAGGCATTTTCCTCGCTGCTGCTGAGCAATCTCTTACCTCTGCTGAATTGTTAGTTTGGCTGGGATCTCCCTTTTAAATACCCAGTATGTAATGCAGAAGATTCTATTTTGTTGTGTTTGGAAATAAAATTTCCTTTTTCTACCATGATCGAGGTCACATTGCAGGCCACTTTGCCGGCCACTTTGCCTGGCTTAACACTGACTTTCCCCTGCTATTAGCAGAGGCATCAGGTCTTTAGTAGTTACAGATTCCACTACGGGACTAACCCATGAGACCTTTCCCTAAATAAAAACCACTAACACACTACTTCAGCCTCTTTTCTGGCATTCTGCATGAACAAGCGCAATGCACATGTCCACAGTCCTGAAGAGTGGCATGTACGTTTCTTCCTCTCCCATTTATCTCAAAACTCAGTTGCTCAAATCAGTATCATGTTTTAATTAAGGAAGTTCTTCACTCTGAGGGTGGTGAGACACAGGCAGTGCAGAGAGGCTGTGGGTGCCCTGCTCCTGAAAGTGTCCAAAGACATGTTTATGAGCAACCTGGTCTAGTGGAAGGTGTCGCTGCTTCACTGCAACGGCTTTGGAACGAAATGTTTAAGGTCCCTTCCAACCCAAACCAGTCAGTGATCCTCTCGCCTCATCAGTGCCATTTAAAATCGCTATATACAGGGGCCCGGGTGCAGAGAAAAGGAGTTAAACTGTGCTACGATTAACCAGGCACATTTCCTCCGGTTTAGCCCACACTCCCAAAGCAGGTGCCCTACTCTGCAATTGCTGGGGATGTTTTTCATAGTGCCAAGTTTGGGGGGTGTGGGATGGTTCTCCCTTCTTGGCCAGGATGTTGACTTCCGCGTTGGGTGAGGAAACCAAGCGGCAAAGACGGCCTTGGCCTCCTCACACCCCCTGGCAGCCGACGATCAGCGGAGGGTTCCGTGAAAGCCACGTTCTGGCCACGGGCACAAACGGGGAGGCGCAGAGGGGCTCGGCCGGGAGCCTGCGGAAAGCGGCGAGGGGAAAGGGAGCCCGCGGTGAGGGAAAGAAAGGGCGCTCACCATCTGGCCGCGGGGACGCCGCTCCGGCTTGGCTTGGGACTCTCAGCCCCGCTGCGCCTAACGGCCCAGCCAACTGCTCGCCACGAGCACGTGCTGCCCAATGAGCGAGCCGGACGTAGCAGAGGGCCCGCCCCCTCCCTCAGTTTAGCCCAATGGCAGCGGGCGAAGTTCGTGACGTCACGAGAGCGCGGGCTCGCCCCCTCGCCAGACGCACAAGCAAGCGGCGCCGGCGGTATCCTGGCAACGCGGCGCGCGGCGGCCCTTGGCGGTTGCTGCTCGCCTCAGCCCGCTTCACCTCAGCCCCGGCGGCGGGAAGTGCGGCCGAACCGGTGAGGAACGGCTACCCGTCGGCTGTGGGGCTGATGCGAAGGGCCCGACCCTTCAGCTGGCAAGAAAGCGGCTAGGCCGTTTCCAGGCCTGAGCAGAGCAGCTCCGCGGCGCTTGCAGAGCGGCCTCAGTTCCTCCCCTACGCCTCTCGCTTGTTTGTGGGCTGCTTGCCACTTCCAGGCTGCGAGCGACGCCGGGCTGGTTTCCTGTGGGTATTTGAGGCCAGTTGCACCACTCCGGGATGCTCTTTGTCTTACTACATTAATGATAACAGAGTTGGCTCTTAGGTAGGCCAGGTAAGTTGTGGTCGTTACTTGAACACGTGTTGTAGTTGCAAGCAGAGCATTTTCTGCTCATTTTGCATTCATCGTGTGCCAGTGCTGGTACAAGAGCATGTGTGCACCTGCATGCATGCAAGATTTAGACAACATTTCACAGAAATACATTAATTTAGAAAATTGATGCTGATGTTTAGAAATTGTGTTGTTTTAGATCAGCTTTCGTGGTTCAGGTGCTGTAAGACAAACTGAGTAATAGGTGTTTAGCATACCTCTTGTATCCCACAGCTTTTCACTTGTGACCCCTAAAATTCACCTCTGCAAACAGAAACATGAACCTAAGGTCAAGAGAGAGCATTGCTGGGCCTTTCCTTACTGTTATGAAAAAAAAACACAAACTGATTACTTGTTCTTTCTATCAAAACAAGAACAGATTGAGAAACGACCTTTGCTAGTCGAGAACTGCTTGAGTTATCTCAGAGAAACAAGCCTCCTGCCCAAGGAGTCCCAACAAAACTGCCCACAAAAAGGACCATCTCGATAAGTCCGTAAGAGAAATCAGATAGAATGATGTGGTTATTGGAGGAGCAGGGGAAATGTTTCATATTGAATTCCATCATTCAATGACAATCACACTTAATTCTTATTATAATAAGATAAAGATTCCTGATAAGAAAAAGGATCAATTATGCCTATTTATTTCTTTATCATCACTATTATTACTAGAAGTACTGGTATGGATACACAGTATGACCAGACCTCTATGGCAAGGCATTGCCAAGAAATATTTCTGGAAAAGCTCTTAAGCAACTGAGATGGAGGTTTTCAGATGTGCATCCCCAGAGCACTGTCAGAACTGCCTGCTTATGCAGAATTTCATTCCTTAAACTGATTATTTTGCATAACTGTAGACTACAATAACGTTGTGGTTAATGACTTTTTTTTTTTTTTACTTAAAGCTGGATCTGGTAATTGAGGGGAAGTGATGGTGTCAGGTTAAAGTAGTACAACAAGTCTATCAGTGTATAGAGGTTATTTTTGGCTGCTTGCTCTGCTCTTTTAATTACATCTTGCCTTCATTTGAGGTAATGTTCAGATGGACCTTCACTGAGCAGGATGGAAAATGAATTTTTCTTTTTTTTTTTAAATGTGGAGTGGCTATGCAAAAGGTCCTTTAGGGGGATGAAACAAATTATTTGAATCTGAGTGTAAAAGGTATGTGGCTGAGGCTTACTAATTCTAGTGTCTATACTTCTTCATTCAAAAAAGAAAAAACCTGTTAGTTTAATCCCTGTGGTCTGCCACAGGACTGTGGTGTGGAAGAGATTTCAAAGGAAAGAAGTTTTTTTTTTTTTCTTTACATGTTAAAACTCGGTGGTAGATGAAGGCTTTAAAGTCTTGGCAGTTTGCTTTGTGAGGCATGAAGAAGCGGCATTCTTTTCATGCATCTTCAGTGAAGTACTGCTGCTTGCTCGGTGGAATAAGGAATTGGAATAAAATAAGTTTGATTATGTTTTTCCAGATTTGAAGGTTAAAGGCAGTGATGTGACTATGGGAACCAAAAATGGATCTGTACAGAGCACTTGTTTTCAACGTAGTTTTCCATTCTGCTCTAATAGACTTCTCTAAGTAAGACAAATAACTGAAATTCCAGACAGGAAATCAGGAGGGAAATGGTAGTTCTGCACCGTCTGTACTGCTTCATGTTTAAGGAATCACAGCACTTCTCACCATGCATTTCTTGTGTAGTGAATCTGCCAGCAATTAGAAATTCCATGGTATTTCAGCAATGCACCACTTCAGAAACTGTGCACACGATGAAGAACTGTTCTGTTCAGAGAGCCTCCCAGGAGAGCAGTATTCAGTGTTGATCTGTTGGCGATGCCCATTCAGGACTGCCATAAGGATGGGGCAATAAGTTTGTGTTCTCTTCACAGATGCTGCCTGCTGCCCATGGCTTTCAGGGATGTGAATGCAAGAAGACATATTGGACTTCAGCAGCTCTCATCCTTAGCCTTAGCTGGAAGAACATTACTGGGGCCAATGAAATCATGTAAATTCATTGTGGATGAAAGCACCAACCAAAGCACATTGATTTGCTCTGCTTTTAGACTGATTGGAAGTTTGGATTTAACCAGCGCTGCCGGACAGCTTCTAAATGAAACCATTCAGGCACAAAACAAAGAGTTTAAGACCGGGATGAGTACCCTATTGTTTCTCGCTGGTGCGTGGAGCAGTGCTGTGCTGGAGTGCCTCCAGCAGAATGTTCCTGTTTCAGCAATAGTATCTGTGATGTCTGAAGGGTTGAACTCTTGCTGTGAGAGAGTCCAGTGTCTTCAAAGATCAATACATGATGTCAGTAAAGAGCTGTGTTCTAGCAGCGTTCAAAGCAAAGCTTGCCCAATCGGATGTGGCAGTCTTCTAAATCCTCAGATTTCCTGCTATTTTCAAAAAGACATTTCTGCACCAGAAAAAGTTTCAATAAATTCTCATTCCCATCGAGAAGGTAATTGTAATTTTGACAGGCATCTGGCCTCACCTTTGGCAGACTTTGGTTCAGGGGCATCTTTTGTCAAAGCAGCAGGTGACCAAAGTACATCTTTGATTTCTGGAGGTAGCGTTATCATCTCTGGCGGTAACAAACAAAAGTTAACTCATAGCAGATACTTCAGCGCTCTAGGAAAAAGCCATTTTTCAAGTCAGCAGGGTACTTTTGAAGGATACCTTTCAGGATCATCAGCATATCCATGTCAGTGTTTTGGTTTAGGACACCTGGCGGTAGCCCTGAGCCATGGAAATGAGAGTAGTGTGAAACTGCTCAAGAGCATCGTTGCATATCAGCATGAGCGAACAAAATGCAGTGGCTCTTCTCAGTTTAATGTTGCAGAAATTGTGACATGCTGTTTACTGGGCTTACCTGAAAGCTATTCTTGTGTCTCCCTGGGCTTTGTCACATTAGTATCACCGGAACAAGCTACGGTTATCAAACACTTTGAAGACAAACCCCTTCGGATTCTGCTAATGGATGGTGACCTCTCTGAACAATATCGTCATTTAGGTTTTAATAGACCGTGTAATGTAAGGACCATATTGGAGAGCCCTAGCCTACAGGAAGGCAGAGCAGGAGACTGCTGGCTAAACAGTATGTTGGATATTCTGATAAACTTTGAAGTAAACTTGGTTTTGATCAAAGGAAACGTGTGTGAAAACTTAATGGAAAGGTGTGTAGCAAACAGCATCTTGGTAATTGGTTCTGTGACTCAGGATGTGTTACGTGCCTTTGGCGAGGCCACCGGTGCCCAGCCAGTGACGTACCTCACCCAGCTGAATGCTGCATGTGTGGGCAGTGGGGCCCAAGTGGAGCTGTGGAAGGCCTGTGATGGGCGTGCAGTGGATCTGGGTGAGCTTGTGCCAGTCAGGGTGAAAGCAGAAGGAATTGGCCTGCTCACAGCTGTGCTTTCCACTACTGTGTCTTCAAAGGTGCAGCTCATTGAAGACCAGTTCTGGACTTCAGTATATCGACTCCATCATGCTTTAAATGACAAGAAGGTTTTTCTTGGTGGTGGTGCAGTGGAGCTCTTGTGCCTTAGTCACATTCAAATGCTTGCAGAACAGCCGTCACAGCCAGCCAGCAGAGACACTGTGAAGGAGTTTCCTAGCCCTTGGCTGGCAGCAGCTGGGGTGGAGTACAGATCAGCTGTGCTCCAAGCATTAGCAGGTGGCTGGAAGCACTATCTTTCAGCTGTTATGTGCAATGCTGCGGAAGCGGCATCTGAGTTGGAAGCCTGCACCGCAATTGATCATCACCTCAAAAAAGCAGCTGACTGTGGCTCTCCCTCAGCTTATATACTGCAAGAGTTTAAAAGAGGTGCTCTTGTCATGGGTCGTTCTGGTCCTTTTGCTGACTGTGGAGGGGGTTTAAAGGTTTATGATAATGTTACAGCCAAGATGGAGGCATGGCGGAGAGCTCTAGACTTGGTGCTACTGGTGCTTCAAACAGATGCTGAAATTATCACAGGTCCCAAAAGGAATCAGCTATTGAACTCGTATGTGTCAAGTGAATTTATGTTTCTGTAGGACTTGCAGGCTTTATTTGTAAGTCTAGGAGTCAGTGAAAGAAGTCCAAGTCCAACCTACATTTCTTCACAGTTTATAAAGCAAACATTCAAGTACGATCATGACTTCAGAGTGCAACGCCAGAAATCAGAACTTGAGATAGTCACAAGGTAGATAAAACTTCCTATTTCTATAAATAAGAGATAAGTAAGAAATATCACTTTGGGGGCTTACCTCTAACCCCAGCAGTGAGTTTTTCATTGATGATATTGTCTGGATGGATGGATGGATGAATCCAGTCAAACTGCCTAACCTTACTTAGCAAAGGAGATGAGCAGTGTTTTTTTCAGTGTAACGAAAAGCATCTTACTGGGTACATGGTGGGTCTAGTTATAAGAATGCTTGATACCTTGGATAGACTTAATGTTCTGAACATGCACTGTCTGTACAAGATAGCTGGACTCGTGTTCTGTAAATTCTTGTTTAATGCCTTCTAGAGTAGGGTGGAGATTTCTTAAGTACTATTGGTATACTTGTGTTAAATGAAAGAATATACATAATGTAATTAATTTTTCATTAATATCTTCCTCTTCATTTCTGAATGTTGCAAATGTAAGAGTTGAAGTTGCAGTAATGTATGAGATTGTCATAGTAGCTTCTACTTTTCCATATTTGTATGGGCAATATATCTCCTATTTTCAAATACATATCCTTTAGAATTTCTCCTGTTATGACATAAATTCGAGCTGAATCTTCCCTTTTATATCTCTACACAAAGTAGAGTTGCATTTTGAGTTGCATTTTTAGATTATTTGCTTTGAACTCTTTCACCTATACTTGGAGAGGTCAAAACATTGTGTGTTGTAGCTGCTGTCTAAAAACTGTAAACAAGTCAATCATGGTGATTGATGCAAGACATTTTTACTGTGCTTCGGCACTTAACATTTGAGAGCAGAGCCATGGAGAACTGGCACTTTGTTGCAAGACAGGGGTGTGTAACTATGGAGATATTTTATCTGAATTTGGTGTTCTGAATCACACTTGAAGTGACATGTCTGACCAGGCTGGTGAAAACAGCGTGCAAAAATAATGGAAATTGGGATACTAAAATGGATTCTTGCTTTTAGGAACTTCCTCATTAAAAAGCTAATGGCTGGCAGTGCTCATTAAGCAGTTCCTCATGATCGCTGCTGGTGGTGGTCTGCAGTCCTAATGCTTCTGTGATGAAAACTAAGAACTGGGGTGGGCTGAAGAGTGGTTTTGGGATCTGAGTGGAAAAACAGACAGAAAGCAAGTGGTTAATTTACTGATAGAACTTTTGCTGCTGCTTAGTTACTACTGTAAATGTAGTTTTTCTTTTGAACTTCTTTTCCTTGCATTATCTCCCCATTGCAGAAGACACCTCAGAGAAGAGCCATCAGCTGCCTCAAACCCCCATGACCACTGGCAGTGCCCCAGTTGACTTGTATTGGGCCTTAACACAGTGTCCTGTGGAATTGCTGTTAGCTCCTGGGATGCACTTCCCCTCTACTGCCTAACTCCTGAGCACTTAATACTAAAAAGGAAAGACCATTAGTGAAATGGCTGCCCTGTGGTGCCAGCACTTACACATTCTACCCCATTATAATTGCCAGTAGATATTTGACAGTGTCTGATATTTTCTACCTATTCTCCAAAATGTTTTTTGCTTCCTTTGATGTCTTCATCCCTATAACACAAAACTCCACAACCTACGCCACATTCTGCTAAACCCAGCCCTTTCTGAGGCTAGCTGACTCCGTAGCTGAGAGTTCCCTAGAAAGGTAGGCTGCTGAGGTTTGTAATTAACCTTGGGCATGAGATGAAATTGAACTTTTAAGTATAGAACTGGCAAGAAGAATTTTATAAAGAATCCAGCTGAATGTGTTTTATCCTGGAGCTTTCTTCCACACTGGTATCAGATCTGATCTTTCATAATGTGTTCACACTAGGTGCCTCTGATAGCCCAGTTCTCTGTTGTCTCAAAAACTGTGTGGCAGGGCAGGGCCTATAGCCTCAAACAAGGTGTGACATAGGCTAGTCTTGAATTAGACATGGGGCATGGCCTTAATAGCTCTGTAGGAGCTAGCTCGGCCGATGGTTTAACGATAGGAGAGTTTCAGCGGAGGCAGGAATGCTCTCTTTAAAACTATTGCAGCAGCGCCACTGAAAGGCCAGTGGAGACATTGCACTGGAGTGCACACCTCTCTGATTTCGAGAGGGTATAGAGGGACCACCAACTTTCAGGGTTGTGATGTACACTTGCTGCTGAAGGACCTGGACTATGCTGTGAAAACATCACTGGATCCAAGGAGTGGTGATATCTTTCTTTTTTCTCTGGCTTCTTAACTCTCATTCTGTTCCACTCTTCATTTTCTTCCCCTTTTCCCTCTACTCCGGTCTATCACCAACAGTTTTCACTGGCTCTGACAAACCCAGTTCATTACCTGTTTGCTGCTGCCTCGCTTTAATTTACTCCAAGGGGACTTTTGAGTTTTAGCATGGCCTCCCCCACTGCCCAGGGTTGGCTCAGGATACCGGGTTATAATAGTGCCTAATTGATCTACTCAGTATATATGGAAAAGAAAGACATAGATGATGAAATTCATCCTGAAATATGGGTTAGATGGATCTAGGTAGACCTGTTTGTGCTATACAGCATCATTCTGGAAGGTTTCATCTGGAGTTCTCATTGCTATATTGCACGTTTGTTTTTATATTTGTACTCTACTCACGTAACTGGAAAGCTTTTAAGGAGGGTAAAGGAGCATATTAATAGCAATTGCCTTGTAGAAATAGGAGAACAAACTTTTCTGTGTGTAGAATGCTATGCTCATAGTATTTAGTCATCTCTGACCTGAAACTAAATATTTTGGTTTTCTAACAAACTTGAGAATGCAGTGGATTTTGGCAAAATCTCATCCGGGCTAGGGATTCCTGCTTTAATTTGAAACAGGAGCACCTAGCAGCATAGGGATCTGGTTAGATTGAAGTTTTGATCATGCTGCAATCTTATTTTCAGTATTAGTCAGTTGGCAACTGGCATTAAACTGCTTGGCCACACTCTTGGTGTATTAAGACAGGAGAGAGAAAGATTTTTGATAGATCAAAAGAGGCAAAAGGAGCTGGTGGCTGTTAAGTGAGCAGAGATGGAAACACATCATATAAATAAAAGCAAACTCTGCTGCCCTGCAAGTGTTTGCAGCTCATGTCTGGCTTTATGCTGTTTCCTTGACCCTCCAGTCCTGAGCATTGCATAACCCTTGTTCCTAAGAAAAGATCCATTTGCACTTTATTTGAATAATAGTTAAGTGATTATGGAAAAACTGCATAGAAGAATTGCACTGAGGTGGTCCAAACATCTATTTATAGGGTGCTTAGACACTGAGAGCTGACGCACCAAAGGTTGAGAAAACCCAAAATGATGTAATTTTTCCAATCTTTTTAAGAGCAAGCACATAATGAGATATTTAAATATTGTCATGCAGAGCTGTTCTGAAAATCTGCTAAGCATTTTATTTGGATTATTTAGCACTTGCTTCTCTGCAGGCCAGTGAAATGGGGAATTTTATGAACTGCCTAGATACTGTATCCTGTTAATTATTTCTCTGATGTGCATAGAAGATTAAGATGCATGCTGTCCTCAAGACATCCTCCTTCTCTATCATGATATACAAGATACATATGTGGCTTCCTTAGCTTCCAAAACCTCTCAAACCTCTTTGCAACAGAGAACAGAGGTGCTGTGCGTTTCTTCTGGGGCTCTCCGTGCAGGGAATAGTTTCAGCAACTGCCACGGGTGAGTTCAGCTTCTCCTGGGCTGAGGCTCCTCCTAGGCTACACAAAGGCTGTTTGTGTAGAGTTTGATGTGATGGAAGAGCTAAACTTGTATGTTTGACATGCCTGGGAAATTGGGAAATGCCAGACTTTGTAGGGAAGGGATTGTCCCATGCAGTTAGGGATGGACAAGGGCAGTTTGAGAAAGAAGTGCCTTTCTGAGTGGAAGGAAAAAGTACTTTTCCAAGTTCTTCCTCCTCATCAGGCCTTCAGTTGCCCCTGAGGAGTAGCTTCAGGTCACATTAAATCCAAACCCAAGTTCACCAGCACAGCCATGTGTACCATGTGTGTGCTGTTCAGAGGGGTGAAAAGAAAGGCTGGGCTGTGATCAGGCACAGATGGAGAAAGAGCTCTGGGAACGGGTGGAAACCAAGGCCTGTATTTGGTTTCTTTGCTTGGTTGAGATTCAAAACAATAGTGAAAATCTGGATGGAAAGGAATTCTTTCCTTGGGGACCAAGGGCTACTCCAAACAATGGAATTATTTTTTAGTTATTGCAAGTGTACAAAAGACAGCATGCAGGTTTTCTTTAGAAGTGATGGGAAGATTGCTCCCTCATTGTCTTTCATTTCAGCTCAAATCAGTGGTTTGGGATGCTGTGCTATTTGCAACTTTAATCTGCTGTGTTGTGCAACCAAATACATAACCAGTGCTGCAGGTTTGGAGAGATGACTAAAACTAACACAACTGGCGAACTGATTTATTTCCAAGGTGTAATCTGAGTCACTGCTTTCACTGACTAAACTTCAAAACAAAACAAACCCCAAAACCTCCCATTTATTAGTACTGGAGAGCCAAAATTACTCCAGAGGAGTGGTATGAAATACCTTTTATTTACATACAAATACACACACATTCTAGAGCAGAACAGACACAGATTCTCAGTTAGCAAGACTACCTTCGAATGTAGTCATATAATCTTGAAGTAGAGCAATTAATCTATTCACCTCCTGGCTGTGGCAAGAGAAACCTGCAAAATACCTCCTTTGTCAAATAACTCTCTATGATCAGTAAATCCTAATGTTGTCCAGGAATGGCCTGTACAAAAAGAATCTGTCCAGTAAGTTAAAAGGAATTATGTCTTGCTTTGAGTATTAATCTTGCATTTCATTTTCTGCTCTTTGCATTTGCAGTTTTGTCTGTGGGTTGCAGCTCAAGGATACACATAACTGTTGTAGGGGATGCAGTCATGAACACCATTACATGTGCATAATTTTATATCAGTACAATGTGATCCCCTGCAGTGATGAAAATGAGGGCAGTGCATCTGCAGCAATACAGATATGTTGATTAGATCAGTTTAATTAACTGGCAGAGTCCTCCTAATAGAACATTAATCCAGTTCTTTGGGTATGCCTTGTTCAATCAGTGTTCAGTACCTCACTTCTTGCGGCCCTTTATCTCTCAGTTTATGTAAGCACTGTTTAAATAACCATCCCAAGCATATAATTCATGTTCTGGTTCAGAGATGCTTGTTTTTTGGACCCATTTAGCTGTGACAATATGCTGATGGCTGCCAGAAGCCAGAAAGCTCAGATATAATTGGCAGTAAAAGAGCCCAAATCTTTCTTTGTTCATCTGAAGCACCAGCAATTTACGTGAAAAATGGTTTTCTGTGTGACGGTGGCTAGGCAGTTATTTAGCTTGTATTTGCAAAGGATTTGACATCTCAGAGCACTGCTGTGAATAAGCTCAGCAGAATTGCCAAATGTCAGATCAGGAATTCCTGTACATGGAGTTGTTTGGGCTAGTATGGGAGCAGCTTTCAAATCGCAACTTCAGTGATGGATGCTCAGGACTGTCTCCCGATAGAGCTCCCAGATTCCACTCACAACCACTCCCAAGGCCAGTGAAACTGGAAGGGGAGAGGAGTTTCAAAGGCAGTTTCAAAGCTGGAGAAAATTACTTAAATTGGTTATTCCAGTGTTTCTTATTTGTTCAAGTCTGATTGTTAAACAGACTTGTTATTAAACTGCTAAAGAAAAGTCTTCCAAAATACAGGGGGTGGTTAAAAAGTAGTAGCTTTGTGTCTGTGCCTAACACTGTTCACTTACCTGTAAAACACAATTCTAGGTTGCCCTGCAACATGAGCTTAACACCTAGCTATGATGTAAAGAAACATTATGCAAATCAGATATTCCATTCCCTGCCCTCCTTCAAATGCTTATGTTCATCTCTCTTCTGCTTTATAGAATCAGTCAGGGTAACGGAAGGGAACACAAAGATCATCTAGTTCCAACCCCCCTGCCAGGGGCAGGGACACCCTACCCTAGATCAGGCTGGCCAGAGCCTCATCCAGCCTGGCCTTAAACACCTCCAGGAATGGAACTTTAACCACCTCCCTGGGTAATGCATTCCAGGGCCTCACCACTCTCATGGTGAAGAATTTCCTCTTCATGTTCAGTCTGGATCTTCTCACCTCCAGCTTTGCTCCATTCCCCCTAGTCCTGTCACTACCTGATAGCCTAAAAAGTCCCTCCCCAGCTTCGTTGTAGGCCCCCTTCAGATACTGGAAGGCCACAAGGAGGTCACCTCAGAGCCTCCTCTTCTGCAGACTGAACAGCCCCAACTCTCAGTCTGTCCTCATAGCAGAGGTGCTCCAGCCCTCTGATCATCCTGTGGCTCCAGCATGTCCACATCCCTTTTTGTAATAGGAGCTCCAAAACTGGATGCAGTAGTCCAGGTGGGGTCTCACCAGAGCAGAGTAGAGGGGGAGAATCCCTTCCCTCCAGCCTGTCTGCTGCACCACACAGCTTGGTGTCATCAGCAAACCTGCTGAGGGTGCACTCAGTGCCTCTGTCCATGTCACCCACAAAGATGTTGAACAAGACTGGTCCCAGGACTGATCCCTGAGGGACTCCGCTTGTCACTGGCCTCCACCTGGACATGGGCCCATTGACAGCCACTCTCTGAGTGCAGCCATCAAGCCAGTTCTTTATCCATCTAGTGGTCCTCCCATTAAACTCATGTTTCACCAGCTTGGAGACTAGAATGTGGTGCGGGACAGTGTCAAAGGCCTTGCTCAGGTCCAGGTAAATGACATCAGTTGCTCAGCCCTCATCTAATAATGTTGTAACCTGTTCCTAGAAGGCCACCAGGTTTGTCAGGCAGGATTTGCCCTTAGTGAAGCCATGCTGATTGTATCCAATCACATCTTCACTATTCTTCTGTCTCAGTAGTGCCTCCAGCAGGATCTGCTCCATGATCTTACTGGGCACAGAGGTGAGACTGATTGGCCTGGAGTTCCCCAGTTCCTCCTTCCTGCCCTTTCTGAAAATGGGAGTTATGTTTCCCTTTTTCCAGTCATTGAGGACTTCACCAGACTGCCATGACTTTTGGAATATAATGGGAGAGAGGTTTAGCAACCTCATCTGCCAGTTCTGTCAGTAGCCATGGCTGTATCCCATCAGGTCCCATGGACTCGGACATGTTCAGGTTCTTCAGGTGATAACAAACCTGATCTTCACTTATGATGGGCAGTTCTTCCTTCCAGTCCCTGCCATTATCTTTCATGACTCCAGGAGCGTGGCTGGAGGCCTTTGCAGTGAAGACTGATGTAAAGAAGTCATTGAGAATCTCAGCCTTTTCCATGTCACTTGTGACCACTGCACCTGTTTCCTTTCTGAGAGGGCCCACACCTTCCCTAGGCTTCTTTTTACCATTCATATACCTGTATCACAGTATCACCAAGGTTGGAAGAGACCTTGTAGAAATTATTTGACTTCCCTGTCTAGATTAATTTCAAACTGTGCCTTGGATTCAATTCAAACTGTATCTTTATGAATTGGATTTTCTTTTAAAGGGACAATAAAGCTATTTACTTTCTAATCTGTGTGATGCTATGAGCAAATCTAGTTGTTGAATGACAATTTACAGATGCTTTTGCTGATGTTAGTGTGCTACTTGTAGTCATGCAACATACAATGCAAAGTCAGTAGAGCAAAATGGTTCCTCTACATACAAACTACCATACCAGCAGGATGGAATCAATGTCATCTTTTTAAGTACTCTGGAAATAAAAGGTGGCTCAGTTATATGTGGGAGTTTGAGTTTTACCTATTAACCTATCTTTCAGTGATTTCCTTATAATCTGCATTTGTTTTACATATGATCTCTTTATTTGTGCCTTTAATAATAATGTCCAGTGTCAGATGTCTGTCTCTTTGTCTGATACAAGTGTAAGGAGCAGCCCTTTGTCATGTTTCCTGTATTGCTGATGTTATGCAATGCTGGGTCAGGCCTTTTTGACAGCAATGGTTTTGATGTTGCAAGCAGAAAATTAATAGACTTTATTACTGCAAGTTAGGGGAAAATCCTTACCTCTTCTGTTGGGTTTTCTCGATTTGTTGTTGTTGTTGTTTTTCTTTTTAAGTGGAAACAAATTTCTGTTTTAGAATTATGCTTTCATCTGTACCTGGCTCTTCCTCTGCTCTGTTTGCTCTTGAGTCCCCAAAATTAGTAAGAGTGATGTTCTAATTTGCAGTGCAGTAGGAAAGAATAACTTGACTTTCTAAAATGTAATAAACAGTGCAAGAGCTGGAAGAAGTACAAACCCTTCAGACAAGGTGAAAGCCCCCAGAAGAATACCTCTATTCAAAATGTCTGTGGATGTCTGCAAATACTGCCAGCAGCTTAAGTCTTGTCCTTTTCCTTTCCAAACATATGTATTAGTTTTTTTTCTTTAAAAATACATACTGTATCCTTGAACCCTTCCATGCTTCTAGTCAAAGAAGGCAGTATTTCCTTTAGACTAGTTGTTCCATGCATCAAATCTGTGAGACATTATTTTAGTTGTGGTCATTTTGCTCTTGTGATACTGAATGGAAAAAGAAGTCTTTTTTTTTTAGTTTTCAAGCTTTGTAAACCAGCAAATATCTAAGCTATTGAGGATTTTTACTGGGGCTTAACAAAAATTAAGTTCTCTTACTTACGCTTGCTTTTAGAATAGGTTCATGACTCTGTTTTGCCTTCCCTTGCTTACAAATTCATTGCTTTCAAATGAAGTCCTAAATAGATGAAATCCTGTCTGCTTTAAGTATTTTTCTACACATCTCCACCCTGAATTTCCTGATGAGAAGACACACTGGAAGTTACCTGGAGTTTCACTGGTTTTAAATAGGTTTCTAGCCAAACCGATCCACCTTCTCCTCTGAGACTTGTATGTGCTATAAGCAAACTTTCTCTCTCATACAGTCAGTGTTGTGCTGAGTTTCTCCTTTGGGTGGGTTGTTTTGTCCAGGAGCCATCTCCTGGGATGGCTCTGCTCCCTAGAGCAGCCTTTCAGGCCAGGATCTGGCCCAGCAAAGGACCTCATTCAGCAAAGTAACGTGGCTCTAATAATAACCAGCTAGTCTGCTCCACTATCAGGCCCTCTGTTATCTCCCAGCTGTGGGGCTCTGAGCTGTCTGAGAGGTTTTCTTTTGTGTAGGAAGCTCAGCTTAGCTTTCCATCATGCCTGTAGGTTATACTAATGTAGATAAGCCCCTTGTGTCACACAATCTGTTCTGTAGCTACATCTCTAAATGCAGGTATGATGACTTGCATAATATGCACGGCAGATCGCAGTAGTTTCTCTCTTAAATATGAGGTTTGTCGTTCTTTTGGGGTCAAATATGATGGCATGACAGACTGTCTGTTGTTTAATGTGTCATCTTTTCCACCTGGGAGACACCCATCTATTTGCACGTCACAAGCAGAGGCTAATTTTGTATCTGTGCTGTTGCCAGCAGCCTCAAAAGGATTCTTTGTGGCGTTTATTTTTCCCTTTTTATTTGCCTGAAAATCGCTGCCGATCGCAGCCCGAGTTTCTCTTTGTGGTCTGTTGAGAACGATAGCAGAAGTCCCACTGACATGTAATGCACTAGGAAAGAGTTGTAAGTGCTCTAGGATTTATCCTTGGGTTCCTTTATTGAGTCACCATGTTTTATTAGCTGATAATTTCATGTTCATTAATGGCAAGACAGTCAAACAGCATTGTCTTCTGCAGCAGAGCTTGTCTCTATATGAGTAGCTTTTCACATTAAAAATCTAGGCAAGAGAGAATTCTTCCTGGCCTCCAAAATGTGCATGGAAGGAAGAGATTAATATAAAGATGATGGCCTCATCATCTGATCTAGCCTCCTAAATCTTTTTTTTGCCAGCTCCAGAAAGTCTTCCAGCTGATTTTCTTACAGTCCCCTCTGTACTCTGCTTCTGACAAAGTACTGTGAGAATTCTGACTGCAACAGACCAGAAAATGAACTCGGGTTTGAATCACATTGGAAATTGGCAGGAAAGTGAGGGACTTAAAGCCAAACCCCATAGCATCCTCAAATATTAAATATTTGGGATCAGGATCCCAGTGTTTGCTTCTGAGAAGAACTAAGGCTAGTTGTGATTTGCTGCAGTCAATCAGGACTTTCCTGTCCTGTAAAAGCAATCTCAGTGAAAATCAAGTGAATGCAAGGTAGAGTCACCATGTAGTGTCTGGAGAACAGTACCAGCAGTGGGTGAGACTATCCCCCTGACCTCATCAGAAGTCACACATAAGCCAGGCTGTAGAATATCATGAGGCAATTTTTTTGTTGCTGCTCTGGTTTGGTTTTTTTTATTAAGTCCATTACCAGAGGTTAGCTACAGTGAATACTTGGGATAGCTGAGGAACTGACCTTCTCAGCCTACTGCACTGTCCATGAGGACTCCCTACCTCCAATATACCTGTGGNCAAGGTGAACCAGCCAAAGCAAATGGAGGGTGAGGTTAGAGAGTAAGATGGAGTTCAGCCAGCATCCCCGAGCTCACCAGCAGGCGAAGAGCCGAGAGCAAAGCCGAGAGCGAAGTGAGCAAGTGACTTTATCTATGTTTTGCTGTTCCTTTCTACACATCTCAGCAAGACCATGAGGGAAGTAGACATCACCATTGTTTTTATTTCACAGCCTATGATCTAGTCCTTCTCACCAAAACCTTCTAGCTAGGCTCAAACTAGCACAGTACCCCGCAGGGAGCTGCCTGTAAACTCTGCAGTCTCAGGAAGAAGTGCTCTGAGGAAGGAAGTGTTGTTCAGAGAGAGCTCCCATTTCCATGTCGATAGTCTTCCCACATTACCTATCTTGTTTCGCCAGGTAAGCTCACGCCCTGTGCCTTGCCTCGGGGTATGTCTGGAGGAAGGTTTATTACTTGATTGTGATAATGAATTGCCTCGAGGGAAGTTTCTTAATTCTTTGTACTAGTGAATGCCTGCTCGTTGCCTTACAGGTGTGCTTGAGGCTGCAAAGAGCTGCCACAGTACAGCAGACTAATAAATGGCAGTTCCTTATGAGAGGTTTTGTAGTCATCACAATTACAGCTAGTCTCTTAGCCTCGCATCAGATATAACTCTGAAGCATTACATATGGCTAATAGTTCAAACTTAACTTAGAATTTGATATCTGTGCTACAGACTTTGCGTTAATCTGAAGCAACTCAGTTCCACAAGTAACCACTTCAGGCCTAAAACTGTTCCACTGGTACTATTGCTTTTTATTTTCATTTGCAAATCTTGCAATTAAATATCTATTTAAAAAAGGCAAAAGGCAAACACAGACCGTCTGTGAAACACAAATTGTTAAAAGCTGCATCCATGAGGATCTCTGGGCAGAGAGCCATAACACAACTAAGCATTCGTCCAGAATGATATAAATTATATGTCTTTGAACAAAACTAATTCCAAGTTGAAAAAGAAAAATCCATCAGACTTCTGTGATTTCTCTGTGGTGGAGGATCATGTTAATCTCCGTTTCAGAAACTGCCATCTCTCCTCCTGCATACTGAAAGGTCTGTGGTGTCTGCGTGCTCTCTACAAGTGGGATTTCTTAGATGAGCTTGGAGGTCTCTTCCAACCTGGTTGATTCTATGATTCTATGATTCCATGGGCATTGCTCAAGTTCGTATTTTAGTCAAAAGAGGCTGAATTCAGGAGCATTGAGAGCAAGTCTGCAGCTTACTGTGTTTTTTATGAGACACTATATAATGACATGTGATGATATTTCCATGCTTGTGACATACATGAATGTGCTTCTTAGGCTGGAAAATGGTATATTCAGTTCATATTGACTGGATTCAGTTAAATTAAAGGTCACTGACAATGATGAGACATAATCATTTTACACTTAACCTAGAACATGATCTCTAATACATTTCCTGTAGGTTTTTCACTAACATGTCCTCTACCTCACTCTTATCTAAGGGAAAACGTTGCATTTACTATCAGACAGAACCCTTAAGCCAGGCTGGTTCTAATGACTCTTGGGGCATTCACAAGTACATAAATACTCTTTTAGCAAAGTTGTCTGAGTACTTGTAATAACAACTCAACACTGTCATTTACTGCAAGAGTCACAAATGGAAAGTTTGATGATGGAAAAAGAAGAGTTGGAAAAACAACTTAAATCTTGTAAGTAAATGGATGCTGACACAACGTTTAAGTTACTGCTGAACATTTTCTTTGCATCAACCAGATTTATTTATTTATTTGCTCCTCATCTTTCACAGAATGTTACCCTCATTAATTTTAGAGGTTAGATCCATATGTTAGATCTGTCTTCTCCATCAGAAGCAGAAGTACTCAGTAGGATTGAAGATGACTGTAACAAAACAAAACTCTCCAGAGTATTTCTTCCTGTAGATCCGATTAATCGTGAGACTGAATGAACAGATTACTTTATTGTGAGGATTCAAAATAGCTGTGAGAAAATGGTTAGACCAGTCAATTACTAAATAGTGCACCAAACATTGCACAATGTTTGCAACCTTCATGGTTTTAGAAGGTGTAGATCCTCTCCCTCATGGATAATCCTAAATGTATAAATAGTTACTAAGACATTATGAGTAGAAGGAAAAAAAAAGTGCTTTGAAGAGAAGCAAACCCAATGGCTTTTAGGAGAAGGCTCAACAGGCAAGTTTTCTATGGACATTTAAAGTCAAAAAAGGTATTCATGCTAATCACCAGTACTGGGATGAATGTGAAAATCTAAGCTATTGAATTTGCTGATGGTTTGATTTCCCCTTATGACATTGTTACAGAAATTGCATGCATTTCATAGTGAATTCTTGTACTTGATTTTGGAACTTGAACCTGAAGTTTGTCTTAGGTTTCACTACCTGTCAAGGGATATTACTGAATTTCAGAATGCTGTCTGATGCTCATTGTAAACATATTGTAAGCATCAATTTGATCATAACAGCTATTGTTTCTGATGGTATGCCAGTTAACTGAAACTCCCTCAGTTTGTGATAAGTAGAAAATTTGCTTTTTCCTCTGCCCTTCCTATTTACTAAAGAGAGCTGCAGTGTTCATAACAGTTTACTACTGCTCAGTGTCCTAGAAAGAGCAGGAAATTAGAGCTCTGAGAGATGGTGAGAGAAAAATAGCACAGTGTAGTGACAAAGGTTGTGTTTTGTAATCTACCAAATATGTAGTTCCAAAACTCTGAACAGGTGAAATTCTTGGTCCTGTTTCAATGAGGTGTGAGTATATCACCAATGTATTTCTATGCTAGAGAGGCTGGCTGGGGAAAATCATTGGTATTATTTATATGCAGTTTGTTCATCTTCATGCTCTTCTCCCACTTTTCAGCTCTTCCTTTGCTTCCTGGGTGTGTTAAAGCAGCAAATCTTACCACTGCTGTCATCTGGTTGGTACCTTCTGGCTCTCTACCAGTTGAAAAGCTATTCTCTGGATGAAGTAGATTCCTGAGTGATTCTTCTGTGTGCTTCACGGGATAACATGAACAGCAGCAGCCCAGAGCTGTTGTGCTTAGTCAGCTTAAAATGACAGCTGCTATTAATAACAATTAGAACTTGTTAACACCAGTTGCACTGGTGGTTCTTATGAAATACATGCCTGCTTGTCCACTGGTCATTTAATTGAAGTGACATATAGACTATCAAGCAGCCAAGAACAGCAGTGACACCAAGGCTATGAATCCAACTAACTTGCCCCACTTTCAGTTCTTCAGAGACTGTTTATTGAGATTGTTCACCCTCTAGCGAATAACAAATGCTGAGTAAAAGGATATTACATAAATTGGCTGACATTTGCATTGGACTAGCTAATTCTTGTTGCCTTGTGTGTGTGGTGGCTGTGCCTCATGCACACATGTGCCTGGTATTGTCAATGAGCTCCCAACCCACTCCCCTCTGCTCCCAGCAGGCTGTTGTGAGACTGAATTTTGGGGGTTATGTAAGAGGGAGTGCAGGAAAAAATGCCGAGTGATTTGGAATTTACTCTCCTCCATTCTGTCATTGTTATGTGGAGTGCTGGGTTGTGTCTCATCTGAAAAATGACGTCTGTCTGTCTCGGGGAGGAGACTGGGTGTACCCCAAGACTTTGCTTATACTTTGCATGGGCTGTAGCTGTAGTCCCTGGAGTAAAAAAAAACCTCTTCTTTCTGTCATGACTGAGAAGTAAAGATTAACAAGGGCACTAGTGCACCAAAGGGAAGTTGAAAGAAAGAGCTGGTTAGGGCTGTATCTTTAACCTACAGAGTGGTACAGCTGCAGCCGCATCCTGGGAAAGGGCCAGCAACAGGCACTATGTCAAAGAACAGTTACTCTGCTTTTCTTTCTGACAAATTCTTTGCCATAGCAAGTAGTGTGGTGGGATTGTACTTTATGACCAGTGAAGATAGAGTCATTTCTAGTGAGAATAGACTGACAGGAAAACTGTAACGTGTGTCCCAGTGAGGGAAAGCACATGTCATGCATTTCAGCATGAACATCACGTGCTTGCTACGTGTAACCCTCCTCTGAATTATGCTCACTGTGAATGCTGCATTATATTCCAACACAGGATTTTTTTTTCAACAAGTCTTGCTTGGTCTGTCTTAAAACACCAGAAGCACACCACGGTAGAATCCTCTCACACTAGTCTGGAATAGTAAAGACTTCTTTCACTAGACATATTTTTTTCTCTTGTTACCTAGAACCGCAATCTTGATTTCATTGAAGTTTAACTGCAAAAGCCTTACTGACATTTGCAGGTTCTTTTAAAAGCAGTTGGGACGCCCTGCTTCTGCTCTGAAATGCATTGAGAACAGTGCTGCTAGAAGGGGGGGAAATTTTTAACCATTTTGAGCTGGATCTTCTGCAAGTTGAAGTCAGTGACAGTTAACGACAACGGAGCAGGAATTGGAGCTAAATTGCTCCCAGTAACACTGCTTTTCACGAGCTAAGATGAATAGATCAAATTCAGACATGAAGTAAGCAAATGCAACTTCTTTGTTTATACTCATTTGTACTACATCTGAATTCTGGCCAATTCCATCTGGTCTACAAGGCTAATTGCTTACAGTTTGTTCCAGCCTTTTCATCTCGTCGTTTACAGCAGGATTTGCCTTTCTTTCATGTAACCACGCTGGAAAAAGGACTCGTGTCTACGAGGTAATGTAATTGTGGTTTCAATTATCCCACATGGTAGTAATCTTTTTTTAAAGATGGTGCACAAAGTTGACATAAAGAGACAAGACAATAGTTGGAGACTATTCATTGTGAATGGAAGAACAAAGGTAGCCTGCTTTGTTCATTTTCATAACCAAACTATTCACCTCTGTCACCTCCTAACACATGATATTCAGACTGCAGCTTTTTTTTTCTAGACCACTACGAGTTTGGTGTTGTGTCTTGGGCGTGTGGCAGCTTAAAAGTAGTTTTTCACCCCTTCATAACATTTCAGGGCCCCCTTTTTCTTACTGTTTTTGAAAAATTACTTCCACCTGCTAAGTACAATTGCTTAAAAATAGCCTGACTAAAGCTATGAATTGTATTGACTTTATTTTTTTTAAGGCAAATCACTTCATTAGTATTTCTTTCACAGCTTTTCTGAGTTGTCCTTAACCGCCATGTGTTAGATCTGAGCGGTTTCATGTATGTGATGCATAGGGCCAGGACTTGTAGTGAGAACTGGCTGGGAACTCAAATGTCTTAAAACCAATGCCTACCATCATCAGTGGAAAGAGTCCAATAGATCTGCAAGGGATTTGGACTGAGGCTTGAATTGACTCCAGTTTTAGAGTGCTTGGGTGCTTTATTGGTGTTTAGGTTGAAAAGAATGTGAGATGTTGTCTGGGAATGAACTGTTTTAAAATGGTAATCAAAATGGAGATACTTTAGGATATTTATTTCTCTAGAAAGTTATGCTGTGGATATTGAAGATAAGAGTGTAAGGAAAAACGACATGAGGGTAGTGGAACAGGTTTCCCAGGGAGGCAGTTGAGGCCCTATCCCTGGAGACATTCAAGGTGAAGTTTGACAGGGCTCTGGGTAACTTGATCTATTGAGGATGCATCTGCTTACAGCAGAGGGGGTTGGACTGGATGATTTTTAGAGGACCTTTCCTACCTTCCTTCCTCCCTCCCTCCTTCCCTCCCTTTCTCTCTCTCTCCTTCTCTCTCTTTCCTTCTCTCTCTTTCTTTCTCTCTCACTTTCTCTCACTTTCTCTCTCTCTCGCTCTCTTTCCCTCCTTCTCTTTGTCTCTCTCTTTCTCTCTCTCTTCATCTCTCTCTCTCTTTCTCTTGCCCTCTTTCTCTTTCTGTCTTTCAACTGCCTAACACGGTTGAAAGCTTCTAGTCACCGCTGGGTTGAGAAGACAGACTGCGTTTCTCTTCCTGCAGAAACTCAGAGTCTCTTCTTTGTTGAAGACTCAAGTTCTCTACTGCTCCATTCTGTTCTCCATTCCACAGCTGCAGCTGGGAAAAGTATTTATGCTCGTGTGTCTGTGGTGAAGCTGGCTACTAGGAAAGTAACCAACATTGCTTAAAAATAACTGTGTTCAATAATAAATTTGGGCATGAGATCGCATTCTAAATCTGAAAATAAGTGTCAGAGTTCTTCACATTTAAGAAAAACGTCCAAGAAGTGTATAGGGAAGGAAGGAGATTGTTGCTCAGCAACTAACAGTGCTGTTCACGTTACCTGATAGCACAGCAAAAGGGAGGCTGGAGTAAGAAGTCATCCTTGAAGGTGTTCTTCACAAGTAATCCTTATGAAAAGGAAGTAATTGGCATGGCATTGGTGTCATCTTACAGTGCCTGTAATGGCAGGCATTGGGACAAACCACTTCCTACAGGACTTCAGCACCAGTGGAACTAATCTGATGTAGGGCCATAGAGGCTCTTGTTGACACTTCTTGTGAACAGGCAGATTCTGCAGGTGAAAATACTGCAGTGCCTTCATGGAATTGTCATCTGTAAGCACTAAAAATAAAGCATAGAGATGACTGCCAAAAAAGCCAGTGGAGAGGTGCTACTTGAGGAGTGTGGTTAAAAAGTAACATCACAAATTCCAACCAAATAGGTGAAGTAGCCTGAGGATACATCCTGTGCACGTCCTGTTCTTCCTTCCACACACTGCTATGCAGGGAGACTTCTGCAGACCTGCTAACCACACATTGAGCCTTTTCCTTTACGTGATAGGCCTTTGCTTTCCCTGCTTTGAGGAACAGCATCTTGGTAGCTTCAGAGAAGCCAGGGAACACAATGGGTTTACTCCTTTGGGAAGTTAAAACCTAAAAGGAATTATTTCATCACTGTCTCCTTTCTTGTATTCAAATCAGGAGAAATTTTCTAATGTCACTGAAAATGAGAAAGGATGTTGGCTCTGAAATGTTGAAGTGCTACCTAATACCACCACCATTTGGCTAGCAAACTCTAGTCTGTGAAATTGGCTGCCACCACCCTCCCAAGTCCTGTCTGGACACACAGAAAGTTTTCCCTTGTTGCAGTAGGAAGAGCTGACCCCCAGCAGCTGACACCCACAAGCACACGCTCTGGCAGACCGAAGCCTCTCTAGGGATCTATTTCATACAGGCAGCTGAGCAGGGATTGTTGCTGTTCAGCACAGAGCTCACCATATGACAGATTACATCTTGCTTTCCCCAGGCCCACACAGATGGTGCGAGTGACTAACCGAGGCCTCGATTTTGCACAGCCTACACACTGATGTCAGAAGAAAAGGCTAATACCTCTGAGGTGAGTCTCCTTATTTGTTTGTATTCCAACAACAACAGTGGGAAATGCAACAATGGGGAAGAAGTTAATAAAAGAAAAGCCCAACTTCCTATTAGGAGCAGCTGACATAATGTGTGATGTGTAACCCAAGGAGGGGAACCATCAGTATTAATTTGGTCTTTTTAAAATAAATGAATCACTAGATGACAAAGCCCAGATATTGATTCATAAGATGCTGTCATTTTAATGTGAAAACTCTCAGATTATTTTGTCTGAAAAAATTATAATTCCATCATAAATGGAAATAACAACTAAAATCCAGCATTCATCTTGGCTAGGATGCCCAATGCATCTGAAAAAAAACAGACTCCTGGGCACTCAGTTGTATGTACCCTTTTTATACATCCATGTGATACACACAAACGTGCACTAAAAGTGCTACCCTTGATTTCATTGAATTAATTCATATCATTAATTGCAATTAATTTGCCTTGCTGGTCTTTGAGGGAAAGGATTTTATTGCTATTTGCCTCCTGAGTTTTTTTGTTTTCCCAAGTTCCTTGTTGACTGACTAAAATGACTCAAGGTGTGCAATTAGTCAGAATGAAAGCCCTTAATATTTCTGGCACTGAAGTTAGCCACGTGTAGCTTTGTTATTTTTGTCCCCCCCCCCAGTGAAGCACTCTCAGATGATGTTTGAGTTTGTGATGGGTTGCAGTTGAGGGCAATCTATGCAATAGTATCTTCTTTAAAGAAGAATGAAGGGTTTTGTAATAAGAGTTTTGTGGTAAGAGTTGCATCAGTTTTAAAGATTGTTTTGGTCTTTTCAGCCTTTGTGATAGAAAGGAACTCATGCAAGTTTGAAACTGATCAGTTAACATTTTTGCCAGTTCCACAAAATTTTAGAGGAAACCTTGTGACTGATTTTGTTATAATCATTTAGCTTGTCTGGAGGCTTCAGAATAGCCTCAGTTAGAACTCCTATACTGGAGGGCTGGAGAATAGTTGACTGAGAGGTATTAAGCAAGTCAAAACAGTCTACCTTTTCTTCTGCCCCTTCCTTCACATTCTGGGGACAGTGGAGCCTGAAGTGATGTGACACTGTGTGGCAGTGTTGGGTCCCCTGGACTGGTTTGTGCTGGGAAACAAAGGCTGAGGAGCAGGGCTCCAAGCAGAGCTGGCTGGAGGCTATCCAGTATTACCTGTCCTGCACAGGCAGGCATGCCAGTGCGATGGTTATGGGCGATCTGATGGGACTGGAGGCTACCACTCTGCTAGGGGAGTGAAATGGAGAGTTGGGAGCTATCATGAGGAGGGAAAGTACTTGGGGAAAGGAAAATGAAAGTCTATGGAAAAACTAAGCTACGAAGTTGTGAAGGCTGGCTGGGGAATGAAAACATGGGCTTTGAACTTCAGGAAAGGAGGAAGGGATTAAGAAGAAGTGGGGAAAGGAAACCCAACTGTGGAGCACATGGCTAGGAGCCATAGTGAGATCCAAAGGAAAAGTACTCCAGAGGACAGAGCTTGGCATGAACAGCTGGGGAAAGATTTAGAAACAGGCTAGAAACCTGTGCCTGACAGCAGAGGAAGGGAAAGGAACAGGGTGGGGACAAAGGATGAGGAGACGAGACAGGCTGGGGGTGGAGGGTGGGGCAGACAAGAGAAAGGAAGATGAGTCTGTGCCTATTTCAGTGTCCTCCTGGTTTTAATTCCTGGGTTATACAGCTTTTCCCTTCTTCTGCTGCCTGAGGACTGTCAAATCCCCTGATTAAGGTGCATGCATTGACCCCTACTACTGCCACTCCATGTCTTGGGGACAACTTTTACTGCTAATGTCACAGAGTAATTGTGGCCTGTGGCAAAGCTAGTGTGTCCATCTTTATCTCCGTTATCATCAGCTGATAGCCCTCTTAGGGTATCAGTAGAGAATTTATGAAGTTTAGGCTGGATAAATTAACACTAACAGATGACTAAGGCATCAGACATTCACACTGGTAACAGCATCTACAGCTCTTGCTTTTCACCCTCACCCCTCTGTTGTATGGAGTTTGCACCTTCATCATGCTCTTTAAGGGACAGAAAATGCACGTTGTTGTAGCATTACAGAGGTCTGGTGAGAAGTTTTCCCAAATTCCATCTGAATTTATGGCTGCTCTTGAACAAAGCAGAGATCAGTAGCTGGCAACATGAGTGTCAAAGCAATTTCCTCTAGCATCCACTGGAGGGTCTTTGACCAGGTAATACAGCTGCTAGAGAGAAAATTAACATGCAGGCACGAGCAGGTCCTTCTCCTACCCTGTTATGTATTATCTGCTGTCACATCTGCAAGCAGTGATATCTTTACAGTGATATGGCAAAACATCAGTTTACTGTCACTGGGATAAGGACCCTACAGCAACATACAAAGCACTCTTTGTTCTTCAGGTTGCTTTCTGGGATAGGCTTGCTGAAAGACTGCACTTGATAAAACTAATGAGGGTGTAATAGAATGGTTTATGCAGGCATTTTTTCTCTGTTTTTTCCTGAGGGGGTAGTATAAATGTAAACTAAATAGAGGTTCTCATGAACAGAGTAGTGCTTTTCCACAGAAAAAGCAGATCACGGAGACATTTAACCTCCCAGATGCTTGGAAGTTAGCTATTGCAGGTCAGCTCTGAGATGATAGCCTGGACAGTGTTGGGAAAGGCATTATTTGGCAGATAGAAAATTCTATTTTGGCATGTGGACAGCAAGTTACAGTTTTTTAAACTACCATGAAGAAATGCACTGAGCATCTCTCCAAGAAACAAACAAGATTTCACAAGAGCCAGTTGGCTGAAGTTGCACTTACAGTACTTGTAACTTCAGATGTTGTAGGAGGTGTAGGTTTGTGTGCTGGAGTGGTAAACTTAAAGAAATACAGGAATGACATCAGAGCTGAGAAATGGGGGAGTTGCAGAAAATGCTTCACCTAAGCTAGTCACTGCATGGATGGATGCACTGGGGTGTGGTGGAGCAATAATAGCTATATCCACCCCAGCACTATATGCAGCCTAACAGTCTTTTGGCAGAGTTCTCCCTCCTCAGAACTAAAGCTAATCCAGCACAAGGGACTGTGTAATTTACTCACACTTCTAATAGTGTTCCAGGCCCTGTCTCTCCTTTCTCAAACCCTAGTGTGCTGATATCCTTGACAGCAAGTTGTATTTACAACAGGTTTATTGTGTTGTCTGTGCTACTGGAATTTGTGTCCTGCATGTGATGCTTGGTCTGTGACCTGCTGCTACAAGGCCTTATGCTCTGAGGAGCATTTCAGTGGGGCCTAGGTTTGGGGATCCATGGAAACCATCCTGAAACAAAGAGAAAACAAATGGGAGAGTTGTTGTGACATGCCTCCTGGAAAGCTATTGGTACAGACTGTAACCAAGAGAGAGGGCTTTGGGTTTAGTTTTTCATTCTTGCTATTTTCTACCTACCAGCTAAAACATTCTACAGAAATAATGCAGTGCAAGATTTTGGTTGAGCAACTGGTAGAAACTAAATTCATGATGTAGTAAAAGAAATGTTTTTCCCCCCTTTGTAGCATCTCACTGATCTCATCTCTCCTTGCCCTTGTGAAATGATGAAAGCTGCATGATGTGGTAACTCCTGTTTCTTGGGAATAATCTGTCCTTGCTGTATTCCTCCACAAAGTTAGTTTGGCCTTGTACTTTAACATACCAGTGAACAGGATGTTTTCCTCACCTCTACCAGTATTTAAATTTCCAGCTGAGTAATTTCAGAATTAGCCCTCATGGAATTTATGAATCTTAGGACCCTCATAAGACAAGAACCTGGTTTACAAAGAGAATAAAGAAGAATCTGCAGCAGATCTTCCACTATTTCCTGGTCACTTGCTAGGCAGATAACACAGAGACCTGTGTCCACTTTTGACCTGATGTAGAACTATTTAGAGTCAAAATCGTTAGAATTGTTGCCAAGTGAGGAGGCTGGACCAAGTGATCTCTGGTGCCTTCCAGCCTCAACTATGCTGTGCTTATGTGAAGATCCGCTTCTTAAATGTTGTTCTGGTCTAATGGGTCAATGAGTTTCTTAAATGATGACAACAATACAGACAGACATCGGTTGCATGTTTATATCTGCATCTCAAGCACTGACTTTCCCTCCCACACTCTAAGGAGGAAGATTTCCCTACAATCTCTTATTGTGTGGCCAAGCATTTCCAGTGCCAGAGCATCTGCTTTACCCTCTAGTGACATAACAAAACTGAAATGTGCCTTGAGTCATAAGCAGAGGATAAGTTACTTGGGGACATCTGAGAGGACAACTGACTTAACATAAAGATCTTTAAACTGCCTTGACAGTGAGCCCACACTAGGGCAGCTCAGTCACTTCCAGTGGCATGGGATCATGAGAGATAAACACCTAAATCATGACCTGCAATGCTGTGAGAACGAACTGTGGTTTTATCATTGCTCCCACTAAGGAATCCCTTACCTTCATACATTTGGATTTCTTTGTAATCCAATATTGACTTGAATTCTTTGATTTGATGATGTTTGATTTCAGAGGATTTTAAAAAATTGTCCCTTTTCCCCCCATGAATATTATCAGTCTTTATAGTGACGTTGTTGATTTTCTTACTCTGGAGTAGTTTTGCTAATTTATATGTATTGCTCCATGTAATGTGGCTGCAGAAAAAGGGAGTGCATATGTGTTTGTATATACATTAGACAGAGAGAAAGAGTGGTGGTTTGGCCAATTCTGAACACTAAACTCCATAAATATTTGTACTTAGAAGACTATTGCTTGTTTCCCATAAGCTGAGGTCACTAGTAGATCTCTTACATCTGCAACAGCTGTCACTAGTTCTAGACAGTTCAGTTCTTATTCCAAGTGCAATCATTTTTGACCATTACAAATATGATTTACTTCCAATCTGAGCCTCACTGCATTGTTAGTCTTCTTATCTTCAGCCACCCTGGGCTGTTCTGTTTCCAACATCAATCGTTTGTAAAGACAACTCAAAACAAAGTTTTGGCCATCTGTGGTCATATTCCTATTAAGCAAATATTCAGCAAATTTGACTTTAGAGAGACATAAACAAGTGTGCTTTGGTGCTTTACAGGAATAAAGTACTCTTCTGACCTTGCATGGAGTCTGTAAGAGGTTTGAAACAGGGAAGAGATTTTTTTTTTTGTTGTGTTGTTGATGTGGTATCTTTCTACTATTTGCACCAGGAAAAAAACAGGAAGAGGAAAGAAAGAAGCTGTCAGTGCCTTAAAGTCGCCATCAGATAAATGAAAAGCTGAACTTCTGTTACAGCTCTTTTTTAAAAGTGGCCATACAAAATTACTTTCTCAGATACTCAATAGTATGGAGATATACTTAAAATGCACCAACCTTTCCTCATAAACTGCACTTAGTAAAGTAGGTGAGTGAAAATCCTGCAGCAACTAACATTTAGAACTGAAATGCAGTCTGTTACAGAGAGATTTGTGACTGTATGCATCATACAAAGCACCTGAAGCATGCATTTAAGCTCCTGAGTAAGCAGATGAATATTGACTAAGAATATCATAGAATCATAGTATCATAGAATCATAGAATGGTTTAGGTTGGAAGGGACCTCAAGGATCATCCAGCTCCAACCCCCTGCCATAGGCAGGGACACCTCCCACTAGAGCAGGCTGCTCAAGGCCTCATCCAGCCTGGCCTTAAACGCCTCCAGGGAGGAAGCATCCACAACCTCCCTGGGCAACCTGTTCCAGTGTCTTACCACCCTCCCTGTAAAGAACTTCCTCCTAACATCCAGTCTAAATCTCCCCTCTTCCAGTTTAAACCCATTCCCCCTCGTCCTAACATTACTAGACCGTGTAAATAGTCCCTCCCCAGCCTTCCTGTAGGCTCCCTTCAGATACTGGAAAGCCACTATAAGGTCTCCTCGAAGCTTTCTCTTCTCCAGGCTGAAGAGCCCCAACTCTCTCAGCCTGTCCTCATAGCAGAGCTGCTGCAGCCCTCTGATCATCTTCGTGGCTCTCCTCTGGACCCGCTCCAGCAGTTCTATGTCCTTCTTGTGCTGGGGGCTCCAGAACTGCACACAGTACTCCAGGTGGGGTCTGAGGAGAGCAGAGTAAAGGGGGAGAATCCCCTCCCTTGCCCTGCTGGCCACACTTCTCTTGCTGCAGCCCAGCACACGGTTGGCTGTCTGGGCTGCATGTGAGAATATCATTATCAGCTTTTGATAGTGAAAGAACTAAGAATTCTGAGGAATAGATTGCTCAGACTTTGAAGGACCTAAAGATATTTAATGTTTGGAAGTATTTTTTTTTTCCCCAGAAATGTGTTATCTCAAGCATACATAATTCACTGAAAGATTAAGACACAGTACTTCACCTCTCCAGCTGTCTGCCGGGGCTGCCTGCACAAAATCCACTCTTTCACATGAATATTATCCTCCACTTGGAGAGAGCGCTGAGGTGGATCTGTTAAGAGCCATCTACATCATGCCTATTTTGTGATTTATTTTTCTGAGCCGGGGGATACATCTGGAACACAGAATTGTAACATCCAGAAAGTCTGAAGAAAAACAGGATCAGAACTCTCTTTCCCCTTTCTTATCCTAGTACAACTCTATTCTTCACAAAAGAACAACTTCAGAGAGTACAACTCAGTTCTTCCTCTTACTTTGCAAGCCCCTCTTCCCACAGAGTTTTTCAGAGGAAGAAACAGCCTTCCAGGATTAACCAACGAAAACTGAACAAGAACTGCAACTCCCTGTCAGAGAAGTCTAGCTATATCTTGCCTTTGTATAAGGTTTCTTGAGAATGGGGAGAGAGTGTGTGGCACAGCACAGACAGACATCGAAAGGAGAGCGTAAGGCTTATCCTAGCTGAGGCACTGCATGAAGGCAGGAGAGACAGAGGCTATGCCCTGCTCCAGATGAGACTTGGCACTCCCTGTTACTGGCTGGATGGCAGTTTCTGAGTCCTTATAAACCAAAGCCAGACTGTGCAACACTAGAGTTAAAGACACTCATGGAGGATTTGCCCATGAACTCTGCGGAGAAGACTGACTTTGACAAGGGAAGGTCTGAGAATTTGGTGGGAGTCATTCAGCATCAATATGTGCTGATGAGGTTTTTCCACTGCTAGCTGAGTGCTAGACAGCACAGGAAAAACTTGAAAAGAGACTCAACATCTCTTTCTGGCTAATCATTATTTGGACATACACCAAAGAGATTGGGAAGCTAAGAAAGCCAAAAGAATCAAGAAGTGCTGTGATGGACTGGAGTCCTGGGGCTGATACCTCTAATAGCTGGAATCATTCCTGCTGCCCTAGTGATACAGACTACCTGCTAGTATGTCATAAGGGTGGGAAGATGGATGAGCCAAGGTGTTTCTATGTGCTGTTGCTTTCCTATAGCTGTAATTGCCTTTCAAAAACAATTTTGAAAATCCCTTTTGAAAGGCTTTTTTTGTTTTAATTTTACAGTTGATCAGGCCTTCTGCAGATTAATTTAGCATGTTCTTCAAATACCATGATAATCTGCCTGACCAAACGTCCCCTGGAGACACAGTCTTAGCAAACCATCAATGGTAGATGACTGAAAACACTCAAAAGCCAGCTTCCATGAAGGAGGATTGAAATATTCTGGAGTGGTTGTACATCAGGATTTGTAGTAGGAACTGCTGGAAAGTCTGGGAAAATTGTAGGCTGGACTTTGGCACTTGGAATTAAAAATTGAAAACTGATGCAATTCATTATTCCTGATTTGAAACATCTCCAAAATTACTTTCATCTTTCTAGGGTTTTCTGTACTCAGACTAACAATATATGTTAGATTTGGTTTGTTTTCTCAGGTGTTCTGAGTACAATGCTTCTGAAATGTAATCATTATATATTGAGTCAAGATGATGTTTGGGCATACAGATGGTCCACAGCTATCTACCATTGGAATGGGCTGTTTATCTTCTTTGGGAAGTGCCTCGTGTTGAATGTGACCCTGACTGCAAGAACAGCACTGCATGGACCAGGTTTTTCTTTCCAAGAGGTAAGTTATTCCCGTGAGGAGGAGGGTGTTGGACTTGATAATCCTTATGGATCCCTTCCAACTTGAGATATTTGACAATGCTCTGATTCTAATTAAAAATCTGTCTGGTTACAAAACAATGCAAGACAAAAAGGTAATACATATAAATGGAACAGAGTAGAGAATTTGTGGGATTCTCTGGTGGGATTTCTGATGGGGGAAAAGAAGATTTTCTTTTTAAGTGAAAGGTATGGTTAAGGCATTTTAACATGGAGCATGTTTTAAGCAGGTTGGTAGAAGACTTATGAAGGGGGTTGGAAGCAGGGATAATTAAGGGTTGGGTGGAGGGGAAGTTGCTGTATGGGTGTAGTTGTGTGCAAGATCTGAGCTGAGGAAGGGTGGTGGTAGGGATAACATGGTCAAGGCCAAAAGATGGGAAAATGCTACTGCCAAATTTGCTTTAGCTGATGTTAAAAGGAACATTAATGGCCACATTAAGAGGCTGGAGTGCAGAAGAAAGTAGAATGGAGAAAATAAAACCTGGCATGTTTCCCATTTGAAGAAGAGAAAGGAAAATACCTTTTTTTTTCATTAAGAAAATTGGCAGGCCTTGAGGCGAGCACAGAGAGCTTAGGGAAGATGACCTTTCACATTAGCTCTCTTGTCTTTTAGTTCTAGGCCTCACAGACAGCAGCTTCAGTAACAAGCTTCTAAAGAGCTCTCAAACCCCCTAATTTTACTGGTAGCCACTTAGAGCTGCGCAAGGTTTCAAAAGATTATCTGATAAAGATGTCAAGCTGATTACCTTACCCACCCTGCCCTCATTGGACTGGGTGCCATCATGCAGGCCAAGGCATAGAAGACTGAGAAATGTCAAGGTCCTGTCCTGTGTTTAAGCTGGTGACACGGCTGGCCAAAGCTGTGTTTCTGTGGAGCACTTTTGGAGTACCAAGGCCACTAGTGGCCATGGCCCACTTCACAGAGGATTTGGCACCTACAAGGTGCCAAAACATGATTTGCCAGGACATTGCTCAAGGTTTGATGTGCGAGAGCTGTGAACACCCTGTTGTGTGTGCAGAGGAAGACAAGAGCTAGAGAAATAGTTAAGAGAACTATGGATGCTTAGTCTTTTGAAAAGCTTTTTGTTTTTTTGTTTGTTTTAAATAAAAACTTCTTACAGGTTTAAAAATTATATTTTCACCCTTTCATCCTTCATTTATCTGAACCTACTGCCATCTCCCCTTCAATCTGCCTTCCAAGAAAGAAGCAAGGACTTTGGAGGACTCCATAGTGCAAGGAATGCAGGTTCTGTAGCAGAAGAGCAGGAGGAAACGAGGAGGGTCTTTGCTGTTGGCTGTGACTGTCCCAAACTCTCAGGTACAGTGATGACAGTGACATTTCCAGAAGAAGTAGCAGAAAGATAAGCAGACAGGCAGCAGGAAGCGCTCTCAAGAGCGATGAGGCTGAAATCCTCACTTATGGAGAGTAACAGCAGTACCTTGACAGTTGTCCGTGCCCGCAGCGCTGTGCGGGAGTGGCTGGCTGACACGGGGTTGAACCTGCGCCTGCCCTGGGCCGTGCCGGGCCATGCTCTTGCCTCTTCTATTCATCGTTAAACCTCTGGAGTGAGGGTGTGGGAAGCAGCCTAATTGTCACTGATTCTGGTAAAGAATTACAGTTTATGACTTGTGAGGGGTCAGAGCTGGGAAGGGAAGTTGACCGGCAACAAAATTCCTTCGCACATTACAAACAATGTACGCTGGACAGCCTGACTTACTGTGGGTTGGTTTCTTCGTAGGGGTTGCTGTTTGTTGGCTCTGTGACATGACAAGACCACTGTTGCCTGTTCCAGTTGGGATTTTCCTGGGCTGCTTCTGCTGCCTTTGGGTTGGAGAGTTTCCCAAGGTACAAGCACGAACAGCCTGCTGCTAGATAGGAGATTTGAGGCACAAAGCATGGATTTGGAAACAACCTGTTCACCCCGTTTAGTTGTCAGCTTCGAGCATAGAATGTGTTTGCTGGGCTGATATGCTTTATAAACGGTGTATTTGAGAAGCGTTGGTACTGCGGTTGGAAGGCTGGTGCCAGGGCTTTCACATGTTGTCCTTTGCACATACCAGCTGATCTGTTTGCTACTGTCGAATGGGAACAGAACTAGCTTCTCTCTGGTACATGCAGTAGTTGCCACTTGGGTTTTAACCGGTCAACAGGTTTTAACAGTACGATAGTGACAGGACTGAGGAATGGAAAGGCCATGTAACTTCTTCTGCTTTAAAATAATGCCCCAGTTATTTTACTCGCAGAGTTAGAGATGTCCTTGAGTCGGGCGCGTTTTTCTGCATCCCGCTTCCACAGCTGCGGCAGCGTCCGGCGGCGGAAGCCGATGAGCAACATCGCCGCGCTCTCACAGAGCCGAACCTCACCGCTCAGCCTGGGCTGCCCGGGACCTGCTGCCCCTCGGGTCGCTTCACCACCGGCTCCGCCGCCTGCTGCCGGGAGCGGCCCCCGGATCGGAGCGGAGGCGGTCGGGGGGCGGGGCGGGGGCAGCCCGGTGCTGCCGGGGAGCCCGTCCCCGGCGTGCTCGGATGTCCTGTCAGCCCTCCTCCCGCCGGCCGGCAGCGTCGTTGCGCAGCTCCCGCGGACTGGACGGCACCGGACTCTTGGTAGCGCCGGGGAGCGGAACCGGCAGGGCAAAGGACTGGAGCGGGCGGGCGACTGCGAGGCGAGGCTGGACGGCCGCGGCAGGGGACGGGGCCGCCCAGGGCTGGCGGCGAGAAGCGGCGACGGAGTCCCGGGCCGGCGGGGCGCCGCCGGGGCCCGGCGCATGGCGGCTGCGGCGGGGAGCATCACAACGCTGCCCGACGACGGGGGCAGTGGAGCGTTCCCCCCAGGGCACTTCAAGGACCCCAAGCGGCTCTACTGCAAGAACGGCGGCTTCTTCCTGCGCATCAACCCCGACGGCAGGGTGGACGGTGTCCGGGAGAAGAGCGATCCCCACAGTGAGTGTTGTGCGGGGCCGCGCCCGACTGGGCAGCTTCTCGCCCGGGGCAGCGGGGTTGCGGAGAGGGGCCGGCGCCTCGGCGGTTCTCCCGCCCAGCTGCAGCTCAGAGCTTCTCTCAGAAAGTGGTGTAAAAGTGCTTATGTCCCTGTTTGAATAAACCTGTGTATACGCGGTGTGTGGCTTATGCATGTGTACCTGTAGCACATGTTGCTGGCTCCCGCCGCCGGGTACCGCGTGCCTGTCACGGTGCAAACTCGTGTGGGCTTCTCCTCATTCAACCTGCTGCGGGCCAGAGCCTCTCACACGTACCGGGGTTTGCCTGCGTGCTGGAAGGTTTGTTTGCATGGCTCTTAGGTGGCCGTAGTAGCACGTGTGTAATGGTAGAAAGAAGGTTGGGGTTTATTTCCTGGGGTGGGTACGTCCTCATGAAAGAATACCCTTAGCATGCAGGTACTCCAAGGCACACAGGCCTTGCTTGGTGCAGGGAAGCAGGGTTCATAACAAAGTACTGTCAAAACACCTTTTTGGCTTAAAATGTTGCGTATTCTGTTTTGTTGTTTGGAATGCTTTACACTTAATTAAGGATGAATAAAATACAGGTAAAACCTACGTGTTCCAGCAGAATCACAAGGGAGCAGTTTACCCCAGATACCTCATCTTTGGAGAGAGGAAGAGGCTCCTGAGCTAGGCACACAGCTTGTGGGCTCAGCGGTTGGTGCGGTCCGAGAGTTTGTGGCGATGCCTGGTGCCTGCCTTGTGACAGGCAGGCTCTCAGGGAGCAGGTTGCTGTTACAAACACAGGCTGTTCTGTGTCCCGAGAACAAAATGGCTTTTTGCAGACCTCGGAATATATTGAAGATATTCAGAATGGAGTTTCTGTGGGGCTAGCAGCAACCTTTTGAATACCCGTGTTGCTTTCAGATTGAGGATAAGGTGTTGCTGTCTGACAGGTAGATGGTCTCCATGCAGTTCCTGGTTTGAGAATATCTGCTGTTATATAACGTGTGCACCTGGTCCAGACAGTGGCCTGCCTGCAGGTGTTTGGCGTATGGAGCAGGTGAAATGTCTTATTGTGATTCTTGATATGCTTTGCACCTGTGCTCAGGGTGATTTGCAGATGGGTCTAAAGTCAGAGGATGACGAGGAGAGGCAAGTGAGCAGACAGACCAAAGGTTCTTAGTTTTGCTTTCCAGTTCGCCAGTCGCTAAAGCAGTTTGCTCTGGTAGTACTTCCAAAGAGGTACTGAGAGTGTTCCTGAGTAACAGTACTGCCAGGCTGGGCTTCAGTTTGAGGTTGTCCTGTTTTGTAACTCTGGTAGAAATACTGTAAACGTGATCAACTGAAGATAGATGTGGAACAGTATGTATGAGGGAAGTTAGCATCCCTTACGAGGCTGGTTTGTATTACCAGGAAGAGCGGTGGAAATCTTTCAGGCTTGATCCTACACATTTGCATTTCTGTCTTTCCCAGATACTGGTTTAAAGAGAAGGATAGTTGATACTGTGCGAGTAGCAACAAAATATATTTATTGCCAAATACAGAGCATCTGGACTTTTCAAATGTAGATGCCTAAAGCAGAGCATTAATTTACTGTACGGACAAACGGTTTGGTTTTTACACATAGCAGTTGGTTGTCTGTGCTGGAAAGTGTGTAGTAGTAATATGTTCAGTTTGCTTTAGCCTGTTAGGTTTGGGAAATTTAGGAATTATTACATGAAGTAAGTCTCACTAGTTCTTCAAATATGCCATTTTTCCCTTAGAAGTGGCTATGAAAATATGCTGGGGAGTTGCTGTGGAGATAAGTGAAGCTGAGTCAAGGCTGCAGAAGGCCGAGGCTGGCTCTGCAGACATGGCCATGGCTGGCTGGTGCCTGCCTCACTCAGTGCTCAGCTGGTGTGGTCAGAAATGTTTGCAGCGGTGTGCGCTGCGCTATGCTCCCTTGGCTGCGCCGAGTTGCCCTGCATGGTTGTGGCATTCATCTTTGCTTTTTTATCATAGAGCTCCCACATAATCATCTTCTCCCTCTCCTGCCTGCCGTCATTATTCTGCCAGGAAAACCAGTGCTAGTTTGGCATTTTTGAGTCCACCCAGTGTGCGGTTTCTCTTCCTATTAAGCCTTATCAACGTTAGGGATTTTAGAACTGTTTTTAATGCTGTTTTTCTAGTAGTGAATTATGTTTGAAAATCTTTCTGGGGCTGGTGGTGCTGTTGTAGTCTTTTTCGTTCAGATTTGTCTCTTTTCCTCTATAGTTTTATTTTTGCCGTCATTTCTTTCTGCTCTCCATTTTGCCCCAGTAAATTTCCTTCCCTGAAGTACCTCTTCATTACTGTCTGATCACCACTGTGCTTTCCCCTTCCCTTTAGCATTTGCCTCTCTCTTTTCCTGCCCTTTTTCCTCTTGAGTGAATGGCAGCAACAGGTAAAAGGAACCTGAGTTAAAAATGACTGCCATGGCCTCTGCCCTCTGCTGCAGAAAGTCAGCTGCTGGGGCGCTCCACAGGTACCCATCACCTTGTTGTTACAGCCATGTGCCAAAAACTCCTTTAAAAAAACAATTTATATGTAGGAGAGCTGGTGGGATTCACTTGCAGCAAGTGCACTGAGGCACAGGAGTGCCACTGTGCCTGAGCTGCTCCCTTGACCCTTCCTGTCATGCTCTCCTTTTTTCTCTATCACACAGCTTTTTGTTTGGTTTGTATTTGCCTTCCTCTCCCCTCCCGCCTTTTTTTTGTTTTTTACCCCCCTTGGAAGAACTTTTCTTCTGAGGAGTAGGGAAATGAGAGCTTGAAGTGTCAGTGAGGCACATTGCTGTGATGTTACACGGTTCACAGCCTTAGCATCTTTGTTGTAAGTACGTCATTGGATACGAATCTGCACCATGCTGAACTCTGACCTGGTGAGTGCTGCTCTCTGGAAGTCTCTGTGAAATCCTGTGCTATGCCTGGCAGGTCACGTTGGCATGGCAGATGGTAATAAATCTTGGTCAACGTGAGAAGACTTTTAAGAGAGAAATCAGTGAAGGAAATATGCACCGCAAGTTAGGCGTTGTGTTTTTCTTAGTTAAGTAGAAGGTTTTGTAAAGCCGGTTTTGAGTAAAGAAGCATAATGGCAGCAGCAAATTTGGTTTATGAAACTAATTAAAGGGCAGTTAGGAAAGATTCTTGTGGTAGCTGCTATTCTTATGAATTAATCATACAAAATAGCATTTGATTAGCACATCCTCATTTTTACTTTTAAAGGAAGTTCTTATTTTAGAAGGCAAATGACTTTCCCTTTATATTTCAGACCACAGTCTAATATTGTAAACAAATCTCTGTGATCCATACCCTTTTTTTGCACCCCCTTGCTTCTGCATGTAGTACTAAGAGACGCCTTGTTTGAAGTACCCAGCCTGTTTTATGTCATGGCACTGAGTTTTGACTGGTTTACAGTCAGCCCATTCACCTTGCTTTATTCATAATTGTGTCATTAGTGAAACTGGGAATGGAAGGTGACATACTGTGCGCTGGGGGATTGGAATCATATGATTCAGACAACTGAAAAACGAGACAATACGTCTTACGTGGTCGATATTGCCACATCTGATGCGTGTTGTGCAGTGACTTCAGCGAAGTGCCCCTCTGGACGCACCCTGGGGACTTCTCTTGGGTGTTTTTCCCGTTGCAGAGGTACATTTCAGACAAACAAGAAACAGAAGGCGCTTAGAGCTTTGTTGTTTAAAATGAAAAACGTGTCTGTCTCTTGTTGTTGTTGAACAGCTTTTGATTAATGCCCTGGAAAACGTACTTAGAACTCAGTCTTTTTTTGGAGAGACTTTTAGAAACTCTCTGGAGGTGTTTGCCTTGAAGAGGCCACAGTGCTGGTGAAGGGGAGAAGCAGGGGGAATGGAAAGGGAACGCTTCTCCATGCATTCTAGAAAATGCCTAATAGCACAGCTTGTTCCCTTCACAGTTTCCCTCTCTGAGGAATGGTTGGCATTTATAGATTTCCATAATTTCTCAAGCAGCTTTATTTCATGGTGAACATAAACCAAGGAATCCAGAGCCGTTCTTGTCTTGTTAATGAGGTGACAAGGCTCCTGCCTACTGCTCGGAAAGGATTCAACAGCCTGGGCTTTTATCAACCCTGTAGCTGTTTGAATCAGTTCCTGCTCAGTAGCTGGTTACTCTTCCACAAATACCTCAAGCAAATGTGAAATCTGCTCATGCTGGGCCAGGAAAAAATCCTTCTTAATAAAGTTCCTGTCATAGGTAGTTGTTAATGTTCTGTTTTTCACTCGTGTCACAGACAACATTTAAATGATTACACTGTACACGTTTTGAAAAGACTGTACAGCAGTGTGTGCCGACTCCTAGAGCCTGCCAGCTTAGTCAGGAAGACAGAAATCTGATCCCTGTTTGAGTGAATGGAAGAAGACTGCCATCCTCAGAAAGAAAAAGTTGAGCACATGTCACCAAGTGGTTTAGTATGAAGGCTCAGTCCCTGGTGCGTAGTTTTTTTATAGGTATGTAAGATATCTGGGACTTGCGTTTTGGTGTCCCACAGACGTGGCCAGAGCTGCTGACAGAGTGTCCTGTTCCAAGTCTTAGCACCAGATGAGATTGACTCCTTTTTCCCCGTTTAAAACCTGGCCCTAGACGTCTGAATGTCTTTCTTCTGCCCGAGTCCTTCTGCAGACTCTTTTCACATTACTTCTGATCTATTGCACAGACCTTAACTGGTTTGCCAACTACTCGTGCTTTGTGACACACTCACTGCAGAAATTCCTCCCGGCTCTTGGATGTAGCTGGGTTTAGGGAATGAGGTAGCAGACATCCCCCATGGAAGGAGGTTGAGAATGTGCTTTCTTTGTGTCTTCTGCCTACTGTGTCACAGGAATATCATCGTACCACTTTCTGCGTGGTCTGGTCCTGCAGGGTATGTTAATTAAATGAATGGCCTGCATTGACTCGGCATGCTGAAGAGTGGTGCTGCTCAGGGGAAGCTGCTCTCTCCTCTGTCGTCGTCTTCTCTTCTTACCCAGAATTTAGTGAGTCTCACCCACCCCAAAAGTGTGTGACTGAGTAGCAGGTACAGTTTGAAGATGGAATAAGGTAAATACAAGATGTCTCCAGTGGGCAGTGAACTGTCCTGTCTCTCCCAGCTGTTTTCTGCCCTGTTTGGAAAGGGCTATTGGAAGTGCGGAAGTTTCCCTGGGCACCATCATCCACGGGCACACTAGAGGGCAGGATTTAGCCCTTAAATCTTGTCCCAGGCTTTAGAAATGAGGAGCCCTTGTAGGTATGTATGTATTCGTGTTCACAGGACAAATAGTCAAACTCCTGCTGCACAGCCACAGCTGAATAAAGAAGGCAGATTCCGATAATGTATCGTAGTTTGTCAGTATAGACTGAAATTGTGAAGGCAGTCACATAAATGCAGATGCATGTCAAAGTGGGTGGTTGAAGCTTGTGGTGAAAACTGCAGCAACATATGTATGACATGTAGTGAAGTCAGAAGGAAGACTCTGGGACATTTGACATGTTGATAAAGTGGAGCTGCCTAGTCCTGAATTGCTCATTGCGAAGAGGAGATCAGGGTCAGGGGGCTGCTCATGGTGTTCATTTGGCTGGCAAAGTTGTGCCAAAGTTGGTTCTAAGAAAAGGTAGAGATAGATTTTAAAACATTCCAAGGGAAGGTAAACTGTTAGTAATAGTTTTGTAAGATGCAAATTCTTTTGACATGCTGGATGAGCAGACTGAATTGCACTCAGTTAAAACACCTGGGTTTGGGCTTTTCTCTTTTTTTCCCCCCTCCTTTTAAAAGTTCTGTAAGTGGTATGGAATATTACTTTATATGTATGTGTGTACATATATAGTTTATATATTACTAAAGACTTTTAAAAGTTGTTCAGATCCATTTCCTCTAATAAGAGCAGCTTTGGGTTCTGAATTCTATAATAAAAGCAAGAGACCTGCCAAGAGCACAGGCAGTGGAATGGGTAAGAAGTGCAGCCCTGGTTTTGGCGATAGAATTAACAGATAGTCACATCAAAAGGTCCTTGAAGATAAAACCTGGAAAACAGTCTTCTCCTCACGCTTAGTTTCCATGGAATTGTGTTTTCCACGCCTATTGTATTTTCTAGAAGGAAGGTAACCAGCTCCACTGCATTTATTTTAAGGGCAGAATTCTCTTTAATTGCCCTTTAATTAGTGTCTCAGTATGAATTTTAAATCCTAATAATTTTGGTGATGTTTTGTTTCTGAAAGCATTCCCCAGCTCCCCTGGACTACATACATGGAAAGCAGTGTTAGAGAAACCAGTGAATAATTACTCTTTATACTAAAAGTTGTTAGCACAGTAGAGTGATGGAGCTGTAACAGGGCTTTCTTTGAAAGCTTTTCTCCAAGATCAACATTTTCTTAAAATGTTTTTCTTCCTTTTTATTCCCCAGAAAATTACTTTTCTAATACTTCCCCATTCGTTCAAGCAGTTTGACCTAAATCATGAATTCATCCATAACTTCTGGTGTGAACAAGAGAAGATTGAAATGCGTATTTTGTTTATTTTAGGTTTTAGCACTCATTGGGAGTGATGTCCTGTGGTCACTGACCATCTGTTGTTGGGAAGTATTGTACTGAACTGGTTCATAACCCTAGGAGCAACACAGCTTCTTGACTCTTGGTGGCAGCACGTTTAGTGCTGTAATCTGGTGAAAACAAAACAGATGATGTGATATGGGGTTGTTCAGCCTGGAGAAGAGAGGGCTTCACGGAGATCGAGTAGCAGCCTTCCAGTACCCGAAGGGGGGCTACTAAAAGGCTGCAGAAGGACTGTTTACAAAGACCTGTAATGACAGGCTGAGGAGGGACAATGGTTTGAAATCAGAGGAGATTTAGATTGGATGTGAGAAACAAGTTCTTTAACATGAGGGTGATGGAACACTGGAACAGGTTGCCCAGGGAGGTAGTTGAGGCCCCATCTTGAGATACTCAGAGTCAGGCTTGACAGGGCTCTGATCTAGTTGTCCCTGCTCACTGCGAGGGAAGTTGGACTAGATGACCTTTGGTGGTCCATTCCACTCCAAACCATTCTGTTACAACCTTAATGCAGCCCAGTTTTGAAACAAAGGGTATCCTGAGAATGCTGGAGTTACTGACAGTAGTAAACACTTGAGTAAAATCCGTGGATTGGGAATATGCAGCAAGTGGCGTTTGAAATGTTTATGGTGTGGCTTTTGAAGTCTGAAGGTCAGTGAAGAAACTGCTGAGCAGCCTTTCATTAGTAGCTGTTTAAGGCCGTGCATTTCAAAACAAAGCAACTCTCTCCTCCTTTGTGATTTTCCTTAGCCTGGTTTGTGATGGTGTTTGGGTAAACTTGAGTTCCCCTCTTCCCCTTCCCATGCCTTGTAATCACTCAATTAAAATATTTAAAGGGCAAACCGAGTCTGATGGCATTTCAGGATTATTATCTTGTGTTGTTTTTTGTTTGTTCAGGGCAGGGCCAGATTCTGACTGGAACCTGATACGATCATCCAAGAGTATAAATGAGATGATGTCTGCAAAGTTGGGTGGAGGTCGTCTTGCCCAAACTGTTGTGGTGCACTTCTGGTTGAGTGATTCTGTATGAACCTATCACTCATGTTTGACTTTTAGAGTTTGAAAACCACGTTGCTTCAGTGATTCAAAGGAGAAAGATATTAAGAGTGCTAGAAAAGGACAAAGTAGGAACCAGCCATATGTAGTGGCAGTGTGGTGAAGTTATATTCCTGTTTTGTGGAGCTTGCCAGCTTGCCCCTTCACTTGTGAGGGGTCTGGTGCAGATCTCATCAATGAGCAATCATTACAATTACAGCTGGAATGTGCCACTCGGAATCCTGCTGTTCTCAACCACGAAATACTGCACAGTGGTATGTTTTGTAAAAGCAAGGATAGATAGTAGCAGTCATACAGCTGGGAAAGATTTGCAACCTGTTTCTTGGCTCTTGCTATTGTCAGGCTGACCCATGGTGCCTGCTGTCTATCTGCAAACCCATACTGGACTGATGTGTTCTGTTAGACATTCTGCTGCCATTCTGTGGTGGTGTAGCTCTCTGGTTGTTTTTGTCGGTTAAGTTTTGTATTTAACATACTCATCTGCATAGGCATCACAGCATCTGTGGCTATGCTTGGTACAGTTCTTTGGGGGGCTGTATCACCTCTTGAGAGTGGTACTGTGGGGTTTTTTTTGTCTGTTTTTTTTTTGACAGGCTGTGTCTTTTCTTGCCGATTCTGGCTCCTGGGAACAAATCTCAAGTATTTCTATCCACGTATCCCCACTTTGCCTTCCCTTCTGTGGTGGTTTGGGTGTTCTCCCGCCCCTCCCCCACTTTAGAAATCACTCAGACTAGACTCAGCAGGCTCTGGAAATATGAATGAAGCTTATATTTACAGCTGGCACAATATACAAGCAGATAAACATCTGTATATACAGTATATACAGTTATAGACAGAAATATACAAGGTAAAAGGTAATACAGAAACACAACAGCCCTCCCAGAAACCTGAGTCCCCAGGAGGGGCTCTCAACCACCCCTTCACCTTTCCCCTACCCCTCTCAACTTTACCCCAGTCCCAAGGAAGAATGGAGGTTCGGCCAGGGGGTTAGAAAGCAAAGTGAATTAGTCCAAAATGGAGGGCAAGGTTAGAGAGTAAGATTCAGCTTAGCCAGTTCCCCAGCCGCAGCCCAAAGCGAGAGCTAAGTGCCCAGAGTGTTTTCTGTGTTTTGCTTTCCTTCTTTACACATCTCAGCAAGCCAATGAGGGAAGTAGGCATCACCATTGTTTTCTTTCCGCAGCCTGTAATCTAGTTCTTCTCACCAGAACATTCTAGCTAGCTTCAAACTAGCACACCTTCCAACACCCCAGTGCTGTGTTTCAACATAAACTGGTATGTGCTGGTTTGAGGCTAATTTTTATGGAGAGAAATTAAATGCTTAGCTGTGAGAAGAAAGGAGAAAACGCAGCAGTACCCTGTATCACCATTCTTCTGCTGAGAAATGCAACTAGTCAAAATACAGATAAGACGGGCACTTGACGCACACTGCTCAGCTTTCACTTCGGGCTGTGCCTTCCTGCTGCCAGTCTGCTCTCTGTGGCTGACTCTGACTTGACCTCTCTAATCCACCTAACCCCTTTTTCCCTCTAGCCTCCTTGCTGTCTTTTTTTGACATCTCACCTCAGATCTCCAGGTTTATCACGTGAGATATACGTGGGTTGATCTGGTTAATTCTGAAGGGAAGGAAAGAGGGAGAGGGAAGGGGGTTTGGGTTGGGAGCCCTCCTGTGGACTCGGATTGTTTCTGGGAGGGGTATTGTATTTCTGTGTTACTTTTAATTTGTGTATAACTGTATATATATTTGTGTATATCTGCTTGTATATTGTGCTAAGCTGTAAATACAGCTTTATTCTTTAATTTCCAGATGTCTGAGTCTAGTCTGGGTGATTTTCTTAGGTGTGTGTGGGGTGAGTAACTCCCAAACCATCACATGTTATCAGTTGTGACTGGCCCAGGGGTCCTTTGGTCAGACACTTCAGTTGGTGTGAAGGTCTCTGCTGCTAGAAGGCATGGAGGAACAGGAGCTGCCCTTCTCCAGTGGCACCTTGTTGTTGTCACTGCCTATCACACAGTGGTGTGTCCTGAAGCATCTTCTCTACTAAAATGCAGGCTAAGACACATGTAGAGGTTGGAATAGTAACTCTAGGACCTTATTATAGTGAAGGTTCATGCAGTCCCACAGGTCTGAGTGGAACAGACCAGACTCAGACTTCTGAGCTCTTTTGTGTAATACTCCACTAGGTGCTGTTGGTACCTGCAGCAGCAGAGATGAATTAAAAAAATGAGAGCATGGAGAAGCAGCCAGTGAGCATTGTATAAAGGGTGTGTGAGGAGAGCTTGTCACCTCTGTTCAGATGTCACCTAGGGCATCCTGCTGCTCAGGCAGAGCAGTTCCTGGGATTCAGTGTATGGATTCAGTTCATTGCCTTTCTCCAGCTGTAATGACGTGACTGAGATGAACAGTCCAGTGTGTGTGTGGCCTGCCTTCGAGTGTGCAAATATGAAGGATTCATTTTGTGATTTTTGCAGGTGTTTAGCATCACTGTGACTGTTTTTCTGACAGTAACAGAGTTTATTCAGGAGAACTGAGGAAAAAGACCCACAATGCTTGTGTCCTTAGAAATGCAGGAATTACTTAGAACTGGAGAGCTCTGCAGAACTGTCCAGTTTCAATTTATTTCAGTCTCAAACGTCTCCTTCCTTTACTGCTCCAAGAAACAAGGTGTGTGAGCTAGTACCAGTGATTGAGGTGTCGCTGTGTGTTACTGAGGAGCAAGGCAAAGTGTCCCAAACCAAGGCTGAATTTCAGTGATCAAAGTCTTGTGACATGGATGAGGTTTGTCTTTGTGATGTTGTGTTTGGAGAGAATGCTGTTAGGAGTGAGAGGTGTCTGGCCTGCCTGCTAATGTGATGTGGTGTGGTGCAAGGCAGTGCGATTGCTGATGCCTGTGGCCGTGGCATGCTTTGGGACCACGTTTCTGCAGTGAAGGCTGGAGCAGTTTGGAGATTTAAACCAGCATAGTAAGTACTAGTGATAGTCTGGTTCTTCCAAGCTGCAGATTCTGAAGTCTTTCTTTTGTTGTCAAGAAAGTGTTCATGTGCTTCTTAACATGGTTTGAAGATACTCAGAGTAAGCAGTGGGTTTTCATTTGCAGAGCTGGAAGCCAGGAAAGTGACAACAACCTGATGCCTCTCACTGCAGGAGACAGTGGATCCTTTCAAGACACCCAAGTGGTTGGCTCCGCGGTACAGGCCAGGTGCCATGGTGTGTTCTGCCCTCCTGCGCAGAGCAATGGCCGGGGTTGTGAAAGGGAAGGGTGTTACCCATATACCAGAAGGAAACTCTAAAAATGAACTGTGCATTTTATTTCTGGGTGTGAGGACGTTTGGTTCTGTACAAAGAAGAACTCCTTAAACTCACCCAAGGCTGCATTCACAGGCAAATGAGAAGCTTTTTGTGAAGGCTGTGGTTCACTGCGCTGCTGGGTCAGTGGTGGCTGTGTTGTTCTTCACTGCAGCTCCTGCTGTTCCCCGTGGATGTGTTATTTAAATGTCGACATAGGGTGGTGACACAGCTTGCTGGAAGGGAATAAAATAGATGGAGGATGCAGTAAGCCTCCATGCCTTACGTTGTCTTTGCATCGTCCTTGCAGTAACTGAGGTGGACAGGCACCAGTGGAATACTGTGTGCATCTGTATGGATTCTGATTGGCTTTTGTGTTGACTTCTGCAAAGACTTCACTGACATTGGAGATGGGGAAGTGCAAAACCAGCAGAGTGGCTGTCTCCTGACCTTTTGAAGAGCAATCTACTTTACAGGGCAACTTCATTCATAGGAACTGCTTCTTATCAGCTGATTATATCTTCCTACTTCTGTCTGCTGTGCCATCTCTCTGGCACTCTGAGTGCTTGGCACAGTTCCTCCTTTGCCATTGTGCTTCAGACTCTCTTGGAATCCTATTTGCTGATTCTTCTTGGTATTTCTAAAATCCAGCTTTTCCTTTCCAACTGTGACACTGAGGCTTATTAAAGCCCATGGGCTGGCACTTTCTCAACACTGCTCTGTCAGCCTTTTGATTTCATAGAGTCTGCTACTGCTCTGACATCAGTTACAGCCCTAAAATACTGTGTATGGCTGAACAACTATGTGAGTTGTACATAAGAAGGAGCACTAAAAGTACCTTAAAAAAATGATACATTTCAGCTTCTCTGTCTTCTGAAGTGATGTTCTTGGGTTTGCCTCAGATTGCCCCCGTGGCTATGTATGTTGTACTGCAAATGAAACCCAGGTCATAGTTACAGAGAGATTAGTGAATGGACAATAAACATAAAGAGCTGCAACTCTTAAGTTCTGCATCTGCAGATATTCATCAGTTGACATCATGATGTTGGCTAAACAGCTGCGCCAGCTTTGTTGTAAAGGTGAACAGCTGAAAGTGGTTATCTGTGATTTACTTTAGCGAATGCTAAATGGGTGGATTACCTTAGCCTTGTTAAGAAAAGGCCTAAAAGCCATGTGTGATCATGTGTTCCTTGTTTTGCTGAGGAAACCCTCAAACATCGTTGTAAATCTAGGATTTGGGGTGAAAGTACCAGTAACTGGAAGATTAGGCTGCACTGCCTGGACCCGGTAACGAATGAACTTCTCTGGTAAAGGTGGTCATTTTTTCTGCTTGGTTTTGCCCTCTTGATTTCAAATGATGCAGTGAGCTCACCTGCAGTGACACAGAGACCCAAACTGCGTGGGATCCAGAAGAGCTTTAGATGATGCTGGTATTCAGAATGTTTACTTAATGGCGATTGATTGCTGTTCACTTGGCAGCACGGAACACCTGAGCTGTGCTTTGTAAGCAGGAAACAGAAACTCCAGCATTCCTAACCTTGAAGCACTTCATGGAGTTGAATCAAACGGCTTTTGCAAGCCATATGAAAGGGAGAAGTGTAGTCATGCATGTTCCACACACAGGGCAAGGAGCACTAAGGCAGACTGTTGCCTGGAATGTTGTATGGCACATTTTTCTGACATTTTTCTTCTGCAGGATTAATTTACTGTGCTTTGTGTGAAATCTGCAGAGAGCATTTGAGATGTTGTGTGGCTGGTATTTCCCAAGCAGGATTCCTAGTGTGCTGGGTGTGTGTTTGTTTGTTGGAGCTAGGTATTTATAGGAATTGAGGTCAAGCTACAAGTGAGAATAGATGGAGAACCTGAACAGGGAAATTATCTTGTGTTCAGTATTTGTACTGCTTGAAAAGATGAAGACTCTTAAAACCGGCGACTGTCCACATTAGCTTGGTAGACTTAGCAGGTTGATACTTAAACAGTTACACAAGTTACTGTTCTACTTAAAGCCTTGGATTTACTCCTGAGCATAACCGGAACTTTTGCAAGTGTTCTTGTTTCAGAAGTCTGTATTTTTGTTGTAGATGTTTACATTTTAAAAACCTTAGCTCTGTCTGTGAGTGGTTTTATGCCTCTGGCTGGCAAAAAGGAAAAAGATACACTTAGAATGTTGTCATGCAAGAGCAAAGAAATGAGCCTTTGTATGGGAGCGTGACTCACTGTTTCTCAGTGTGACACTTCATTTGCTTGATTGTTTTTGTTGCAGTTCTGTGGGGTTTGTTTATTAAAAGACCCCCCTCTTCTGCTACGGTTGGCTTGCTGTTTCTCCAGTCTTTCTCCTCCCCCCTTCATCCTCCCAGGTGTGGTGCAGGTTTTAGGCAGTGTGTGAAGCAGCACAGTGGTTTCCCGGGGAGCGTGCAAAAGCAAGCAATGAGCTAGTTTTACATCTGCAGTCATGAGACCGGGGATGCCACTTAGCACAGAGTTTATCAGTCAGTGGAAGGTGTTCATATGCTTAATGTGGCTTTGAGAAAGACATACCAAAAAGCATCACAGACTAGATGTGGGAGAGAGTGAGGCAAAGATATTTCTGAATCTTAGAGATAAGTTCCAGTAGGCATCATCAGCTCATGGGCTGGAGTTTGGAGCTGACCCAGCAGACAGCTTTGGCTCTGGAAATGCTAAGAGGCTAAAATGGGGGTGTTAATCTCTATGTGTGTGTGCACACATGTGTATATTTGATGGGCCAGCCCTTGGGTTTGGGAGGGTTTATGATGTTAGATGTGGAGCAAGCCCGCCCAGCTCTGTGTCTTGCTTGGACACCTGGCTGGGAATAGACATTGCCCCCAAGCATGAAGGAATCAGCCAACTTCAGCCCTAGGCTACATGGGAGTGGGAGCTGGGCCGTAGGGTGTTGCATTTAGCAAAGCCTTGTGCTGGTTTCCCTTTTCTGGGACATAATCCCTCCAGAAGTGATCCACCTCTGTAGCAATGAGTTTACAAAATAGTTGCTGCTTTGTTCTGTGCTGTGGGCATGGAGGTGACAGGGAGCTGGCGCAATAGCCTCAGCACAGTGTCGTTCGGGGGCCTCATGGAAGGAGTTTCCTTATGGGGCCTCTGCAAATATGTTGGAGTTGGGCCCTGAGCCTTTGGCTGGGCTTTAGCTTTTCCACAGCAGAGCCTGGAGTAACACTAGTCATTGATCCAGAGACGTGCAGCCTGGGATTTTTCAGGAGGTACATAAACTGAGTGAGAGGTGTGCTGTTAATGACCTTCTTAGTTCGAATAAAGCAGCTGTATGCCAGTGAGAATGGGGCTTGAAATAGCTTTTGATTTCTCCTTTCTTTTCAGGGTCCATAGGCTGCCCTGTTAGTTGGAGTCTTTGGGTAAGGTGTGTGTTTGCAGTTGAGAGGGTCACAAACTCCAAAAGATCTCTTGAGCATTGGCTGATCAGTGATTTTGGTAAAACATTGTATTTCCCATCATGTTCCTGCAGGGCGTTAATAGTGTTGAACTGCCATGAGGAGGGCTTCTCTTCCCTGATGCCTTAAGTGAGAGGCAGAGCACTGAAGAGCTGTGTGTGCAGATGATGAGCAGTGTAATGATGCTGGTATCTCATCTTGGGGTGTTCAGAGTGGTGTCTGGAGCCCTGCCGGGAAAGGTGGAGATAATGAAAGTGGTTATCCAGGCTGTATTGTCCTGCCCTGGGGGGTAGCATTTTGGTAGCAGAGTATGGAAATGGGCTTTGCTCATGTATGTTTGCATGGGGCGCTGTGGTTGAGCCTTATGGTAGCGAGAGGTGCGACTGCAGGAGGCATGGGTGAACCCTTGTGACCTTTGCTTTGGCTTGTAATAGTGAAAACGTGGCAGCAGTTTTCACTGTGAATTGGTGGAGGCCCTTGAGCAAGAGGCTAGACTAGATGGGTTCCCTCTGACTGTAGTTTTGTGTGATTCTGAGACTGGCTGAGCACACATGGTTTCAGCCTGAACTGCTGTCTGGCTGGAGGGATCTTTACTAGGCAGGTTACAGTGGAAATATGGCTTACACAGCAAATACAGGTATGATTAAAGCCTCAGTGTATCCAAAGCTCATGGTTAATTTTTATTTTAGGGTTCTCATTTCCCATTTCTTTGTGGAGGAGTAGGAAAACAGGGTTTTATGAATGCATTTGGGTAGTACATCTCAAATTCGCCCTGCTGAAGGTGTGAGAATTTGCCTCATGCTCCAGTGCAGCAGCCCCGTGTACTGCACCTTAATCCTGCCTTGTTTTCACTGCTATTTGCTTTTTACATTTTGGTGGTTTTTTTCTTTTTTCTAATGGGTCTCTGCCCCTTCCTTTCCCCACTGTGACATTTGCTTTCCCACTTTCTTAGTGACACTGTGGCATGCTTCTGCCTCAGAACATCTTAGCCAGAGCAGCTGTCGTGAGTGCAAGGAGAGCACAGGGCTTCCTGCGCTGCCTGTCCCATGCAGGGGGCCCGGGATGCAGGAGGTTGGCAGCACTGCTGCTCAGCGGGGCCAGCAGCCGACCTGCTGGGAGTGTGTGACAAAGGCAGTATAAGCTTAGCAGCAAGGAGCTTCCAAACTGTGCAGCTCTCTTTTTCTGAAGTATTAAGCTGCTAGATTTTGCCAAGGTCTTCCAAATAAACCAGTTTTGGAGGAGATTTTTGGCCGAACCCTTCACGATGCAGAGCAGTGAAGCCATTTGGGACCATTTAAGTTAGTGCAGTATTATTTGGTGTGGACCATGAAAAACCTTTGCTGGGTTGGGAGAACTAGAAGAGGACTTCAGCATTCCTGGTACACATACTTTTTCAGTTCTAGTGCTCGGGGCAATGAAAGCAGTCGTGGAAAACGCAGACATTTTCTGTACTCTGCATTTGCCAGTGTGTTTTCTGTACATCTTGTGCTACTTGTCCATTGAATTCTGCTCTCCACTGGAGTAAGCCAAACTGCCCTTTTTGGAACTCTTTAAGAAAAAATGAGAAAGATCCAATTTGTAGCAGAAATCCAACCCCTTGCCAACCACAACACTATTAAACACTACTTTTCTGCTTCCATATTCTTAGAGAAAGCTCTCAAAATTGTGAAACATGCCCTTTTGGAGCTCACTCTCTCACATGTGCTGGCTAGCTGAAGCTGCAACTTGTGGATCCGTATGGGTCACATACCCTGTGAAGCAGGGGGAAACTTGAGGGAGAACTCATTAGTGTAACACAGTGTCTGGAAAAACAAAATAAATCTCTGGACCTGTAATTACAGACTTATGACTTGTACGTTTCATGCTTTTCCTGTGCTGAACACTGGACTTTTATGATGATGGTGCTGCTGCTGTGTGTGAGTTACCTGAGGAAGGGCCATGGCAGAGGTAGTGGTACTTTGCTTCCGTGTTTATTATGGCACAGAGAAACGGGAAGACTTGGTTCCAAGGAGGAGAGTGTGTTGGGTTCTTCTGATGTCATGGACAAGATGAGCAGGGAGGGACTTGCTCATTGTACATGAGCAGGTATTGTATAGCTTTCCCTAGGCATTTGCTGTGAGCCAGGTAGCTTTTAAATACTCATCTTCTGATCAGGAATCTAATACCTTTTGTCCTACAGGCTGCCAGTTCCTGCTGATTGATTTGATTTTGGTTTGAGAATTTCCACTATGTGGCTTGCTCTCTGTCCAGCTTGCAATGCTACATCTGGTCTTCTGATTCTAACTGTACAGCTTGTCAGAGGCTGTAAAGGGCTTCTCCTGGGAACTCTTCACTGCAGCATTAGGGACCTTGTTGCATTCATCAATTGCCTTTTGCTCAGGTAGCAGGTGTGTGATTGTGCTGAATACAGGAGGAAGGAAATGGCTCAGAGGAAAGTTTTATTTGGGACACTTTCATGATTTGATCTGGCAATATTAGAAGTTTGTGTCAGAGGAAGACAAATACTTAACTTTGCATTAATAAAGCCATAAAATAGCCCTGAAGCCCAAAGAACTTAGAGACTCAGGCTGCATCTATTCATGTTTTTTTTCAAGTTGGAGAGGAAAATCCAGTGAAGCCCATTTTGCTTTGAGGGCTTTCAGTATGTCAGCACTTCTCAAACTCTGCAGAAAAAAAAAAAATCTTTCTTTGTCCCTTTTTAATTTTTTTTCTATTTAAAGTTGTTGCCTCTCTTCCCCATGTCTCTCAGTAACAGTTTTCACAGGCCTATCCACACTACACAAATAATTTTACAGGCCTTAAAACCTTCACTAGAGGTTTATTTGTACAGGATCTGAACTTCTGGCCTGGTATGACTCTGTAGGAGTTGCTGTGGGTTTGTTGGGTTTTTTTTCTGTCAAGAGTAATTCACAAAGCATAATAAAGCCAGACTTTGGTAATTAATTAAGATTAGGTTTGGATATTTTCCACAGCTTTTTGTTGTTTGATGTGTGATGAGAGCAGTATGCTTGGCTCTGTTTGCCCCAGCCCCTTCCCATGGCTCTTCTCCGTGTTCTGTGTAGTGGGAGTGTCCCTGCCCATGGCAGGGGGGTTGCAGCTAGATGATCTTTAAGGTCTCTTCCAACCTAAACCATTCTATGAATCCAAGTTCTTGCTTCCCCAGACTTCAGGGAGTTGCACTGAAGGTTTTCAAAGCTGTTCACAAGTCTGATTTTGGCCTCATAAGGTGGGAGGGCTGAAACTGGACACTTGACTGTGGGATGAAAATAAAACATTTCACCTAACTTTCAAGGACTGCAGCAGTTTCTGTATTCCTTGGAAGTCTGGAGTTAGTAGTGAACTATGGGAGGTTTGGGTTTTTCCTTTCTGGGACATGGCAACAGATCCACAGTTCATAAGAAACCACTTTATGTTTTTAGAGTACAGATCTGCATTAGCATGGCTTCTCTTGTGTATACAAGTCAGTGCATTGATAAGCAACTCTCACTGCTGTCTGTGTCTCAGATAAAATCAGGGTTTAGGTTTAAAGCAGTCACTGTCAAGAGCTGAAATGTCACAGTGCTGTGAAAATTGACTTCTTTTTTTTTGTTCACAGTCAAACTGCAGCTTCAAGCAGAAGAAAGAGGAGTGGTGTCAATCAAAGGTGTGAGTGCAAACCGCTTTCTGGCTATGAAGGAGGATGGCAGATTGCTGGCCTTGGTAAGTAGCAGGTTTCAATGCTTAGCTCTGTCTGCATTGGTAGGGCCTCTCCTCACTCTGTACTGAGTCACCTTTCCTCCAGCAGCACCTGAACCACTTCCCTGAGTGGGACGTATCAGGCAGAAATCATCTCTCCACAGCTTTTGTCAGTTGGCTGAATGATGAACGGGGAAGGGATGGGTCTGCCTGCCCTTGCCTAGGAGCTGAGAAATGTAGCTGGAATGGTCTGAGCGAGAAGTATCCTAGAGATTAGTGTGTAGAAGGGAATTACAGGAACACATGAAGAGTGCAATCTCTCCCTTTTTTTCACACCCACAAAAGAAGTTTTTTTCTCTTTTTACTTCCACATAAAGTGATTATGAAGACCATTTTAGAGTAGGAAGTAAAACCTTTTTAGGTTTTTTTTTTAATTGTTAAATGCTTTCTTAGTATATATTGTTGTGATGGTTTGGGTGTCCCCTGCCCCCCCCACTTTTAGAAATCACCCAGACTAGACTCAGTCGGCTCTGGAAATTTGAATGAAGCTTATATTTACAGCTGGCACAATTTACAAGCAGATATTTACAGTATATACAGTTATAGACAGAAATATACAAGGGAACAAAAAGGTAATACAAACACAATTCCCCTCCCAGAAACCT